>JAVKLA010000014.1:28296567-28368015 GCA_034782735.1 Sagittarius serpentarius | reverse complement strand
GCGCCCGCGCCCGCCCGGCCGCGCAGCGGCACCTGCCGCGGCCCGCTGGCGCCGGGGCTGCGCTGAACAAGATGGTGGTCGCCCGGCGGCGGGGGCGGGGGTGGGGGATAGGGGGACCCTCGGTCCGCCGAGCATCCCGCGGGGGTCAGACCCAGGCCCGCCTCGGTCTCGGGGTCGAGAGGTTGGTTCCCCGAGCAGCGGCTTTGGTTGCAGTCCTCCCTCTTGACTGAATTTCTTGACGTGAAATGTTGCGAGCTGGTCTTAAAAAAACTGGGAGTATAATAAAGCGACCCTCTTTTTCTGGCTTCGTATTGGAGGCGGGGTGCCGCGAGCTGCATCAGATTGCGAGGGGCAAAAATATCTCGCTTCTGCGTATCGAGTATTTCGGTGAGGAAAGGTGCCTTTTTTTCATGCCGGAAAGTTTGATGCTGCAGCCTGCTTTCCGGAAAAAAGTTCCCGCTGAAGAACATCTGACCTTTGTCTGAGGGACGGGACCTTTCTGATGCAAACACACCCAAAAACCAAGCTTACGTGGAAGATACGGCAAACACATACCTCCTCCTCCTCCTTCCCATAGGAAGCGAAGCCCTTGGATACCGCATCGGGCTCCTTTCCCAAGCTGACACAGCCAGAGCACGTAGGCTGAATTATTGAAAAGGCACTGAGATCACTGATCCGTACAGAGAGTATATATGTGGGGAATACACCAGCGGGAAGTATAGTGTGTGTTCTCAGGCAAATAACGATGCTCGTTTCCCGCAGGCCATCATCAGATGAACCAGATGACCTCGGCAGCAGGAGGGAGCCCTCAGCAGCGAGCGTGTTCCGAGCGCGAAGACTACGCAGCGAGCAGTAGTTAG
The DNA here is from genome assembly GCA_034782735.1 of Sagittarius serpentarius. Lineage (NCBI taxonomy): Eukaryota > Metazoa > Chordata > Aves > Accipitriformes > Sagittariidae > Sagittarius > Sagittarius serpentarius. The sequence goes on along the minus strand of JAVKLA010000014.1, from coordinate 28,367,155 downwards.
GCGGCAAAATCGTCATTCTTCTGGGGGCTAAAGGGAGGGTTTGGTTTTTACAGAGTTTTGCAGATCCCTTTGTGCCCGGCAAGGGTCAGGTTTTACCTGTTTCTTCACAGCTGCCTGATCTCAAAACACCTGCAGCACGGATGGCTGGAAGGGCAGACGGAGACACCAGTGCCTGCTGAGCTGGGTACCAGACTTCCAGCGGCCTAGCTTAAGGCAGACGCTGTTGGAAGGACCCGTCTGACAGCGCCCGCTCATCGCGGCCCGGCTTTATTCCGTCTGAATTTCACAATGGTGCTTTGAGCTGTCTCACAAGAGAAAAAGATACGCAGCCCGCCTAAGGACTGAATCACTCTCTAGAAATGCTTATTTCTCTTTGTCCGGTAAAATGACTTTAAGTTAGCCCCCTTACGTAGATGTGATTCATCCGGGTTGATAAACTTTTTCTTAGAGCAGTTGTTGCTCCAGCAGTAGTTTGTCCTCTTTTTTATTATTATTTTCTACTTTTCTTAAAGCTTCATTCTCCTGTGCTCTTGCCATCTTCCCCTATACCGCTTCTATATTCCTCAGCAGAGACCCTTTGAGAATAGCTGTTTCCGTCACCTCTACGGAACCAACAACCAGGCTCTTCCTGCCGTCATTTTCCATTTCTGATGCTACTGCTCTGCCTTTTCCACTGCAACTAAGCTAATAAAAAGAGTAGGTCATGTGACAAGTGCCTTAAATTCGCTCGGTGCGAGGCGAGCTGCAGGCACTCAGTGTCTTGCAGAATCAAGTCCATAATATATCCTGTCTATGACCTCCAGTAACACACTCCTTAATTTGCTGTATTTTTCTTTTGCAAGTGGAAACATAGCCATATATTAGATTTTCTCATGTATTCCAGCACATACGTGCACTGAACAGAGAAAAGAAGCGAGGTGGCCAAAGTTAAAATACTAACAATTCTGAAACCACAGAAAAGGTTAATTCTAAAGATTGTTAATTTAAAAAAAAATTATTAAGAAAATATGTGGAATTTTATCTGAAAACTTTCAGTATTGTTCCATTTTTTGGTTTTCCCCATTTTTTTACCATATTTAAGCCATTCCGCTCCTCACCGGTTTTAAAATAAAAAAGAACAGAAAAACACAGGGAAAGACATCGAGAAAGAAGATTAAAAAAAAAAAACTGGAAGCCAAATATACTAATTAATTTCATCAAAAACAATCCAATTTCTGTACACTTCCTTTTCAAAGCAAGGTTCAGTCTCCATAAAAATCGATTTAATAATTTAACAATTTCTAACCGGTACTTTGCCACTTTAAAACGAAATTCACCGAATATTAACAGCATCTCCAGAAAATCATTTTGCAGTGAACTGTTGAAACATGGATCAAAATGCCCTCATCATGACGGGGATGGTTTACACCGCTTTTTCCCGAACTGAGCAGATTTAGAAGGTAGGCACTACGGAAAGCGTACGCAGCAAGGCAGCCTGAAGGCAGAGCAGGTCAAAGAAGAATATTTTCCTCATATTCTGCCCGAGCCAAAGATGGGGCTTAGTATGACAACATTTTTTCAGTATTTTGAGATCTTACATGTAAACACGTGAAAGCTTTGTTTTAAATCTAAATAAATTGGTGGGAGCAATAAAAAATGTTTCTGTCATCTATAAGCAGATTTATCAAACCATTTAAATAGTATAATGAAGAAATATGTGTTTTCCAATATGTCATCCTACCTAAGTCATAAGGGGAAAAATGGAGCCACTAATGCAGTTAGATGCAACAAACTGATGGCACAGTGTAATTTATTTATTGTGCACATGCACTTTTGACTCTATAAAACAGTAGGGGTGTCTGACTAATTCCATTATGTAAATCTCAGCGTCTTTTCATATGCACTTACAAACTATTATTTTTCTTTGATGCTTTTATAGTCACTTTTGCCTGAACTTCATACAATTAAAATCCAAGCACCCTGCAATCCTATAAGCACTACAATTAGGCACCTGATTTGAAATAAAAATAAAACACAAATAAGACACAAAGGTGTTTGTGTAGGTGTTTGATATCAGAGATGCTAATTCACATTCCGAATGAAATTGTTTAAAATCAGCAGCAGACCGGGGCATTCAAGAAGAAAAATGGAATACAGGAATAAAACTAAACAAAATAAATACTGGATGGTGGATAGGGAGGTAACTGTACTAAGCCCAGTGTTGATACCTCACTTTCTCTGGAGGGTCTGGAGCTCTAGACAGCTCTTGCTGTTGTCTTGGACTTAACAGTTACATTGTCCTCCGCATCCTGCTCTGGGTATTCCTTCAGGACAGCTGTGCATGGAGGATCAAGTTTCCAAGAGAGTTTGTCTTGTTGAGCTGTGATACAGCTAAAGAGATGAGAAACATGTTTGAAAGCACACATAACCAGGGATACACGCTCGCGTCCATTCCTCTTCAGCAGTGTTTACGTAGGTGCGTATAGTTAAGCGTGTCCTTGAAGATTCTGAAAAGGGCTAGATATAACTTTGTCAAAAGCACCGAAATGACACCCACATCAAAAGCGGCTAAATTCAGCGTCTAGGTCCCGTTTTCAGAATCAATTCAGAAACTTCATTCAAATATTTTAAGAGCATAAGAACGACTGTAGGTGGTCAGAACAAGCATCTTCATAGTGTGCCTCTCCAGTGGCTTCACCTGGAAGCCTAAGTAACAGTATCAGTTAGTGTTAGGCTCCTGGACTCCTGAAATGTTTTCTTCAATGTGAGTTAATCTTTGAAGTCATTCATTGACCACAGTGCTGTGACTTAACAAGTTCCCGTATGACAGCGGAGACTTAAGCAGCTGACCTCATGCATGATCTTGTCTCACTGCAAGTGCCCAGTAAAACTTCTCGGCTTAAACCTCAGTGAGGTTGAGGACTTGCCTCAGATGTCGTTCTGTAACTAGGTGAGTTACAGGAACGCAGTCGCGTGTCTGAGCATGACGGTGATCTTTACTTAAGCGTATTTGTAGAAAATGTCGGGATGCTTGACCTAGGAAGTCCCATTATATCTGAAACAAGGGAACTTCTAGAACTGAGCTCTGTTGGAAATCCTGTCTGCAACTTCAGATGCTGACTCGCTGAAAAATTGGCTTCTGAGAGCACACCGGTCATCTGTCTTTTATTCATCATCATAGGTCTCTAACAACATAAGGATAAATAGCCTTACAGTAGACAAGGGATAGCAGCAGACCCTAATCAGAGAAATATTTCAGTATGACAAGCCTACTCACAGAATCATAAAAAATAAAACTGGAAGGGATTTAAAGAGGTTGCCTAGTTTATCTGTTCCCCATCCTGACAGACGTGTGTCTGAGTTTGGCATTTAAAAACCTCCGGCAGCAGATACTCCGCAGCTCCTTTAGGCAGTCTGCCCCAGCACTCCAACATCCATGCGGTACGTTTTCACCACTGTCCGGCCTATCCATCCATCACTTGCTGCAATTTAGCCAGTTGTTTTTTATCTTATCGACTGCAGACTGACAGAATAATTTATTTCTTTATTTGGAGATTGGTATAAAGTCTCAGGTAAAATCTCTGTTCTCCCTTTTTTGGCTGCACAACCTCTGTTCTTTCAGCCTCTGGGATTTAAAACACTTCAGACGTACAGTATGAAGGGGTGAGTGTGAGCAGGGCATTAGCATCGCGGGGACAGTATTTGGATGGGCTTTCCTCTTCCATCTACCTGAGGTCTTTACAAGCCGGTTTTACTGTTGGAACAGAGAGCCTTCCAGAGGTGAAATTCTAAGTTGAAATAATTAACCTACGATTTAGAAAAGTCAGCATCTCACAAAGAGATGATACACTAAAGTAAAAGTTTCACCCAGCATTAGTGCCAACACAATATATCTTACCAGCTGTATTAATTTGGAAAAAAAAAAAACCAAAACAAACAAAACCAACAAACCCAAACTTAGGCAACCACAGGCCTCTATAAAGCAAGTTCAAACATTAATTTAGTGTGAGTAAAAAGGTATCTGGAAATGTAATGAAGTTCATTGTTATATTAATACTGCATTAACTGGGAGCAAAGCAGTCAGACATATTTCACTGCTATAAAAATTTGCATATCAGAGATATGTAGGAAATAAAAGATAATGAATTCATAACTGAGCCAATAGTTTCAGTAAGCTTAGTCGAATGATGAGTTAGGACATTAAACATTCCAAAATTTTGGTACAGAATTAATACAGAACGCTGAAGAATGCTAAGTTTGGAATATAAGCTCATTTTATTAAAAATGGATGAATGCAGTCATGGAACAAAATTATTCATTAAATCATTTTTAATGCAAGTGTGAGAAAGACACGTAAGTCTGAACAGCTCCCAACGATGATCTGTGCCTTGGCGTTCTTGAAGGCAATATCCAAACTTGCATATCTAAGTAGAAGGTGGTCAGTTTTGTCCTTGAACACGTACCAGCACACGCAGCTGATGGATGCAAGCCACATTTGGATGCAACGTAGAATGACGAATCTCAGTTGTTTTATGGTGCTGGCGTTACCTCTGCCGGAATAACGGCTAACTTTATGGCACTGGAAACCAGGTGATGTTTGGTATGGCTGCACAAAGTAAAGGTGCTTGTGACTTCAGTAAACTTCATCCTGTTTACAGCCAAGGGAGCTGAGCACTGTCCAAGGTAATATCAGCTGTTTTCTTCAAATCCCGACAGGAGAGATGCTGTAGAATGCGTTCACTGCTGTGAAGGTACTTCCGAAACTCCTTTGCCAAATCTAGGGACATGTCTTCATCTTTTTAAGCGTGATTTTTGGGATCCTCAGTATCTCCAGCTTTAAAATCTCTTGGTGGGTTTGCTTTTAGAATAAGTTGCAGCTTTCATCTGCCTGGAAAGACTGCAGTGCTTTGTTTCGTAACAAATGGTCTCCTGTTGCTGAAAATCCAGCCTTTGCAAAGCTTTCTGTGGCTTATTACTCTCCCTGACTTATCTTTCTGTCTGTCTGTGTGTCTTTCTAACTACTTATCGTGTTTAGAGCTCATTTTGTACCGAGCAAGTAAACATTTCCTATTGGAACTATTATATCCTGTCTTCAAGCTCTCATTCCCTGATATATCTTTATAATATTTTTTCACTCCTGCTTTGTCCACAAGGTCAGGTAACACTATACTCCTTCTCTGGAAGTCAGCTTGACTCGTTGTGTGACATGGATGCCTGCTGGTGCGCACAGCACCACGCGTTTTATCTCTACATGTGGCACTTCGTACCACATCATCTTCCTCAACAAGACACATAAGAATTTTTTCTCTTCAACATAGCCTCTCCTTTCAGATACTTTTCCCATGAGATGTGGTTTCATAGGTAGATTTTAGTACAATATTACTCTCAGCGTTCTCTGGGAAAGCTTAATTCAATTCGTGCCCACTACAATAATAATATATGTGACTCTGCCAGCTGCAAGCTGGATGCAACGTTTGATATTAATCTACAATACCACCACACTGTTTCTGACAGTGTTTGATCCCCACATCTAGACACAATAATAAATCTTTCATCGTTGACTTGGTTACAGCCACTGATCCCATTACTTGGTACAACCTACAGGTGAACTCTTCATGAACACTCGTGTTCACCTTCCACGCACGACAGCCATAAAACCACCAGCTCTCTGGAAAAGTCGATTATTTTCATCTACCATAACTAGATAGTACTTTCGTGAAATTCTCTGAGAAATATCCATTCTGATCTTAAAGGTCATAATTTATATCATTTTGAATGACTGAGTTTGTGAATTTGGCTTGATTCTGTCAGTCACTTTGAAATATCGGAAATCGCCTGAAAGCAAAGCAACTGAATAAAGCTGAAGTCAGCCTGTTCTCCTGCGGCAGCGTTTTCAGCTTGTTCAGCAAAATGTGCTTGTACTCCATCACAGCACAAATACTTCTGTGGCAAGATAATGTAACTAACATGGGCTACGTTTGGTGATATAACTTCATTAGGATGTTCCAGTTTTCTCCTTTCTTTGAAAACCTGGCACATCATCCATATATTTTGTGATTTTCTTCCTGGAGAATATCATGAAGTGTGAAGAAGCTTGTGGCCTCTTAAGTTTGTCTCTAGCCTTTTTTTTTTTTTCCCCAGCTAAAGAATTCAGGCTGTTTGAGAGCTTCATCTATTTACTAAGTCAAAAACAAATTGCACCCAAAAGCTATTGAGTAGCAAAATTGCCTTATGCTGTAAATTGTTTCAAAATAAATGGAGCCATTGAAAGTCAGTAAACCAGACTGGACAGAAAAGTGGCCTTATTTTCTAAACTTACGCGCATGGAGAGCTTGTTGTCATGGCGTTTTACAGACAGTAATGGTAGTAGGCAACAGAAATTCAGTCTTATTTGAAAGCAATGATGGAAACAGGTCAACATTTACAAATGTGGACAGATTTGGTTTTGGAAACGAAGTTAATTCTGCCACTGCTGCAGGTGATTTGATTTTAGCACCTTAAAAATGCTAAGTGTAAACTTCACTCAGTCACTTAGGTTTCAATTCAGTTGCCAAAGCCCAGGCACTTTGGGCCTTTTGAGATGACTTCAGTGATTGCACCCGGTCTTCAGCTGCTGCTCTGGAAGGCACCGGTCGCCTGTAGCTCTTGTGTTCCACCTGCCAGCCCCAGGCAGGTGCCGTTGGTGTCTCAGGGAATCTCACATGGGGCTGGACACCAGCCTTTTGAAAAACAAATTAAGCCCTGTTGAACGGCAACAGCGTAGGATTACACGCTTACTTTCCGTCCAGCTTAAACTTTTAGCTGTCGTTTGGCTGTTACGCTGTTTGTGGGGATATAATATGGTCGGAGGCGAAAACGACACCTACGCTTGATCTGCTAATTAGAGAGGCAAGCGGCTGCTTTTGGTTTTGCCTAAGTCTTATGTCCCTTTATCACCAAGAAGTTCAAAGAAGGAAAAGTGCAAAATAAGATGGCTCCTGAACAATTTTCATAAACTTTCCTGAGATCTTTCCAGGCACTCCTTGATTCACATTAGATGCTAAACAACGACCAAAGAATCACAGGCTGTCTAACCTCCCTCCTCCGCAATGACGCTGCTCAGAAGACAGGAGGAAAGGAGAAGAGCTGAGGCACGCACCGAGGCACGCAGAAGCGTTTACAGCAGCGCAGAAAACCCTGCTTGTCGAACCTAGCCAACTCAAGGAGAAACCCCAACACCTGCTACGGTTGTTGGTGGTGACTGAGAGCCCACTGAGAATATCAGAGGACTGAGCGTATTCTGGGCTGAAGAGAAGAAACTGAGAGTTCATTTCTCTGCCATCAAGCTGGAAGTGTAGGAAAAAAAAATGGAATCAAGAGGTGACACCCCGGTGCGGACAGGGCTCAAGAGAGTTTGCTCTCACCAAGCTTTTTTACACTAGTGATAGTGGAGGGAAGGTACCTTGCTATCTTCTCTTTCAGTCTCGCCAAGTTTACCAACAGAGCCTAGAAAGGACCTGAAACCTCACCCAGTAGGTCCTGTAAGTAAAAATAAAACATGATCTGTGTTTGACCAGTCTCTCGTATAGCCAAAAAGTGCCGCAAAACCCTTTTCCGCCGCTGTAAGTTCTTTTGAACACAGGCATTCTCTTCCAACCTTTAGCTCTCGGTTTGTTTCAGTGAGTTATCTTACTGAGGTGATAGCACCAAACGTGGAATGAAATTACTTGGTTTTGCGCATCAGTTCAAAGAAAATGTCACGCAGACGTGAAGTCTTGATCCATAAAGTCAGGGGGAGTTTTCGTACTGCCCTTGAGAAGTAAGGGAATTCACTCAGTTCTCAAACTTCTGTAAGTAAGAACACTTCTTGCAACACAGCAGGTCAGCTTAGACTGACACAGCAGTCCCCCGGCGTTAAAAATATATGGATCTATAAAGCATAATGTACACGGAAAGGTTACTGTAAATAGTGAAATAAAAAGAATTAATGATATACCACAGTGCTGACTAAGAAACCCACTGCCAAGGGATTGGTAAAATTCAGAGAAAGGCAGAACCTGAATCATCAGATGAAATAAATGTGTTCCCGAAGTCTGAAAACTTTGTCAGAAGTTCATAGAAAGCGCAGCTGAATGTACAGAAAATGCTACCGGTGAAGCAGCAGGTATACTTCCACAAGTTCTCTGCTTTTCGAGAGAAACACTCTTAAAAATGCGCATTGTATCTTGTAAAAAGGCACTCTGCTTATTGGACAAAAGACATTTGGTATTCCAGCACCATAGAAGCATTAAGTAAATCCTTGCGCATCTCAGGTCAGAATCCCATCAGGTTTTACACCATCGGGACCACATGAAGTGAGTCCAGGCTCTGCCCGTGCCTGTTGTAAGAGAACTTTGCAGAATGAGTTCTGAAAGCACATTCGGCATCAGCAGTTCCTCTCGCTTTCATCATACAGCTTCATAGCCTGTAGCACAGAGGTAAATTTTAGTTCAGCAGAAAAGGACTCGGCTTCTTAACTGCCTCAAATGTTAATGAGAATCTTTTGGCTAAACCTCTTCCCGCAAATTTGGAAGTTTACGTTTAAAGGTCAGAGGGTTCCCGTGGCATTTGAAGAGAATGAAATATATTCTCAGGGCACTATTTTTTCTGCCACAGAAAATCTAGTTGTTGAGTCACAAGTCCTCCCAGTTACATTTACTGTGATTTATAAAGAACAGAAAACTGCAGTGGCTGTTAAAATAGCAAGAATCCAGCCAGATTCTCCTGCACTTTACCCTGGAAATAACCACAAAAGCAAACTGAGACAGTATCAAAAATGAGTGATTCAGAAGTATTTCTAAGCTTCCAAGTTTGGGTGAGATACACGTGTGGTTTTGAACAAGTTTCTAACTGCCAAGTTTGTTTTCACCGTGAAGCAAAGGCAAAAAAAACGACATAAAAAGCCAAGAGACCCTAGTGCTATTACATACATATAAGGGGAAAAAAAAAAAAAAAGAATATGTGAACACCACCTAAGTGGGTTTGAGATTTTGGGGTGTGTTTTTATGAAAAACCTTTTTTTATCCTCCAAAACAGTCTGAGATACACTGCTGTAGAGAAAAGGGTGACACGCAAGTCTCCGTACTTGCAGGAGCTGAATGTCTCCTGTAACTCGAAACTCTATGGCCGTTTATCTGGTTCTGAAGAATTTCTGAAAATTGGCTTCAGAAGAGTTGTGAAAGGCATGTAATAGTTTACTCTTCAGAGAAACAATTGTTTTATGACAGGTAGCTCCCTTTTGGTGTTGTTCAATTCACAGCAACCCTCCTAAGATGAGCTGGCTGGTCCAAAAGGATTGGAACGAGAAATGCAACAGTGTATTTTCTATGACTTTTTCCCAACATTATCCTACAGAGTCTGTCCAGGCACAGATTTAATGCTGTTTTCTTCAGATAGCTGCAGCCACAAATTGGTTCTGTCTTTCACAACTGTTATGAAAAAGAGTTACAAACATATAATTCTCTTAAAGACACCCTACCAACATCTGTATTGTATGGCCAGATGCCGTATTAAAAATGGAAACATTTCCTGAAGAGGCAAGAAAGAAAAGCAGATAATTAGATTTTCTTCTGCTTGTCAGGAAGATACCACTCAACGCCAGGCACTGAATGGAAGAGATACCACTGCTTAGTAAGTCACGGCAATTTGACAGCTGACCTAAAAGGCCATTTGACTGTGAACAATAGGTATCTGTTAAGGATTTATCACTGCCCCTGATTATATTACCAAAGCCTTGCTTAGGAAAAGTCACAAACGCTTAACAGGAGCAAGCACCTCCTTCTCTTGTCTGGATTTACATTCATGTAACTCCACTAACCTTAGAAGGATTATCCCTGATTCATAGTACTAAGAGATAAGAATCAAGCCAAAGATTTCTTCTTTAAGTTAGATATTTGCCCCATCTATTTCACGGGGTTATTTCATATTGAACGTAAGAAAACTCGGTATGTTCTGTTTGGGCAGAAGAATAGACTAAAGACAATACGGCACATGTCCTTGTTGAAACCTGACACAAGGGAAGATGAGCTGCATTAACTGAAGGTCTAAGACAATAAATGGTGGACAGTGCTCAAAATTATTCCTTCATTAGCCAGACAAAGCACAAGTGGAAGAAATCTTGTTCTATCCACTAGCATTCCTGTTCTAAAGCAACAGATCCTTTTGTTAAATTTTGGATATCTAAACAAATTTCCTGGTCAGAAAGCTGTGTCCATTCTCTGATAAACTTGTACTGAAGATGGAGACGAGGAAATTGAAAAAGAGATAATTCTTTTTTTCTGTTGTTTGCATACTGCTGATTTAAAAATAGGCAAATTTTGTATTTCTTTGTGAAACTTTCTTTTGTGCTTTTTATCAGACGGTTGATTTTTGAAATGTGCTGCTTTCTTTTTTCATATTTCTCCTTGTACTTTCCCATATTTTTATCCCATACTTCTTTCTTTTCTGTGTCCCTGTCTCTCACCCCATTCATCCCTCCCCCCGCCCTTTTTTTTTGGCCAGTTAGGCTGGCAGCTGGCACAGGAAAAGAAGGAATCAAGGTGAACGAAAATAAAAAGAATGAGAAAAGGAAAATGGAAAAGAAAGAAAAAGCTAATGCATGAGGCAATATTACAGTGTAAGTTAAATTAGGGAAAAAAAGATCTTTTTAAATAAAATGCCTGTTCTTCTGAAAAGATCGGTGAGCTGTATTTTCTGAGGTCATTTAACTCTGGTTTCTTTGCTCTGTACGTCACTACAATAGCTATCATAACTATCAGCTGCAAAGGGCAGTAAGTGCTGGATTAGGAAACGGGGGAAGACCCAGCATTCACTGGCAGCTGGCTGGGCGACGGGCCCCGTTCCCTTCTTGGCAGCGTATCCGACACCAAGCCCACTACAGCAGGCAAGAGGACTGCCAGCTCATGGCGGTTGTCACGACTATGGTATCTGTACTGAAGTCAGCAGCCACAGGGAAGTCTCCTGTCTCCCAGAGTCCCTGAGCCTCAGCCCGAGCGGATTGTGCCATCTGCATTCAGACGGCCTAAAAGGCGGGTACTCCGAACCCCTCCTTCCCAATGTGACCAGTTGCTTTGTGAGAGCCACTGCCAAGGCTTTCGCAGGGAACCTGACTCACTGCGCTCTTTCCTCCTTTGTGCAGTTCCCCGCAAAGGCGTAAACTATTAAACTATTAAATATTATATAACATTAAATATTAAACTACTGAATAACGTTAGGCACGTCACATTATTCCCACTGCAAACGTGTGCCTGCTATTCGTTACTTAGAAAAGCTCCCATTTAAGAATGCCGTGGCCACTCCAGCCAGCTGCTTCTGACTTCCAGGGCACGTTAGCTCTTTTTACCCAGTAGGGACTATGTTTCCCCCAGTTTTACTCTGAAATCGTATCTTCAGTACTGCAAGTTATTTATATGACAAGTTTGTTCAAGTGAATTTTATTTGCCATTGAAGTGTTGAAAATAAACTTACAGATGTCTGGAAAATTAAACTTGACCTTTCAAACCTGTGGAACGTCGTACTTCGTACTACCACTCCTTCCTGTCCAAGCTCCAGCTGCTGATGATGTGTAAGCAGAAATAACATCAACTAATTTAACACAATGCTCACATTAAAACGTGAATGTTTATCACCAGTTTATTTATTAGCATCTGCTATTATTTCACTTGTTTTGTTCTTTGTGACGTATCTGCATAGACAGCTGACATACCCACATCAGCATTTGTGGCAAATGGCAGCGAAGGCAAGGAACCATGACAGGGACACGAAACTGAGTGGGTACAGATGCAGGATGTCAGCACTCCATTTCTGGAGTGGAGAGCCTCCATTTTAAAACAAGAACCACTCGTAATGGCAAAAATTCAAAGCGTTGTATTAACTAAATGCTGCGGTCTGATTTAGTGTTTATCAAAGTCAATGGTTTATCTTTGCATAGTTGTCCTTTTTTCACAGTGTGCTTATCTATGTTTCCTTTGAACATTACCGCTTGGACTTAATTGGCAATATAACTGAAGGATCAGGGTTAGCGATGGCAGTGAACATTTTCTTCAGAAGAACTACATAAAGCAGTATTGGATCAGTAACAGTAGAAATGACATCAGCAGTAACTGCAAAAAGCTTCTTTTATTGTCATATAACAGCACATATATGAGCTCTTATGCTTCCTACCAGCTTTACTGAACTTGTGTTTCTAATACAAAACTTCAGCGTGTCCCTCATTGCCTCATTTTTGCGTGCTAGTGGAACAAAGTTTTTATATTGATCCTTTACAAACGTGCATCAGTAGGTGGGTTTTATACAGAACTCTCACGATGGAAACCAGGGTCAATGTTCAGCCCACTGAAGTCAATATAAAGAGTCTAATTGATTTCAGTGGACACTGCATCCTAGCCTAAACGCAGGTATTTCTCCAGCTTAGCTATGAAAACACTTGGAAACCAATTAAACCTATCAAGACTTGAGGAGCTAACAGGCCACTTTCCCATGATTTCTCTTGTCACTTTATATAGTAGCGGGAGGTCACGGGATGGACTTGACACTTGGCATTTTTTTCTCCTTCTCCGTGTCTTTGCAGAATTATGCCTGACACCCTCAGGCTGCCACTGCGGTGCGTGCAGAGGGCAGAGCAGAAGAAAAGCACAAGGGGAGAATGAAAGGTGATTCCAGCAGACGACAGAGTCCTGTTACACTGTCAAAAGAATTTGTGCTTTAGGTATTTTTGCCACCATTCTTGTCAGCTTCAGGTTGGCATCTTGGGAGTTTACAGAAGTCCTTGTCGGAATAATACAAGCAGAATTATAGAAAGAGAAATGAAGGAGACAACGCAAAAAGAGAGACTTAAGCTTAATTGCGAAACTGCGCTTTTCCATTTAGATGTTTTTTCTGCTAGCCGGTCTCAAGCTGACACTTGACTCTTGTAGGTGTCCTTTAGCATAGCTAGATTACAAAAGTAGATGGAAAACTGAGGGAGGAGAATTTCAAAGGCACGAGGGGGAGTTAGGCTCTTCCTCTGTGCAAAGAAATTACCTTTCATTGGAAAATCTTCCCCAAAAAGGGTACAGGCTAGTTAGGACTTTTTTTTAAGAGTAGGTCTGGGAAAGATACCTTCTCCCACCGCCAAGAACGTGGTTTTGTTCTGACGTTCAACATTACAAATTAGAGGCATATGTTGATCAGAGGTGGTAATCACCTGAAGGAACCTGAAGGGTGTAAGTACCCATGAGGAGGAATGCATGAAAGGGCCCTATAAAAAAGCTGGAGAGAATTTAAGAACAGAAGAGAAAATGTAGGCTGAGAGCCCAATAAATGCTTCCTGACACTCAGTGAAGTGGCAAGTTCCCTGAAAATCTACAGTCTTGGACAAGATGAAAAAAAAGCAGCAAAAGCAGATTTTTTCAATGATACCAGTTTCTAGGATGCATTTTAAAGGTGAGCTGTTTTGCTTTTTTTATGTTTATCTGTAAGTATTTGTCAGTCATTAATTCCTGCACTCTCACGTGTGAAAACATTGTCCTCCTCTCTTCTCTGTACTTACATAGCATCCGCATACTAATTGGACCAATGGGCTATATGCAAAAATATTACTACAAAATTCATACTTACAGGTTTCACCTATCTTTTCATGAAGCAGATCACTTAGAAGAAAGGAGACCTGATAATCAGATAGCTCTCTGCGGACTATCAGCAATTATTCCGTTCATCATCAATACTCTTTGGATTATCTTTTGAAGATCACCAAGGTCTATGCTTGATTTGCCTCTTGTTTCGGTAGCTTTGGAGTAACAAAGCACCTGTTTTTCTCTTGGCAGTGATACGATATGAATAGAAAGATCACTAACAAGAGCAATTGACCCTCACAACGAGTGATTTTAAAGAATGTGTTTCCATATCCATTGACAAAATATTCAGTTTATAGCAAACTTAAGCCTCAGCCACTTTTGCAAGTCTTACAAACAATAATTGATGTTAACCACATCAAAGAGAGATTTCAGCATGTCTGTTAAATAAGAAGTTAAAACGATATGAAGAAGAACATTTTGTTCAAGCTTCCACTTCCTCAAGTAGAAAAGAAAGTGTTTTAGATTATCTATTTGACTCCTGTTGTCCTATAAGGTGCATGAAATCTTTCTTTTCATATAGGTACAGGTACTTGCTTTACAAGCCCCAGTAGGCAAACTGTGTAGGTTATGCCATGCTCCAGAACATTTGGCAGGGAACAACTGTAACATCCTCCCTTTGTATAGCAGCCTTGTGATTTTCTCAGAGCATGAACTACTTTCAAGGCAGTACATGTTGCAAGGGCAAGGGGCCGACACAGTCCATAATCAAGATTCTTAAGTCTGTACTCAAGGTAAATGGGAGACCATAAACTCTCGTGTAACCAGAGAAGGACGAATGCACAGTATAAAGGTGATAGTAGCAACACTTCCCCACCTTCTTCCAAAACTTCTGTCTCAAACTAGTCAATGGAGCTTTAAACTGGGTTTACTTCAGTCTTTTGCAGGCAATATTGGGAACACACATTCCATGATTTTGATCAATCTAGGACACGTTTATCGATTTGTAGTTGTAACACCTACACCTGAGGATACGTACCATAATATATAACATTTTATATGCTCAAAGTGACTGAAGGATACCATACTAGACTGCATTTCAGTGCAAGAACATCAAGAAAATAAGCTGTATGCAAGGAGATATAGTTATTTTTTTATCAGGGCACATTAACATTTCATCTGGAATCAAATCCTTCTGGTGGTAGAGGCTTGAGGTCCCCTCTGGCTTTTTCTTGTCAATATTGGTCAGTTTGCCAACATCGGGATATTGACATCTCTGAAATACCACTGTAGGGCAGGAAGAGGGAAATTTATTGAACTTCTAGTTACTAGAAACAAAATGGTAAACAATGTCTCTGTTTACATTCCCATTTCAAATGCCTGTGACTTGTTAGGAAGGGAGGTGCACCCAGGCCATTAGCTGCCTTTTCCTCCAGAAAGGGCAGGAAAGGTTACAGCATATTACACCTCAAGGATCTTTACATTAAAACCCTTGTTATTTCTAGGGAAGAAGAATTTATGTTTGGGTGAATTTTACTGTATCTTCCAGAACAGAGGACTGCTACCAAGATGCCTTATGTTTTGTCAAACGAAATGGGACAGTTCATTTCATCTATGCAGTATGGAAATAAATGGTAATATGGCAGTGACCATGAGATGGTGGAGTTCAGGATCCTGAGAGGAGGAAAGAAAGGAAAAATCAGGATCTCAGCCCTGGAGTTCAGGAGAGCAGACTGCCCTGTTCAGGTACCTGCTTGGAAGAATCCCATAGCATATGACCCTGCAGACAAGAGGGGTCCAGGACAGCTGGTTGATTTTCAAGGTTTCTTCCTCCAAGCTCAAGACTCGTCCATCCTGACAAGCAGAAAAATCAGGCAAACACAGGAGGAGGTATGCATCAATGAGCAAGAAGCTCCTGACAAAATGCAAACATAAAAGGGGAGCATAGAAGAGGTGGAAGCAGTATCAGGTGAGCCAGAGAAGTACGGACACACTGTCTGGGCAGGCAGGGATGGGATAGGAAAGCCAAAGTCCACATGGAATTAAATCTGCTGAAGGATGTGAAGGGCAACAAGAAGGGCTTCTACAGGCATACCAGCAGCAAAAGTAAGAGTATGGAAAATATGGGCCAGCTGCTGAATGGAGCAGGAAACTGGGAGATAAAGGATGTGGAAAAGATAGAGGTTCCCAAGGCCTTCTTTGCCTTGGTCTTTACAGGGAAGGCCAGCTTTCAGGAATCCCAGGTTCACGAGACCAGTGGGAAAGTGTGGAACAAAGCAGAATTGCTTTTGGTGGAAGAGGATCTGCATAGGGAACATGTAAATAAACTGGACATGCACAAGTCCATGAGACTGGTGCTCCCGTGAGCGCTGAGGGAGATGGCAGATGTCACCAAGAGCCCACTCTGAGAGAGCAATTGGGAGAGGCTTCCTGAGAACTGAAAGAAAGCAAATGTAACTTCTATCTTCGAGTTGAGCAAGAAGGAGGATTATGGGAACTAAAGGCTTGTCAACCTTGCCTCGACCCCTGGGAAGGTGGTGGAGCAACTAATCCTGAAACCATGTCCAAATATATTAAGGCCAAGAAGGTGACTGGGCATAGTCAGCACAGATTTATGAAGGGGAAATCACGCTTGATCAACCTGATTGCCTTCTACATGAGATGACCAGCTTGGTAGTCAAAGAGAAAGCAGTGGATGTTTTTTCTCTCAACTTTGGTAAGGCTTTCAACATCATCTCCCTTAACAACCTCATGGATTAACTGATGAACTACAGATTAGGTAAATGGACAGTGAAGTGAACTGAAAAGTGGCTGAACTGCCAGATTCAAAGGATTGTGATCAGTGGCACGAAGCCCAGCTGGCGGCAGAGCAGTGGTGCACCCCAGGGTCGGTACAGAGTCCTGTACTCTTTGACGTCTTCATTAATGACCTGGACGATGGGACAGAGTGCACCCTCTGTCAGGGGGTGACAAGAGGAAATGGGAACAAATTGAAATGGAGGAAATTCCATTTAAACATAAGAAAAAGCTTTTTTATGCTGAGGGTGATCAAACACAGGAACAGGTTGTCCAGAGAGGCTGTGGCGTCTCCATCCTTGGAGGTAATCCAAACCCAGCTAGCTGGCCATGGCCCTGAGGAACGTGTTCTCACCAGCCCTGCTCTGAGCTGAGGAGCTGGGGTAGATGATATCTGGGGTCCCTTCCAACCTCAATTATTCTGTGATTCTGTGATCTTTGCCTGAGGATAATATTACTTCCCACAAGTTCTCGTTCCTAAAGAGAAACACAACACTCACTGTTCCAGTCTTGTCTTGAAAATTGAAGGGATAATTCTCAGGGGTTATTTCACCTTGGTAAACTTCAGTTTAATTTTTCAAAGAAAGTGTATCTCATAGCTCTGTCAGAAGAGATGTAGTCAAATACGTTGTTTTAACAACTCCAATACAGAACCTCCACAAAACCAAATATGAACAGGAAGAAAATCAGACAGTAATCAGCCATTCCACAGGATTCAAGGAAATAAAGACATCCTCTAACCCAGTCCAAAATCTCATCATGTCAGGAAAACTCAGAAGATACTCAAATGTCATTAAGAGTGAGACAGCTTGCTGAAATCTACAGATCATGTTCTCTCAGACACAGTTTTTATTCTTGTTCATGTGATTCTAGGAGGGAAGTGTAATTTCTACCTATGATTATTCTTGCATTGCCCAGAGACACTAATTCGGTAAGCACAATATTGGAGACATTCTTTACATACTGCTGAGAGAGCAAACTTTCATTAGTTCAATCTTATTTCCCTCTAGGTTGCCCTCGGTCTGCATCCATCTCTCCACCCAGTGAGATTTAATATTCCAGCTTTTGCAACAATGTCTAGAATTACATGACAATGACCCTACGCTCTTACAGTAACCTGGTTCATTCTTTTCTATCTTCCCCTGCTCCTCTGAATTGCTATTTGTCTCTAGAGGAAATGAAACTTGAACATTAACTTTCCTGAAGGCAAGTGCTTTTTTATACATTTTTAAACTGATCACAAAGGTTGTTTTATTATTTACACATTCCAAGAATGTAATCACTATCCCCCTCTGAGAGTCATAGCTACTGTTTCAAAGAGAAGATCAAGTATTTGCAGAGACACCAGTGCTGCCCCTTCCCTCCCCAGTCTTCCTTCTGTCAAGGAAAAGATACGGGCAGGTACTCCAGGCACTTCAAAGTCAACGGAACTTGGGTTCTTGGATCAGCTGGATGCTTATAAAGAGTCACATCTGAGAGACCTCACAAGACTGGAGACAGTAGCGTACAGTGGTCACGGCCCTCAACCTAGAAGTTCAAAATTCTGGGACTCCATAGTTTTCTGTGGAGCATAGACGCTCTCAGTTCAGGTGTAGCTTCTACCTCGCCACTTCCCTCTCCAAATCTGAAGCATGCCTACGGCACTACTGAAGTCTTCAGAGATGCCCTGCGAAGTATCAGGCACTGGATTAAGCTCTTGAGCCACAAAATACTTCATAAATTGTATGATGTGATACGATATGGTTGAGCACCAACTCCAGGCCATTTACCACACTGCTGTCAAGGCATCCAGATGCACAGGTGGCCCAGGCCTCCACGCCTGAGTACAGACCAACCAGTGCTCCTGCCTGTGGGGTCTCAGGGCAGACACTTCCCCTGTGGCCTCTGAGAGCTGGAAACGCCAGCCAAACTGCCAGTAGTAGCTTGTTGGACTCCAACCATAGCTTGTTCTCTCCCCAAATACCCTCTCCGTGGGAGACAGCCTGCTTACAGCTTGGCTCTTCAGAAGGCATGAAACCCACAAAAGTTTAATCAGACCTTCCACAGCCTCCGCTGGCCTTTGTTTTTTATTGTTTCTTTGTTCATTTGCCTTACCAGTTGCTGGTGATCCTTCCCAACCGTGATCCCATCCATCAACCAGCTTTATAGTACCCCTTCTTCTCTCCCACTACCTAACCCAGGTATGCGCCACTTGCCCCTTTACCTGACTCTGTCTGCCAGCACATGACAAGGGAAAGTAAATTTGATTTCACAAGGTTGTGTCCCACATTGGGCTGCCTGCAACAAGACACCTTTCTACATATAGACCACCTCTGCTGATTATCTAGAATTGTGTCCTACTGTAGTTAATGGCAAAACCCACTCCAAGTACAACACAGTCAGCCTAAGGGAGGATCACACCTATTTAAAAAAGAAACAGATGGGCTTTTCTGAGAAAAGACAAAAAAAACCCGCGAATATTATTGCTGTAATGCTTTGTACCCTTTATATTGCTTGTAAAATGCCTGAAGACTTCCAGAGTCTTTGCAATTATTGGAGAAGACGACAGGAAATAAAAATGTGTTGCTTAGAAAGAGCAATGTTTTCTTTACCTTTATAAATAAACCTTCTGTATCTTTTGACACCTGCAAGCATAATTTGCTTAGTTCCACACACTGCAATATTTCATGCTTCCTGTTAAGCTTTGATATGCATGAAAACAAATTACATAAGCAAGCTAAGAAGATAAATAGAGTTAACAATCAATACTATTATTTCATTCTCTATCATTTTAATTTGAATTGACAAAGTGCAAGAACAGTTTTTAAATATTGTATAAGCAATAATATAACCAAAATGCTTGGTACAAGAAGTTATTATGCATGCATAACTAGGAAACACAGCGAAATATGTTCTGCCGTTTAGACAGATAGCATGGGGTTCAATTTACTTGACTTTAGCCAATCAGGAATTAAACATTTTGCCTAGAATAGCAGTCTAATCACTGGGGGAAAAAAGAGAGGCACCTCCAGGGCAATTCACCCACTCTGTCCTGAGATGGATGTCTAAGGTATGTAAGACAGATGATCTTTTGGAGAATGTTCTCACTCTCGCTGCCTTTCCTGCTGATAAGAAGGAGCCCAGACAATGAGCTCAGGTCAGATACTGACCTTCTAGATTAGCTAGCATTAAGTGAAATTAATCCCCCTCCACAAGGTCTCACCTTTCCCAGGGTTTTCACTTTGTTCCATGTGATAGTCATTGTGCATGTAAGTACAGTATGAAGGCCAAATGGAAACATCTTTTTATGTAGGATGCCTCCCAGAGATTGACTTGGATTTCCATCAAAGTCAGTGGAAAGAACCCACTGACTCTGAAATCACACTGACTATAGTCCTACTCATTGCTCAGGTCCCCCAAGAGCAGCAGCCTCAGGCTCTGGACCTTACTACTGTACATCCGTCCTGGCTCACTTCGTGTCCTTTGTCTTCCACAACCATCAAAATAGCTGTCAGGATCGTTCACTTCAGGTCATGAACATTGCACAATGCCTCAATAGCGGCCAGACAAAAATATTCTAAAATCCAAATCCTTATTGATTCTTTTAGGTATTGTGAACACTAATGATTTTTCTTCCTAGCAAGTGCTTCTTTGATCACTTCAGAAAAAAACACAGTGCACGTAGATACGGACAAGCAAGTTCCCTTTCCTTGAGAAAAACTGCTGCTCTGTGTCTCAGAAAAAGGAAGCTGATTGATTGAGCTGCTTTTATGGCAGCAAAACTACTGTTCCCTGACACTGCAGCCAAAACAGCACGCATTAAGCCAAACTGGATCTGCCCCGCCTTGCTTGGGGTAAAGCTGGACCCTGAAAACAGTGCTCAGCCTTGAAGTGCTAGTCTTTAAGCATGAGAAGGTGCTGGAAAGAATAAGCATCTTTTATTAGAGACACATGCTTTTTGTCACAAGCTAGTACTTGATGGTCCTGTAAGTTATTAAACGAGACCCTCCAAGCTCAAGGGTGATTTGGCTCGGCCAGCCTGCAGGTCAGTATGCCAGCAGCATGCTCTGTTTTGAATTCCCCAGATTTCACTGGAAACTTAACACATCCAACAGCTTGGCTTTAAAAGCAGTGCTCTGAGGTACTTCCCCTTGGCTCTTTCAGTCTGATCCAATACATTCACCAGCGTTTGCTCTTACTGCAATTCTGTGTTTCATTCATGAAGAGAGAGAGTCACTTCGCTCTGACAGTGATTTTTGTTTGTCAGCAGTCAGGCTGAAGTCCTGAGCGTCTCAAAGATGTGCAGCATTTCAATGCAAAGGTCAATGGAAAAAGTAGGGCCCTCAGACTGGCAGTGCCTTAACCTTTTTTGTAGGCTTTGGGAGTCACCACTTTGCAAAGGAGACCCTGAAAAAGAACAATGAAGATGCTTGGCGGACAGATCTGGAAAAAGTAATTTTAAGAAATCCCGACACGTTCTAAATACCCCAAAATTGCATCATTCCAAGAAAAAGGGCAGTAGAAGGTACTTGTAGGTAAATTTAAAAAACAAGTTATGGATGCTGTAACTGTGGGGTTAGCGGAAGCAATTTTTGACATTGTCAATCCAAATGAGAGATGACAAATAGGTTATGCCTTTAAGGGACTGGCTGTAAAGATGAGTGGTGTAAACCTGATGCACAAGAAAAGTAGTAGTACAGCACACAATTTTGTATAGAGCAAAAATTAAATTCTTTTACGTACAGAAGGATCAAAATACAGGTATTTGAGGTTATTTGCGGAAAGCCTCTGGAAGGTTATAAAGTGAAATGAGCACTGTGACATGTTCAAGTTGCATCCCCCTTTTGCATTTCCTAGAGAACTGTGAGTGCTTGACATTTTCCTATCTTTATTGTGTCTCAGCAGTAAAGCTTCAGTTAAATTATAGTTTGAGATGTTAGCATTAATATGCTAATTGCTTGAACATCAGTTTTTAAATATACTATGACAGCTACTGAATAGCACAAACTATGTATGTATACCGTTGCACTTTTTCTCAGATTCCTGTGTTCTTCTAATCTTGCCAATATCTTTGAACAAAAAGGGTTTATTTTTAGAGAGAACATGTTCTTCTACAGGTTCTGCTTGTTTAGAAAGGTACTGACATAAATGGAACTTGGACCCCTTTCAGTTTCAAAGAGGTTTTATCAGAGAGATTTTAGAAATCGTATGTGCTGCTCCGTAGGTTAAACACAGATTCCTTACAAAAGAAAGGTCTGTGCACTTATTGACAAAGCTCTCAGCAAACTCAGGCAACTTGTACATGGGTTTAATTGAACTTCACTTTTATATCTGTGCTGAATAGCTTCTAACCCTATCGATGCTCTGTGTATTCTACACAGTCTAAAATAACCTGTGGGTATTTTACCAAAATCATTGCTGCAGTGAACTGCCTTGTCTTGTCCCTGTTGTCGTCTTCCTCTGTGCAAACCTACTACTTCTTTCCCTCTCTTCCACCCATATAAATCCTCCACTCTTCTCTTCATCTTTCTCACATTGCAACTGCTCCTGAATGCAGCAAGCTGTTACGCATGGGGAAGGAATACAGAAAATATGAATTCGTGCCTGTCCAGTAATCCCATGGGTCTGCCTCTTGGACCTAGGCAAGAATTACCCTTTTGAAACCCACCATCTCCATGTAACCTTAATTTTGGAGGAGGAAAGAAAAATCTTTTTCCTTGTACTTGCTGGGAGAGAAGTAAAAGAGTTCTCTCTCCCCGCTGCACGTCTACAGGTATCAGACTGGGACAGAGGATAACCCATTTTCAACATCCAGTGTTTCAAAATAAAACACCTGGGACAAAACAACCGCACCGATACAAACTCAGTATGATTTACTACCACTATGTAGCAAAGCGATGCTGGGTCACAGTATAGCCCTATGAATATGTCATCCCGGCTCAGCAGTAGTCAAAAAATCCACAAACAAAAGGATCACAGTTCATGACAGCCTCCAATCTTGAGTACCGGGTGCACCCCAGCTATAATATCTTAAAAATACATACTTGACTTGAAAAAGGGGACAAAGAAAGGTGACAAAGATAACGGGAAATGTGGAATGGCTGTTTAGGGGAAGAGTTTAAGAGAAGAGACCACATAGACCATGACTATTCAGCCTGGAAAAGAGGCAAGTGAAATAAAGCCTAAATTCAAGGTCTGTACAACTGGAAAGAAAACTATTATATCTTTCAGCGCAACAGCCGAAAACACACAACATACTGATGAGACAACAGTTGCGCTCCACGCATAACTAAACTGGGAAAATCACTCCCAGTGGCAAAATTACTAATGGGCTCAAAAGTAGGGGAATAATGGAGGGCTAATTTAACTTGTAGTTGTTAAACATAATGGTCTTAACAAAACCTCAGGAAACCCCTATGCCACAAACTGCTGGGAACTGGGAGAAGACCAAGGGAGGGAACACTGCACATTTGCTCAGCTCCACAGCATCTGCTTCACGGCGTTGCAGGCGGCAGGATTCACAGCTGGACAGAGCTTTGATCTAAAGGAGCAAGGCAAATATTGCACTCTTGTGATAACCCATAACTGACAAAGTGCTTCTGCTGCGACTTCTTTAAATTCAAAACAGTATGTAAAGCAGCCACCTGCTTCCCTTTTCACCATAATGGATCTGGTGACAATTGGGAGACTCAAAATGAGCCAGATTATGTTTTATGCCTTTCCCCAGAGGCCCTTCCTTCTCAGTGCAATAGTACTCTGCAGCCTATTATGATGTTCCCATCTGTCTTAGTCATCGTGCAGCCAAGTTATTTGTATTTAGCTCCTTAACCTTTCCTCATGAATCAATTTCTCTAACTTGGTAATCAAGACTGTCTGACAGGGAGGGAAAGTAAATCTTGGATTTGGAAATAGGGCTTCAGACAGCACCTCCTGCAACAACAGATGTAGAAATTCTGTAGGTCCCTTGTGCTACCTTTGTTTGGATAAACATATATATACTTACAGGGGGAAACAATGAAGCAAAAAGGATTGGCCACGTTTGGAAAAAAAGTGAGCACTAGATAGGAAAGACCATTGAAAAGTCTAAGAGCAAAAGGCAGGATTAAGAAGTGGTTTGGTCTTTCCCAGCGGATTATGAAAAAGTGTCCATCCACCCGTCCACCCATTCATCCACCCATCCTTCTGTTCCTCCTTCCTTCTTTTGTGCCTTCCTTCCATCCATCCCTCTCTCACCCCTCTTTGTTTGTGCTATGGCTAGTCCACAGCTTTGCGACCTCTCAGGAACACTTGGAACCTCGAGAGATTCACGCCCTAATAAGCAAATGTGTTGAGGCAGAGACAGTGCAAACCTTTGGTTATTCAAAAGAAACTACCTATATTCCAGAATGTTCATTTCAAGACAGTCTTTTACAACTTTCTTGACTATTCCCTTGAAGTTGTATGTTAGCACTGCTGATTTCTAAAAGAAATCAGTAAAAAAAGTATGTGTAGCTGGGAGGAATGTAAATCAGCCTGTGCCCCATCTTTGGAAATTTTCTTCTTTGTGGTCAGTGAAAAGGATTCTTTTGTGGCTGATTCAAACTAGACTTTCACAGCTGCTGCGACAGAGAATTTCCGTAGAGCAAAGCCCACATAAACTGCATTTTGTGATGAACAAGAACATCTACGCACTGCATTATCAGCATTTGAAGTGAATTTACAGACATCTTTGCTGCCACTCATTTTCATGCTCTGTAGATTACTGACTGTTTAATGATACTGAATTAGAAACAATTGCAGTAGTTGGTATGGAGGTGCTGATTCTTATACCATATACTTTTTTAGAAAGGT
This sequence comes from Sagittarius serpentarius, assembly GCA_034782735.1. Lineage (NCBI taxonomy): Eukaryota > Metazoa > Chordata > Aves > Accipitriformes > Sagittariidae > Sagittarius > Sagittarius serpentarius. The sequence continues at coordinate 28,343,003 of JAVKLA010000014.1, read as the reverse complement.
ATGCATATTATATACCTGGTATTATATTTTACCAGTTAATTTTGTCTTTTTAATTCATAGATTAAATATGACTTACATTATCCAAGGAAGCTTTCAGTTGCAGAACACCACAAATCCTGAGCTGAATCTATTTCCCATACATTTTAGGAGGCTAAACTGAAACAACATCTTTTTAATTAAGAAGGACATGCTGTTACCAGCTTTGATTTTGACTTTGACCTAACCAAAAGTGTACCTGGGATATTCAACTTAATGTTCACTCAGTGAATGTGTACAGTCCAGTCAGTTGTAAAGGTTATCCTGTACAGGCTCTTGTTCAGCACCGTGCTGCCTAAAAATATGAGCGGCAGCTTTCGAGAAAATTTCAGAATCAAGTTTAAAGCCACAGACTTCTCATGCAAATGAACTAACAACAAGTATCTGCCATTGCCCAGTAGAGAGAGTAGTCATTAATGAAGCATTAACGAAGCTCAGTAGCTGTTACAGTTGCTTCTAACTTTGCCCGGCTTTAACCCTCCACAGTCATGTTCATAGTACTTCTCTGCTTGAGGGCTGATTTTATAAAACTTAAGGAAAAAACCTCACCCTATTCAGTTCCAAAAACAATTAAGGAAAAGACATAAAACTGCTCTGAAGCAATTCCTTGGGTTTGAAGAAAGACCTCCTCATGGTTGCCTTTCCATGGACTGTTTGCCTGGGTTGTGTTAGCTTCATGATTGTCTCAACAGTTAATGTAACAAGATGTGGGGTGAGACCTTATGGAAGGAGAAGTGATAGTCTCTCACAGGTTGCACTTGCTCATCCTCTCAAACCCACACACTCACGAAGTGACCAAGACATAAAATCCCTTTCAGTGATGGAATTGTCTGGGGTTTGGGCTGTGAAAACCAGCTTTTCTTCACAACGTGCTACGCTGAAGGTACCTGCACGTAAATCAGTGCTGCTGCCGGTGGTCTGTCCTGCCTCCCTCTCTTCTAACAACATGATCACTGCCATAATCTTGGCAACTTTACCTGGACATTGCTGGCATAATTAGTTCTTCTTTAATGCACAGAATGAATTTGTAAATGAGTTGCTGTTAGAAGGAAGCATACTGTGGACAGGGGTGATTTAGTTTAATGCAGCCTTCCTGAACTGTATTTTCTACCCATTTCATGTGACATAAACTGCTCATAGCTGAAAATCCCTTTATTTTAATATGAGGAAAATTTCCCATTAATAATGGGTAGGTCTGGTAATAAACTTTGATGACATTTTGTGCATAACAAAGGAGGGGAAAAATGTGTATCGTAGCCCAATACGCAAGGGAGGTGGGGGAATTGCAGTAAATATGACTTTATAAAATAACACTTTAGTAATTCAACTTGTGATGAATTACATCTTTAAAAATCTCTTAATATTCTGCCGCACTTGCATTATTTAAACTTTACCTTTGCCACTGAGCAAACAATACTGTACTAATGGACACATAAATCTTTTTTCAGAATTATTTCAAGACACAAGGATTGGAAAAATCATTAAATATTTGATGACAGTTGCAATGTCTCCCTGATTTAGAAGCAGATCTATTCCCAGGAAAATACAGAGAGAATGATAAAAAGAAGATCAATAAAACTCTGCTCATATGTATCATATGAAAGAAATAAAATGAAGATACAGTAGATGGATCCATACATTAGATTCATAAATAAAACTGCAGATGGAATATAATTTGTTTGTTTCCCTCATATTTTTGTTCCCTTGAAAGAACAAAACCTAAACAAATTCATTTAAAACATTCTAAGGTAAAAATTTTGCCCCAGTAAAGTCTAAGGCATTTTATCACTACCTTCAGCTGGGGTGAATCATCAGTTACGCTTAGTTCTTTCTATAACTGGATCTTTATCTTTGCGGATATAAAAAAATTGTTGTCATGATATAATTCGCCTACAGATCTCTCAACACAATGTTCAGTCACTTAGCCCGTGTTCAGAATAGAAAGTACTACAGCATATTTCACCTGCTTTGCAGTGGCATAGCTGCAGACAGTGAAAGTTGTACTATGGCTAGGATGAAGACATATCTGTTGTTTCATCTCATTCTACTGATGTATCTAGGCGAGATTAAAATTATTTTAGTCAGAGGGGCATGTGCTTCTAATCTGTTAACATTAAGCCTTACACATAATTTATTCCAGTTGTACTGATAGGAAAACCTGAGGTAGGAACACAGTGCCACAGAGCAAATTAGAGCTGGGAAAGACTCAGAAGTTTATGCTTCCATGGTAAACCCAATCTACTCAACTCTTTCATACCTCAGGGTCCCAAGATACCGTTTTCGGAGTGGTGCTGGTTTGTTGGTTTTTTTTTTTCCTTAAGGAAACATGCTTGTAGTACATGGCTTGAAATGCTGCACAATAATTGGCCTGTGGAAAATTTCAGTTGCATATTTTCTTCCTCTCTGCTTCCATTTCTCTTTAGCTAACTGACCCTTCTTCAACACAGTATCTGAGCATCTTCTTATGAATAACCAGAACCACAAAATAAATGTTTCCTACCTCTCAAAAATAGCGAGATTCTCTTCTTTCTTAAGTATACAAGCAATTTACTTTCTTTTTCAAATTCAGATCAATTTCATTTGGCTGCTTTCACTCTCAGATAATTCATAATCGACTTGGAAAAAAATCAAACTCAGCTTGGATCTAATCCATATCACAAGAACCGAAATCACAGCTGACATTCTTGTTAGCACAGTGAGCAGAGAAACCCAGAGCCTGCTCCTATAAACATTACTGAAGCAGAACTCCTATTCTGAGGAATTTATTAAGAATTTTTGCTAGCATGAGGACACTAGAAACTGAGACATCCCTCCCTCGAATGAGACGCGATCTGTTCCCAAAATTGCACCAGCTTAACCAAAAAAGTGCTTGTTTAACAATCTTTGTTCAGTGCTTATGTAGGAGTTGGGTTTTTTATTTTCCTGAAGCATGACTTCTTTTACTCAGAAATAAACAGAAATTAAATATTTGAAATAACCTGCTTTCCATCTGAGTAAGAATATTCACAGTGGTCCTTGTACTGATTTTAATTCAGTTGCAAATAAAAGCAACCAAATTAAGCAAGCTAAGGCAGGACCACTTCCTCGGTAGAAAGGTTAATTCTGCCAGGGAAAGGATGATGCTTGGCTTCGTATCTAATCAAGGCACCGATAAGCTCTCATTAGTTTTACTTAACCTGTAGGACAAACTGGAAAGCCAGAGTTTGTGGTGTGCTCAGCTGATAAAGTGATTGCTTTCCTTTCCCTCTCTGGTGCCTGGGTCTACTATGCAGTTACACAAACTCGGCTACACCAAATGTCAGAGGAGCGTATGCACAGCACCAGTTGGTGCTAATGCAACGGGCTTGAGCTCCTCATCTCCCTTCGATCCCTAACCTTAAATACATGCCGGATCTTTTATCATTCATGTTCACACCTTTTAGCTTTTTTTTCAGTAATATTTCTTCTTTCCTCCCCTCCTCTTTGGCTTTTGTACCTTGTCCCTTAATTGCTGTTTTTCATTGAAGGTTTCCAGACTTCATCATGCCAGTAGATAAATTATTTTCATTTATAACTCCAAATAGTCTGTTCATAGCTGTCAATAGCTAATGTATTTGTTTGAATCCTGAAAGGCCCCCAGACTGCAAAACCTAATTAATATTTACTAAGCAGCAGAAAATTATATGGAAGAAAGCATTTCTCTCTAGCATGTATAAGATATACTTGTCCATTCTGCCGTTCCTGTTTCTCTGTCCTTCACCCATGTTTGCATGCATTTGTCACCACTCCCTTTTCTTTAGGCGTGGCACATACAGACCCCCTGTTCCCCTGTAGATGCCACAGAGGAGTAGGTATCCTCCTGCGAGCTGTGAGCATACGGGTGGCGTGGGAAGGCTTCCTGCGGGTCTCGGAGTTCGTTGTGAGCAGACGGAAGAGCCATGGCCCAAGCTGCATTCCTGTACTGCTCCTGCTGGTCCCGCAGTCCTACGTTTTGAGGGGGTCATTTAGTAGACTACATTTAGTAGTTAAAATTAGGATCTCATTTAGTAGAAGAGGAAACCATTCTCTGGTGGTTCAGGCCATTTGGAACCGTGTTAATTCCATTCTGGGGGGCACCCCTCTAACTCACTGCAACAGGTATTTTTTTTCTCCCATGGCAGGGGACGGTAAGCAACCTAACATCCCAGCCTAAACATCGCAGAGGTACAGGTTAAGTGGACTTCATCCCATGGTGTGAATGCATCCATCACAGGTCAACATGTCCCCTGTCATTCAGCTGAGACCTCTCCCATCTGCACAGTTTCTCTGCTGGGGCCCGGGAAACTCAGCCTGTCCCCACTCCCACCTCCCTAAATCTCATCCTAATAGGACAAATTCTCTTGGCATTCAACATGGGGACGACGCAGCCGAGCCTTCAACAATTTGGCACTAATTAATACCAACTCTCTTTGTTGGAGGGGCCTGGAATTTCTGTTGTGATAAAAGCTTTCCCAGATTGAACTTTGTTCTCCTGCCAGGTTTTTTGTTTGGTTTTCTTTTTCAAGAGTGGCTTAGCCAGAAGAATTGATATGTATGCACACCTACTCTGCTCTCTTATAGGCAGAATTTGCCCAAACGAGGGTGAGAAAATTCAGTGATCTCTATTCGGTTTCCAGCACCAGTACTACCTTGGCTGAAGGTTGTGGAGGCACAGCCTCCAGGAGAACCTGCTCACTGTCATCAGTTTTTAAAAAAGTCAAAATAAAGCATTTAAGAAATTAAACAAAGGCTTCCTTTTTACAGCATGGTCAAGTAAAATGGGTTTGCAAACACATAATTCTCCGAATGCAAAATGTAGATAATTGCCTTCCTGGATTCAGGCCCTGGAGACCTATCCGTTGTTACGTACAGAGACTTGTTTGGGACGCTGTGATGGAAGGGCAGATAATAAGATGGGAGTCTAGTAAGCTGAGGTAGGGAACCTGCAAATGCTTTGTAAAAGAAATTAAGCCCTTCCTGTGAGTTTCAAAGCTAAATTTGGTAAGCATAAGAGAAAGCAAACATGTTTACTGAAGTGAGTTAAAGCCTTTGTCCACTGGAATAAGATAATTATGATATATTTTTAATTCTGGAAAAAGAACCTATATTAACAAAATAATTTATCGATTATTTTAGCATTTAAAGATTTCATCATCTTGTCCTGCTTATGCTGGAAGGGTACAACCCATTAGACAGCAAACCACAGCTGAAAAATCCTTCCTTGCTTTTCAGTGAGACTGATCGTTGAGTTGTCATAAATCTGTGAAGAACAGCAATACTTTCTTTATAAACCTTGGTCCTATTGTTCCTATGGCACAATTATTATTTAGGGGGTTATTTGCATATAAAAAAGTAAAATTAAAAAAAAAATGCTTACAGCTGAATTTTGTCCTTCAGAGGTCTAATCCCAGAGTGGTTCTCTTTGTAAATGTTTCGAAATTAACTACTTGGCTGCTTTTAACATGCGAGAGTAAAGAAAGAAACTACTATTTTTTTTAACTTAAAATATTTTGTCAGATATTTTGTTCTAAAATAGTAGAAAACCAAACATTACAGGCAGGTTTTTTATTATTGATTTTATTACTGTAACGTAGTGAAAGGGTTCTGTTCAAACAGGTAACTTCTGAAAAAAACATTTCCCATGCTGCATCTAAATAACTCACAGCCACCTCAGGCCTGAATCATCAGCCTGCACACGACGGTGCTGGCCATCAGGCATACCCTGTTTCTGTGGGGCTGTTGTAACAGGTGTTACTCAGGCTTCTGTTGTAAATTGCCGTTTTAATTTGTAAGCTTGAACACCCTTGCCTTAATAATCCCTATGTACAGCAAGAGCAGAAGGGCACTCTCCCAGAGAAACGTGGCAATACCCTAGAAACCAAAGTTCAATATGAAGCATTGAGAAGTCAACAAAAAATTATTTTTAAATTAATCTGGGTTTTTTTTAAGTGGGTGTTTACAATAACAGGTTACATATTGTCTTGAAGACCTAAATTTTAATAGCACCCTTAAGTAGAGAAAATAGTATGAACTGGATTCCAGGCAGGAGGCTAAGGTACAGAGAAAGAAGCTGCTGAAGCAGAAGGGAATACAGTACTTGGGAAAACTCTGGGCAAAGTGATTAAAACTGGGATTCATTTTACCTGCTTTGTAAGACACTAGCCAGACTAGTTGTCTGGACTCCCCGTGCGCGTGGGAAGAACACCCTGAGGGCAATTCATCTCAATTAACTTAGATACCTGTCTTAGACTGGGATGAAATAAATGTGCTCTGAAGGTATCCTTTCGCTCCACGAACCAGAGGGGAACTTAAACACCTGGTTCAGACTAGACATGCAGCTCTTAGACAGCAAAGTTAGGTGAGATATATGGCACGCAAAGTAAAAACGGGAGCAACAACAGCTGAGAAATGACAGGGAATTGAACTGCAAAGGGCCTTTGGGGTAATAGGAAAGAATATGGAAGGTGGGAAATAACATCATTAGGTAATCAAGTGGGGCCACACAAAAGGATCTGAAGAGCAGGACAAAAGGATTTCGCAGCAACCAGGTAAATCTGACTGGGCTGTCATATGGTATAGAAGAAAATAAAAAAGGTGGCTAGGGGAATGGTTTGCAATAATCAGTGCAAAAGTTGCTCAGTGCATTAATACAAGAGTCTCCTGTAGGGATGCAAAAGAATTGCCAATCTTTGGGATATTGTGAAAATACAAAGGGTATTCAACCACAGTATCTTCAAAAGATGAGAAAGGCACTGAAGGTGAAAATAGGTCGTATTTTTACTGTAGTGGAGATAAAAGATGTGATATGCAAAATGTAGTGAGAAAAGATATTTTTTCTCTTTGAACTGGATCTAGACCTCACAATGAGAAATAGTCTACTGCATGTTAGTATGGATTTTTTCTGGTTGCCTATCGTGGCAGAACTGCTGACTGAGATACTAGAAACATTTAAGCAGGAAATCTTTAATTGTACGCTATCAAAGGGAATCTATTTTATTGAAGGAATAAATAAAATTGACGTGATCAAATAAAGAAATCTGCTCCCTGATTATGCATTATACCACCTAGTCTTAACAGTCTGACTACACATTTAATACTATCCATCTGTAATATAACAATAAATATTACATAATCCAGACTAAGAAAGAGCAGAAGAATTGATTCAACCAAATCTTAATTATGAACCCACAAATATCGAGTGACTGCGATGGCTTCCAAGGCTGGCTCATGTGGATGTTTTGGGAAATTGTGCTAAAGTACTGTAAAAGCCTGTGGTGATCATCAGTACCCTGTGTTATTTGAAACCAATCACAGGGTAATTGAAGGCACTATTAAAGCAAATTACTGGTTTGTGACTGTTATTTAACTAAAACATTTTTATATTTTTCTTGCCCGTTCTCCCAGCTCAAAATCTAAGCTGTACTAGGATTCCTATTTTTCTCTCTGATGTTTTGACTGTATTTTAAGCACAAATATTACGAATACTTTCCTGTCAACTTTTGATTTACCAAGCATTTGGCCAAGTCAATGAACACATTAAGCTCACTACATAATACCAGATGGCTTTATGGTTTTGTGTCCTCTCGTGGGCAAGTCCTGCTGTCATCTCTGAGCATCTGCACGGAGCCACGAGGGATGTGTGCACTTTTCATTCTCTCAGCTGGGTCACTCATCATTAATATTCGGGGGAGGAAAGGAGGTGTCAGACAAGAGAATTGGTTCTGGCTTCTGTTAGCACATTGACGTGTCAATCATTCACCCTAGAGGCTGCCAGGCCCAATTTAGCACAAAAGTAACTGCTGGGCTGAGCACATCCCAAAAGGAGATGAGATTTCTTTGTGTTAACTGGTCCCTTCATGGGATGGAAACGTAATTAGAGTCTTCCTCACAACCAGTAACACAGGAAACCCAGTGATTAGCAGGACCTACTTTGAGACAAAATCGCTGACCTCAATCACCTTATGCATGATTCTGCTGCAATCGTCTGGTGTTCTCAGAATGAAATTGTATTTAAAACACCTCTCTCAGGAAAGCAGTCCAATCCGGCACAGTGACAGCTTGAATATGTTAAGTTCCCTGCAATTTCTTACATGACAGCTTTGATCATTCATAAAAGGTGCTGCTGTTTTCCAAATGAACGGAGTCACCTTTAAAAGAAAAAACAGCAGAAACAAATTCATCCCCCAGCCCTTTGGTCTCAGGGCCATCGCCCAGCGTGTGCAGTAGCCTCCCCGTGCACCCCGCCAGCCTCCTGACGGAATGGCGCCGGCTTCCATGCAGCGACCTTGGCGGCAAAAAGGTGGGTGCGGTGGCAAAGCCCACGCCACAGGGGCTGAGCTCCCCAGGACTAGAAAAGAGGAATTCCTGCCCCAGAAACCCTTCGACCTTTTCTTGCAATGTTTTGATCCTTTTTGGCACCTTGGGTTAATCGAAATGAACGTACGCATCGGCAGTAAGAGCATTTCCTATCACAGTTCATACCTGTTTGCCACCAAGGGGGGAAAGTTTCATTGTGCTCTTGTAGGCAGCTTGTCTTTCAGCAGACAGGCTAACACAGGGCAGCTTTGGTCTGTCTGCCGTTAAAATAGCAGACTCAGACCTCTCAGATAGCAGGATCTGAACGCTAAAGCTAGCTCCTTCTCTGGCATAAGTTGAGCCACCATCCAAGCTGCAAATATTCTGAGGAAGGTTAAATATTTATTCTGTTGATCAGATCCATCTGTGTGTAAAATCTCCTACCACCTAGTGATAATCAAAAAAATGTTTTCTCCAGACAAACCACATGTAAACCAGTAAATCTCTATCAGAATCAACAGATAGACACCTTTCTATAGCAGCTGAAGAGCTGGTCTATTTAGTTTTAATGAAAGGTTGTCAAGTATGTGTTTTCTTCCCTTATGCTTGCAGTTATCTGCTGTTTACTACGTGTGACACAAGCAATCCATCCTGAACTTCTGTCTTGGTCAGAAGGTTGGAAACCTTTCACCTCCAGCAGTTCTCATCCCAGAAAGTCATTGTTCAATATACTTAATTTATTTCCTCAAGAAAAAAAAAAAAAAAGAAGTATTTCAGTGTCCTTAATTCATTTATCTCCTTTAGCCCCACTGTCTCTATCTGACTGGATCATGAAAAATGTATTCTAACTGTGGCCTGGTTTTGTAATGAAGTTTTATGGCCAGTTAAGTTTAACCCAAAGTATGAACCCCATAGCTCTATTTCAGATCCTGTAGAACAAACACACAACATCATCAGCCAAAGGTTGTAGCTAAACTGCAGGAGTAAGAAACAATGACAATGGGAAACAATAAACCACTTCTCTTTTAGCTCTTGTAGGTATATATTACTAATGCTGGTTAGTGACAAATTTATTTGAACGGCTGCAACTCATGGGCACGTGACAGGAAAGCCAGATCTCCCTAGTCGCATAGCTATCCTGCATGCAAGGAGTGAAATACCATAAAATATTTGGCTTTGGCTGTTATTTATACTGCTACTTTATTCACACAGTTATTTTGCTGTTCAAGTACCTACAGACTGATTGTATGGCTGACTACACCAATAATTCTGCATCTCAAAAATCTGGCACCATGCCCAAGAAAAAGAAGACTACAACGACAGCAGTTTGATGAACTTTTAAGAGTGCATTTTGATCATTAGCATAAGACCGTTTTCCCTTTTATAGTCTAAGAGACTAAATTGGCAATACAGTGGGACTTTTACGTGCCTTAATGAATGCTACTCTTAGGTAAATTATATTATTCCCAATAATAATGACAACATCTTCAAATAACATGTTCTGCCCTACTTTGTGTAGGGTTGCAAGTTTAATGAAAGGATACAGCGCACAAACTCTGGCCGCAGTATCTGGCAACATCAGTGGAGCTTATGTCACGGCTAAAGAAAGAGATGCAGAAGAGCTTTTGTGCTTTCTCACAAATGGCCAAAAGTCACTGCGTGTCAGTCCAGCACCCTTTCTGAAGCTGTCTCCTCTAAATTATGTGAGGGGACAAGAAGCTGATGTTCACCTTTTTCTTAAAGGTGCTTCTTCAGCAAAATGCTGATCCTTCAATATTTCAGACAAAAATATTGTGCAAAGAAACTATGTACAGCTTAAGTCATTCTAAAGCCCAGTTTCCCCGACGCCTATTCAGAGCATGAAGAAATGGAGGCTAAGGACAGCACAATTCTGGATAAGCGCCATCACTGATAATGTAACCCATTTGCATGGTAACTCCAAGCGCAGTTATGTCAATATACGACCAAACTGTGCTACAAATACATGCATACGTAGATAGTGCAACAGAGAGGAAGAGCAGATTGCTGGTAACCGGTCAGAAAAGGCAGGTTCAACTGTTTGCTCAACAGAGATTTGCTGCGTTCCCATTTGTCCTCTTCAGTTCCTCGTCTCTAAAATCGGGATGACCGTATTTTTTTACACATTAGAGAGATGTATGAGAACCGTAGAAACAATATTAATAGTATTGGTATAAATATCGTTGATAGATTGATTTGGAGGGGTTTTAATTGAAATCCTTTTTCCACAAGGGATGCTGTTGTTTCAGTATAAAGATGCTCCGATTTTCAACATGCTGACAATATTTTGATTAGTAGGGTTGCATTTTCTTGCCCTTGTTTCAATCAGCACAATTTTTACATAAGACGCAACGGGTCCCTCTGTAATTTGTCTCCATACATGGCATTTCCATAAAAAATTTTATGAATCCAGAGACAAATAGTTTGAGAAGGCCGTCTGCTTTCATTTGCATCATTCTCCATGTGCTCTCTGCTCTGATTTATGTTGTGTTTAGCAGCTGCTTAAATACTAATCCTCAAACTGCATTATCTCTGTTACTTTAAAGGAGGATAAGAACTCTTTTTATTATGAAACATTCTATCTGTTGCCATACAGGAGAGTGGCAGATATACACAAGATGTGGGGAGGAGCTTGCATTACTGTTCACTCAAACGTTCAGGGAGTTATTTTCACATTTAAAGAAACTGCATATGCAAAGTAACTGTATCAGAGTACTGAAATAATCAAGATTTCTGAGTCAAATTTTAAAGAATGGAGTACTACCTAAGAAAACTCAGACCAAAGCTTCAAAGAGAGTATGCAGTATTTAATTAACGTTGAAGACAGTTTTAAGAAAGTGTCCAGTGGAGACTTCTCAGCCACCAGACAGAACTTACGTTGAAAAAGCGAGGAAATAAAAGTTCATAAATTGAAGAAAATTTATACAACACATTGATTGTCAGAGGACAACAAACTGACTAAAACCCCTATATTACAACAACACTGAAAATAAATACAAGACATTCCCTGTTGCTGAAATCAGTGAAAAGTCATCTATGGGACTGACAAAAACACAGCTTCTTTCAGTGGGGGTTTAAGAGAAAACTGCCTCTGAGAAGGCTACACCTCTTGATTTTTGATTAAAGACATAGTCACAGCAATCTGCACCTTCATAACATCCAGGGTGGATTGGTAGTCCTCATTGTACTGCCTAATGCTCACGCTGAGATTAAAAAGAGCTTCGGCTGATGTAAATCCCAGCAATCTCTTTTAATGGTACCAGCCGCCAAGGACATCACCCCCCAGCACTCTGCTCCATAGCACGACTCCAAAGCAAACAAAGAAGCCAGGTGGCCTTCTGTGGTACAGGGCTGAGCTCTCCGGTGGGCTTTCTCAGCAGATGGTCCAAGAGCTCCTTGTTGGAAGAGGTGTTCATCACGCTGGCAGAATTAGAGGCTATATTCACAAAGGGATTTAAGACTGGAAATTCCCCTTCAGGCTCTTAAGTCACTGGACTTAAGCACCACCAGCGTTCACACCTGTGGCTAACACTAGGTCCAAGCTCACAAACCCCCACAGAAGATTCTCCTGTAACACTGTGGATGGACTCCTTGAGGTGTTTGCTGTAAAACAAACCTCACTTCAACTGGTACCTCTAGAAGAAATGTGCCATATTAAGATTGTCCCTAGTCCCACCTATGCTTACTGTAGGATGGCCCTTACTATTGTAAATAACTTACTTTCCTCAACCCCACTCTTTCCTTTTTTAAAAAGGGAGGGGCAGGGGATGGGCTGTAGCACTCATAAAATCCTGTAGACCTTATGGCTGTGGGCCTGTGATGCAAACCCCTAAGGCCTTTGGGGGCCCCAGCCCAGCCATCCCATCCCCACAGTGAGGTGCATCCCATGGTTCTGGGGACCAGCTCAGACAGCATCAGCCCAGATGGTGGCACAAAGGAAAGGCCAAAGGCAGTCTGGACAGGAGTGACTTCTGGAGGCCGGGCCAAAAGAAATGGTGTTGGGAGAGAAGACATGGCAGAGACTGGCGCAGGAGGAAGAAACCAAGCGCAAGGCAAAACTTGAAAGATCAAAGCTCTAAGGTGAGTGTAGGAAATGTGTTCATGAAAAACAGCTGAGAGAGAAGCAGATCATGCAGAAGGATACTAGAGGCTTGAACCATAGTCTGCTCAGAGGCAAGGTTGCCCAGGCTTTTGAAAGAAATTGAAGGGAAGAAGAGACAAGAGTTGATTCAGTACAAAAAGACAAGACGCAGACACCTGAAGTGAGTTAATCACCAGGTCAGAGTTGATGAGCTTTAGCAAGAGACTTGCTGTGGAACAAACGCTTCAAAGATCTCAAGAAATCATTGATCAGCTGATGTGGGAAAGGATTAGGGAATCAAAAGAAAAAGCTCTAAAGGAAGAAGAAAAAAGTTTTATGGCCAAATTTAGAGCAAAAGAGAAAGTGGAAGAAAAAGGAAGACATGAAAGTGTGTTGCTAAATATAGCTGAGAGGAGAATTCTGCAAGGCCCAGAAATGCTGGCCAAAACTATCCAACAGAAGGTAAAACATATCAAGGAAATTAACTGACTGAAAGAAAGAAACCACCACTCTCAAAGACAAACCTTGATGATGATGAAAGATGTCAACAACAGGAAACAGAAGAAGCAATCAGCAGAAGAGATCAGAGAAGCGATTTAGTGTTAAGAGGTAAGGAATCTGTTGGAGAAAACAGAAAACATAGCCACAGCATCTTATGGCCTGGGACAAAAAGAGACAGAACCGATGAATATCTGAACAAATGACTAGATGGCTTCAGATGCCTCTTAGAGCACAGATATTCTTAAGACTTAAAGAAAGATTACAGCCATTTTTGTGCCAAAAAGGTAGTTTGCAATTTATTCGTTCTGTGACTTGGCAAGAGCTCTGGGTTGTACAGCACTAAAATGGTTTCATTTTAACCTTGCTGCATCCAGTGGATATGCCAATCACCACCTGAGCCGCTACAGTTCTGGCAGCCTGGTCTACCTGCTTGTTGTTCTGATGTTCTTCAGTGGCCCGACACTTGGGCATGTGAGCATCTATATGACATACCTTTACAGCAGTGTTCTCTACCCAGGTAGCAATGTCTTGCCACAGTACAGCAGCACAGGTGAGTTTACTTCTGCCCTGCCAGCCGGCCCATGTCCATTGCTGCAGCCACCTCCCCAGGGCATTTGCCACCATCTGGGAGTCAGTATAGAGATAGAGCACTGGCCACTTTTCTCATTCAGCAAGCCCTAGGGCCAGATGGATGGTTTTCACTTCCACAGACTGACTTGATTCACCTTTTCCTTCACTGGCTTCTGCAACTCGTTGCGTGAGACTCCACGCAGCAGCTTCTTTCCACTTCTGATGGTTTCCTACAACACAACAGGATCCGTCGGTGAACACGGCACGTTGCGTCTCATGTCGTGGGGCCTCAGCACAAGTTACCTTCTTGGGTAGTGCTCTGAAATCTCTGCTTTCTGGCAAGCCCGTGATCTCTCCCAGGACTCCTGAGTAGTTGGGGTTCCCCATTTGGGTCTGTTGCATGACCAACACTACCCACTTACTCCACGCAGCTTCGGTTGCGTGATGTGTCAAGGGGACCCTCCCTTTGAACACCCAGTGCAGACAGGCAGTTACGATGCCAAGAGGAGCTGTGCTTCTGAACCATCTACTTCCAAAGTGGCTCAACCCCCCTGGCATGCTGCTAATATCTCCCTTCCAGATGGGGTGTATTTTGTATGACATTCCCATGAAATATAATTTAATTTATAAATCATTTATAATGAAATATGTGTTCAATATAGGTAATGAAAATAAAGTTCAAATTTAGTACTAGATTAACCCCGTTTACATATGTAATAAATAGACATTTCTTCAAAGTAATTCTTACCTCTCATTAACTTTTGAGGAGAATGAATCGCTTTTATCTGTTGTGTAGGTGGGCTGGTTTTGCCTCAGTAATGCAACATATACTACTAATGCAGCATTAACATAAGGCAGAAATATGTCCAGGTTCTTTCTCAGACTAGAAGAACTAGTGGTCCTAAAACAAAACCGCAATTGTATTTAATCTAACATGTAGCTAGCTAATACAAAATCTGAAGTGAAATTTAGTTTGATAAACTATTGGGTCAGTGAATTAGATGACTTGTTGCAATGGTATCTTCTTATTACATGATTTCTATTGAGTTCCAGTAAATTATTTTTTGCAGTATGTTTAATTTTCATTTCAAAAAGTTGAATTACTATATCATTCACAGCATGCTAGATATAAAATTCAGCTTTTAGTGTTTGAGAAAAAAAGCAATCCCTGTGGTACGGGACTTCAAATACTTAAGAATCAGTACTGGAGGGGGGAATTCTGTGCATATCACTGAGTGAAATAGGCTCCAGTTCAAAGGCTCCAACGTTGACCTATTTGCTTGATTATTTTTTTTTTTAAAATCTGTATTTATGTTGTTAAATATACCTATTGTCAATAACCTAGGACAAGCAGCAGTGTCATCTGAAAAAGTAAAGAGCTTTCTTTCCTAGAAAAGGAAGGCTGAAAGTCCGTGGCATTAGGCTCTACACCTTTGTGAGGAAAAGCAGCCGAGCACGCCAAAGAGCTGATGTCAACTACACAAGTAACAAGTGATGAACGGGAACTAAACCAAATTTGGGGGCAAGCCTTGATCTGAATGTCATCAGAGATCTTTGGGTGAAACCAAGACTGGGTTTCCTCAAGCACGTGATTCAAAAATAATGTCTCTTTTCTAGAAAAGCAAAAATCTGAGCAAAGCAGAGACATTTAGCAACCGATAAAGCCTTGTCCTTTCACAGCTACTGCTGGAACATCATTACATTAGATTTGTTTAAGCATCTGTGTGAAATTTCCTAGCTTCAGGCTGCAGCCCAACAAGTCAAAAGCACTTCTTGCTAGAAAAGAAAGTAAAGCTGTATTTTGCCAATATAAATCAACTATGATTTGAAAATCTGTTCCTGCTAAAAATTCAAAGAGATTGTAGAAGTGAGATAACCTGTCTAAGAACCCCACAGCTGGAAATATGCCTGCTCCCAGTAGAACTGAGGAACAGAATTTGTAAATCATAACAGCAAGGTATTTGCACACGTAGAAATCTGCGGTATTTTCTGCTTTGCTTTAGAATACATCGTAGTCATCTGCTGGGAGATTTTGGTTAATCTTTCCCACTTTCAGCTGGAATCGGAAAGGATAAGAGAGGCGATTCTGATTTCTGTGTGCCGAGTCTCCAGTGAGGCACAGGCAATGGACTGGTTTGCTGCCTGCCACCCACTTGGCATGCGGTACAGAAACCCACTCCAGCTCGGTAAGGAACACTCTAATACTATGCAATTCATAGTATTTCATGATAAATGCAGCATTATAACCAATCTCTCTCTTTCAAAGAAAAGATGATGTTACCTCCTTCTGGCCTGAGCAGGTAGCCAGGAGTCCGGGGTCTCGTGAGTTATTTCAACCGGAGTAGAAACTGGCAGAGTCCAGTGTATCTTAGATGCAAATTAGTTTATTACAAAAAGTGTTCAAAGTCACCTTTCCTGAACGCAAGAGAAATTAAACAGCAAGGGCAGGATTTTTAGCACACACAGGTCAACACCATCCCTTTCTGAACAACGCTTAGACCAAAAAATCCTCCCTCCGTTTTCACCCATGCCTGTTTTTAATTGCCTCCTGTAGACTTTTCTCTCAGCTATTTCAGTTATTCTGCGTCCCAAAGATCTGAAAACTATCATATAGCAAACCCCATTCGTGCTGTGTTTTTATTTTAGGTGGAAGTTGTTTTCATCTCAGCTCTCTGAATACCTACAGAAGCCTAATCATCTCTCACCTTTATCCCTCACAACGACCTGTTCTTAAACCCAGAAGTTTTTAATGACATTTAGCCAACTATAACAACATCTTGGTTTTGAACACTTAGCGACAGCTACAAAATTTCTCATTGCTGCAAACAGCAGCCATATACGGCCCTGTGTCCCAACGTTTATCTTCCTCAAAAGGCAGATAAAGATAAATTATCCTGGTCTTCGGAGAGAAAGAAAGAACAGCATAATAGTTCTCGTACGTTTTAGTGCTTCAGCTTCACAGCGGTGCTGGGATAAGAAAGGAATTGACTGAGAGCGGCCACGGGCAGACAGCAGGACCAGATAACGCGGGTGCTGGAGGAAGGCGAGCTCGCCAGTAGCCCTGGCTTCGGAAACCCTGTCAATGGGCGAATGTTATAAAATATACAACAAATAATAGTATTGATTGATGCTTAGCAAAACCTTGAAACGTGACATTCCGTGTCTTTCACTGTGCATTGTTGGAGTACTGTTTTCTTTGTTCCGAAATAGAAAAAAACACCTGTCCTAATTAGCCGTATCTGAGCAGGGAACCCACTGCTCTGTCCAGTTTTGAACTACTACGGGCAGACATCTATCTCCCTGTCTGTGAGCATGTCTGCAGTGCTTGTGGAAATCCTAAAGCCCTGATCTTGAAGGGAACTCTGCACAGATTCACCTGTAGAGATGGTCATGATATAGTCAGGGCCAAAATACAAATTCGCTCCTGGTTATTTTGGATGTTCTGACAAACGCTGCAAATCTCCAGTTCGGGCTTGGCACAGTCAATCCACATACTACAAAACAACACTTTCAAATTGCCATTTGAAAACACTCACTTCCAGTTGCCAACAAACAAGCTATGTTTTTTGGTGTGGTTTTTTTTTTTTAACTGAGATATTTACAACATTTACAAAAAATATTTTGAAATATAAAATAAAATCCATGAGGGATTTTGAAGCAATGTTTATAATTGATTTGGGTAAGCTCAGCTTTTAGGATTACTTTCTGCTTCTTTTTAAACTAACTGGATTATCTGAGGGATGAAGAAATCTTTGACCTATATATTCTAGTTACTGTCTGTCTTTCTTTCATTTCCGTGTCTTTAAAGCATATTAAGACAAGCTAACCCATATAAATGTCTTGCAGGATAAAGGATCCAATTTTAGTCATGTAAAAAGTACCTGTGTACCAAAGGAAGACAGATGGACAGATTCTTATTTTAGCACATATTGCATGGCAGAAGGAAACCAGTGGAAAGCAGGACTTAAATTTCTCTCTCCCCCAGAAAATTACAATTGCAGAATTATCCCAGAAAATTATAATGAAATAAAAGACAGATCAAAAAAAAAAACCCCACAAAACAAAAAACCACCAGCTTCATGCTGCTTTATATTGATACCTCTCATACCAATGTTGGTTACAATGCTCATCAAAGCTGTGAACTTGGCACGTTATCAAGGAGAAAGGACCGACCAGAATGTGGCAGCTTAATTTATCAGCGGCTCCCACTTCCTCTTGGGAGGGTGTGACATGGGGAAGTTGTTCTTTACTAGGAAGGAAATGAGATGGACATTGCGTAAGTAAATATTACGGAAGCGCTGGTCCAGGGATGTGAAGCGGTAATCCTTTCGCAACCAAGGACCGCAGCTAGCTCACATAACCTCTCCCAAAAGTCTATGGAAATCTGGATCTCTTGACTACACATCAGACCTTCTGGCCCTTGCGTGGGCCTGGCAGTGCGGCGGCACACGGTGAGGCTGCGGGGATACGCTCCTGGGGCAGACAGGCAGCGGAGACGGTGCCCTGGCCGTCCACAGTGCCAGGGAAGCCATCTTAAAGTACCCGTGAGGTGTCTCCTGCATCTGCAGACACAATAGATCCTTTTCTTCATCTTCCTGTATCTTGCCTCCACCACCCTTACATGCTGTCTTTCTTTGATTAATGCGTCGATTGAGGTAGCACACCTAGCACACCCATCCTCTCTCTCATCCACGCGAAATGCATAGCGTGTTCAATGCGAAATGACCCAGATGGAAGAATTTCTGGCTGGGCTGGAGGGTGGTGAGCTTAACCGTTAACTTGAACTTTTTTCCCACTTGCCATTCTCTGACCTGTTTCAGTGAGAAGTCACTATCATTATGAGCACTGGGGAAAAAAATGTACAAAACAGAAAGACGGCACATGCACGCTCCTTTAGTGCTCTTTGATTTCTCTTCCTCCGAATTAAATGTCCCATTCCCCACTTCCGAAACAAATATACTGAATTTGGAGAGAAAACAGCCAATAGTAATATTTCATTTTAGGAATAAAGTCACAATTTTATTTTCTTAACCACAGGTTAATAGTTTCCCTACCAGACACCTGCATTTCCAAACTGGGACAGGGGAGGGCACTAAAGAGTCACACATGGATCTGAAAGCTGAAGAAATACTTTGTCCAACACGTAAATTGGCTCTAAAATGATTTCAGCCTCATCATGTATACTTCTTGAATGAAAAAGAAGCTTTCATACAGCCTGTTTTAGTTGACTGAACCACTTCCTTAATCTTTGGGGAAAGCTGCCGAAGCCAAGCCTTGCTTTTGTGTTTTATCATCTTTCAGCCAAGTAAAGAAAAACACATCCTTGTCAGTGGTGTTCTAAGAGCATGTTGGTCTCTGAGAGAAGTAGAGGCACGGTGTGAACCAGGCTAGTATGTTTAGGCACCAGTTTTATTTGTCTCTAGTCAGTCAAATTAAGTTTTAGGGTTAAAAATAATGTGTTTATAAGGTCCTTGCTCTAACCGGGCTACCACCACTGAAGAACGAACACGTTTAGATAACGGACTAAATGCAACCCTCATTGTACTTCCAAGAAACCTCCTGAGAGGTTATTTGCAAATTTACTACACTTGCTCAGGACTTGGCTCTTTATGGGAAGCAACAATTCATCCTCATGTGCAAAAGGAGTGCGTTTTGTCAACAGAAATGAACAACACATCTATTTACATCGTTAATTACCATCAAGCTCATAGTAGCATAAGAAGCTGAGACAATTCTTCCCATTTTCTGCCTGTCAGAGTGTACTGTCACAACTGAGAACGCGCACTGAGGTCCTTCTTTGTAAAAGCACGTCTGAATGAAGACTCTGTTTTAATTATAGCAACTTTTTTTTTAAGTAGTGGATAATTCTCTAACCAGTGGTAACCTTTGTAACGGTGCAAGGCTATAACCGGATCTCACGCGTTAGTGGAAAAATCTATCACCGCAGATATCGGGAAGGCTTTATGAATAGACGTTCAATGGAGGTACAAGGTTCTGCATTTTTCTGGAGACCTTTTATGCTCTCTTTCACACCACACAGCATGTAATAAAGAAGGAGAAAACCTGGGTGTGTTGGGCAATCACAGGATCGTTACGAGGCAATGATATACAGTGGCTGTTAGTTCTGGGACACATGAGGAAAAGCAATTCTAACAGAGATGGGGAGGTCTGAATGCCGCTTTATAGGCCACCGATACAGTTCCAGTCCACTGTTCTGCTCAGCGCTGATCAAAAAGATGCAGTAAAAGTGGAGCAGATCAGAGGACGGCTATCAGGGAGCCCTGAAACACTTCAGCTGCTGAATGTCTTGTGTGCAATGAACATATATATACCCCATCCTTGGGCCTGATCTTGATACGCCTCCAACTCCACCTCGTAGTTTTCTCTACAAGGAAACCCATATGCGCAGGCCAGACAAGAATCACATTAAATGGTGGGTTTAGGACGACGTTGGCTTTTTGGATGTCTCCAAGAGAAGTCTGAGACAGAATGATTGCCTCCTGTATAAAAAATAAAAGGGTAAACACTGGAAAAGGGTCAGAATAATTTGACTTATGCGACAATGTTGTCACAAAAACATGCGGTGAAAGACTGACGGTAATGAAAATGTGGCTGCAAATGAGAAGGCAGCTTCTGATAACTCTCGGAGGTGTGCAGCACAAGATCTCAACTCCAAAACAAGTATTTACCATCTCACGGTCACTAGCACAGCTGTGTAACAGCAACAACAGATGCCCTAGGGTAGACGGGGTCCCCCCTAGCCACCCAGATGACACCCTCCTTATTGGCGTTTTAGAGGGAACATCACATGCAGCAGAAATGGAGCTAGAGAACAACGTGAGGCGTGGAGGAGCATGCCTGCCTGGAGAGTCCTAGAAGACCCCAGCCCATGCAAAGGTGCGGTGGAGGAGTCCGGCAGCAAAAGCCTTCCAAGAGCTTCGCTGCCCCACGGCCAAGCTCTGCTCTGGTTTCCAGAGGAGTACAAGCTTGCTGCCTGCCTTCACGGTACAGGGACAGACAGACAAGTCCCCTAATGGCTCACGAAAGTTGTTTCTCTCTCCGTGATCGCCGTTTCCCATGACAACCGTGTTTCTCCATAGGGACGCTACGCCTGGCTGCCAAGAGATGGATGTTTGCGGATGCAGAAATTTCGCAGGAGCTGGACCTGCCCCCAGCAGATGGGAACGGTGCGGGCGCTCATGGTGTCCAAAGCATATATAAAGCCAATCCATTTTTCCACTTTTGAAAGAAGCAACAACCAAGACTCATTGCAAGCAGAAAAATTAAACTTCTTTTGAATTTCAAAACAGAACAAACAAGGTATCGCTTTCTCTTAAGATAATATCAGGAGCTTGCAAAAGCAAAGGCGAGCTGCGCGTACGCACCCATCTTGCCTTTGTGGGTGGAACAGAAAACTGGCATCACAAATGCACGCTCTGTGCTACCATAATTTTTTTGAAAGAGATCTGGCTGCTGTGCTACTGCATCAACACAGACTACCCAAATCAATTGTAAGGAGATTGCCATGAAAAATAGGAACGGGGGAAGTGCTCTGGCCGCTTGGCCTTCCCAGGAGCCGCAGCGGGTTCTGCAGACCAGCCACCCCCAGTGCTGGGGGGGACGACTGTGGGTTATTTCCTCACCGTGCCGTGCTGCCCTCGCCCGCTCCTTCCGATTACACACCCTGCTTTTGTGCGTCCCGGCTTGCCGGGGTGGCGGGGGGGAAGAGAGCTGTGTGTGTTTTGTGGTTTTGTTCCCTTCATTACCATGCAGACAATATTCGGCTGTTCTCAAGGAAGGTCTGGGATCCCTGCTCTTTTCCCAGGCTTTCTTCTTGCCCATGAAAAGACAAAAAACAACGAGGAGCTTGTTTGGCTCCGTCTGGCCGAGCCGTGGGCTGACGGTGATGTAACGCCGAGCCCAGCGGTGACTGGCTGCAGCCAAACTGGTCATGCTCTGTCCACGCATGGCACGGCCATCGGCTGGCGGCCGCCTCACACCTCGGCCCCCGCCGCAGCACAAAGGCTCCGAGGGGGGAGCATTCAAGGGCGAACAAAGCGCCAGCCAAGCATGAAGCTGAAGGGGATCTCCCCCTCGGCACGGCGATGGCTGCCAGCCCTCACCCGAATGCCTGCCCAGAGCTCGCCCGCTTCCCGGCCTCGAACAAGGGGCACCCGCCTGGGGCTGCAGAGATGGTGATGATGATGGTGATTATTATGAGCTGGTGGAACAGGGTTTTGTGAAACCGGGGCTGGCGGGGGGCGGGGAGTGAGTGCAGAAGGAAGAAAACCAAATTTGCGTTTGTTTCACAGGATACAAGGCCAGATCTCAACTGATGTAAATCAGCATAGTCTCATTGTGTTCAGTGGCAGATATATTCAAATACGTACCAGCAGCACAAAAGGCGGTCCATGATGTCAGATAACTGCAGGCAGTTTACCTCTGCAACTGTTGCACGCTTCCCGTGTTGGACAATTAGTAAGCTAAATGTCTACTAACATCTATTTAAACAGAAACATTTAGGCAGTGGGTTTAAAACTAGTTTGCAGGGTTTTGTCATCTTACGACATTTCGTTTTGCCTAAAAAGCATTCACTATTCTCAGTGAAAAAAAAAAAAAACAAACCACCCTTAGTCAGTCCTTTGGTGATTGTTTATGATCAACTTTTCCATTTAAATTTTGAAAATTAGTTACATTCTTATAAATAGAGATAGGTTACCACAGAAAGACACTTAGTAATTCTCACGCTTGTTGTGTGATCTTGCCAGACAGCTGACATAGAAAGGTCCTATTAAATATTTGAGGTTCCTTCACAGCAGAAGGTAGTAAATACAGGATTTATGTTTGTTAACTAACTTGTTAACTAGCTTTGCTTTTTCAGTCTTCATTCTGCCTTCACTCAGCCCATCAAAGACTGACTCCTGGGGCGACACATCCAAACATTTTGTTGCTCACAATAGTGACAGCCTCTTGACAGAGGCAGGGGGAATGAAAAGCAATGGAAGCTTGTGCCTTGTTTTCACAGGGGCAAGACACTGAAAGCAAATAACCAGATTTTTCTAAGAAAATATTAGACCTTAAGTGAAAGGGGAGGAGGAGGAGTGGAAAGGATTAAGCACTCCACGTTGTCTGAAACATCTCTCACCTTAAAACTGGATGAACTTCCGAAGTACCAGTCAACTCACCTTTCAGATGAAAATTCCCAAGCCATGGTATCATTTAAACTTGCATAATAGGTGTCTGACAGCGTGCAGTTTCGCCCTTTTAAATGCCTTCCAGAGTCTTGAGTTTGAAACATGCTGTATTTAAATTCAGTCTAATTAAAGGTTGGAAATCAATTCATTAATTGTTAATTATAATGAAAATAAGTGCCCAGATATTTGATCTGCGTGCCTTTATACTCATTAAAACATGGAGTCAAAGTACAAATAAACAGTAAAGCCCTACTAAGTAAACCCATGCTTATCACCCAGCAACACAAATATTCATTAAAAAAAAGCCCTCCCCTTAAGTTTTTCATTAGCCTTTTTAAGTGCTTCCAAATACATTTGTAATCTTCTTTCTGTTACAGTCCATTTCTCAAGAGTATGCTGGTGCTGCCTGTTTCTGCAGCGCAGTGACACACAGGGCATGCGCATGAAGTGTAATGAACATTTTCATTCAGGAGATCAAAAGTTGCCTTCCAGGCAGTTCCGTCTCTCGTTTCCAGGTATTGGCATTTGGAGACTGACACACCAAAAATGATGAAGCCAAAACTGAGGCATTACAGCAAACCCATGCATCCACTCGTACGCTCAGGGTCTGGCTCTCTCTACCTTGGTGCGTCTCAGACACGCGCACACACACACACACACACGCGCGCGCACGTGTGTATGACAGTGGACCTGTATGCAGCAGAGGGGCTACAATTGCACTAGTAAAATTAGAAATCAGAAGTGCTTGGAAAATGGAAAGGATTTATCTATTAAGAAGCAAAACTAAAAATAAAATAGCTGGTGAATTCCCTGAGCCTGCCACTGTATGGTTTTACACAAACCGGAGCAGGGGAGAGGAATGTTTGGGGTTGATTTGTCACTGAAAGAAAAAAAACAACCCACAACCTAGCACATTCAAAAGTCTTCTCCCAAGCAGTTTTCTTTGCTAATTAATTTGCCTTCAACATTAGACTTTCTTTCTTTTCCTGTAACAGCAAACTATGTTATATGACTTCTCCCTTTTTGTTCGTGGTACTTTTAGTCTCAGGGCTTTGCTCTTCACTGCTGCTAGCTAGCAAAGACTACAGTTACCACAAGGTGTTAACTCGCAGCCCCGCACTGTTAGGATTCTCCGTAAGACTTAGCAATTCACACTTCAACCTGACTTTACCTTACTGCCAGTAATTCCTTGCCAAAGCCACCTTCCAACCATGAAATCTGAAAACTTAACAGCAGCGACTTCTTCAAGACTTGAATCTCTAGTCCTGTTCTGGGTGCTACCCAAAGCAATGGCATCGCCTGTATTTCTTCCACCACCCCCAGTTTGTCCCTGGGTCCTCTATGTACAAAGTCAAGAATTGCTTGAGCTATGATTTTTAACAACTGAACGCTTCAAGCAACATACAGAAAAATGTGTCCAGAGAGGAGGAAGATGAGGCCCCTGAGCTGCCACTTGGCTTTGTTTTTATCTACTTTGTTACCGTCCTTACAATTGCCTTCTGTATTGCAACAACATTTCCTATGCAAAATCTACTGTTTTGATTCTGATTGTGACTGAAGAGCAGCAGAACAAACGGAAGGTCTTGAGAACAGATTACATTCAGACAAACCGCAAAAGCCCTCAACAGGGCACTATGCCACTTGTGCATCCTGGTTTGCTCTGATAAAATTTGTAAACAATGTTAAAGAAAGAGGGGGGGGGAGTAAAACCTTTACAGGCCTCCAGAGAAAAAAAGGCGGCATCTATCTGTACTTACATGAATATGTGTTTGGTTGGTTTTGACAACAGTGAGCTCTGTTGCCAGGGAATAAACATTTCCAGTTCCAGAGAGGAAACCTTCACACTTCAGAAAGGCAGGAGGAAGAGGCTTTTCATTCTGCTGCGAGATGCTGGGGTTTGTACTTGTTTTGCGGGGGGGGGGACCCAAGCTTTCATGCTGATGGGGAAGTAAAATAGTTCTTTATGGAGTGTTTTATAAAGGACTATCAATCATTCCAGTACAAGTCTGAAGCAGAAGGGGAGCAAAGGAGAGGTCAGGCACAAAAAAGGTTGTGTTTCAAGCCACGCAGCGAATGGAGATTTGACTGTGGGAAAGGAGATTCATATTCATGCGGACCCCGAACTTGGCCTTACAGAGCAGATACGTGCTGCTTGTGCCCGCAATATCCTCTCGCTGAGGTCTACCACCTATAAAATAAATCCTGTAATGAAAGCAGATCACCTCATAATGCAGTCCTGGAAGGGGCTGATTCGTCTAATATCTCTTGCTTACAAATGTACCGTGGGGTTACCATAGTTCAGGCAGCCTCATTAAAAGAGTGCAAAACACGCAGAGCCTGAATGGAGATGAAATAAGAGCCCTATAGATGGCTGTTACACATAATCCGTTTGTTACTATGCTTTGGGCAAACAAAGGAGCACATTGTTTATAGAGCTGCTTTCTGCCCGCAGCAGGACAAATTCTTGCATGATTCTAGTGATTTTTTTACAACTTTCAACAAAACAAAGAGTGTGCCTTCTTCATAATGCTGGTAATTCATAACTGGGAGAGGGATGAAGGCGAATAGCGAGCGTAAAAAAGTGAGATCAGGTAATTAGTACCAGTTGCACAGGGAAACCGAAATTCTTCCTGATTCTGAGCACCTGGAGACCTGCACTGGGAAAGAGAAGGAATTTTTCATGATTTTACATGCATTGCATAAAGTTTAGAATCTATTCCCTAACCACTAAATTCAAGTGGTTTATAATTTTGCATACCAATAGGTGACAAAGCCTCACCAAGTTGGGATAGACAAAAATAAGAGGGTATTCTTGAAATAAAAGTTGGCCAGACGCTAAAAACCACAAAGGCAGGCACTGAATGAAGCAGTGTGTTTAACACATAACAGTATAGGACCTGTCTAGTTACACAATGAAAAATTTTAAAATAAAATCGCTATTGCTAGCTCTACATTTGGCACATACGTGAAGGCTTTTTTTCACCCTAACAAATTAATGGAAAACACAGTTTGCAGTCTACGATTATTTGCTTTCTCATACCCTGTGTTAAATGACGTAGATGCAGACTTCAGCCTGACATCACGGGAGCTGCACCACATTCTAAGCGTGCTAACCTAAGTGTCAACCTAACTGATTAGCACCGGTTAATTCACATTTTTCACCGCACCTTGCTTTCTTTTCCAGGAGCTCTGTCTTCAAGAGTACAGTCTCATTGCTCATATACGTGAACAAAACAAAACTCCTGAAGTCAGATTTCTAAAAAGAGGCTAAACACTCCTTAGGCTGGCATAAGCTGAGAGGTGGGTTTTATGCCTAAACAAAGGAAATGCAAGCAGATTATTCTTCAAGCTGAACGTGCAATACACTACACAGAGCTAAACTCTTTGCAATTTAAGAATAGGACACTGGTCTGTCACCCCGCCTGCACACATGCAAAGTGTTAGAAAAATTTATCACCTGAAAACAAATCTCAGAAGAGGGGTATCAGAGACACAGTCCAAAAAAGCCTCTCGTGAGGTTTTGTTTAACAGCAATATCGTAACAGTCGTCTAACTGCAGCTGAAGCAAGAGATTGTCACCTCCCCTGGTCACGATCGGACTTACCCCAGCACAGAGGTGAAGGGGCAAGGTCTCTCTCAAATAGGCTTAGCTCTCCTTCGGGAGGGAAAGCAAAGCAAAGCGACCCTGAATGCAGTTAGGGGCCTCAAAAGGGAATCAGCGTGTCTGCAAAGGAATCGGGACGCTATGAGGCCCTGACTGCTAATACTGTCTTTGTGCCATGAGGGGAAGCGGCGGCAAAACATGGCCTGCTGTAGAGATGTGAAGACGGCACTAGGGCAGAGGTGCAAATTTCTGCGGGAAAACATCCCCTCGGAGGCACTGAGGATCACTGACGTGTTTTCACATAAACCATTAGATAAGAGGGGATCCTATTTTCCATCCAAACGGCACTCCAGAAGGCGGGGGGAGCTGAGGGCCACCCCTCTTCCACGCACAACCAGCCACTTTTGCCTCTACCCAGCTGATCACACAGCAATGGCTCTTCTGTGTAATTATACGAAAGTAGCAAATATGATTATAGAAATATTTTCTGTTCTAAGGCGTTTATTGTTTGTGTATCTGGGGTAAATACTGACAAGCAGGATACAAGAAGAGCCATGTTCTGATTTCCTAATTATTCATTTTTCTGGACTCTGAGTCCCCAGAATTATTTGAGGTGCTGTTTGTGTCGTAGGCAGCTAATACATTCAAGAATACAGACTCCAGCGGGCTGGGTTTCTGCTGCAGCTGGGAGGTCTTGAGGACTAAGTCAGTAAGTAAATGCAGTGAGTGAGTGGGAACATTTTTGGCTGTTGTGGTAGGTCAACACTTAATCGCTGGCATATTCTGAACGATGGACTCCACTGAAAACTGGATTTGAACTGATACTACGCAAAAAACCAAGCAATAGCTGACATTGGGCAATTAACTGAAGGAGGAAATAAGATTCGGTGACAGGGAAAAACACTGGCCCTTAGAGGGGAAACATAAAAAGTCCTGAGCGGAGAGGCGGGCTGAGGAGCGGGGTGGTGGGCGCCCAGCCGGCTGCCGAGAGGCACCCACGGAGGGACCAGCATGCCGGCGGCCCCCTGCGCCCACGCCGGACGGACGGCCGGCCGCCCGGACGCACGCCCTAACGCGCCTGCTAAACGTGTTCTGCTCTCCCCCGCTGCTCCGCCGGCCTGCCTCCGGCCCGCTCCCCGGGCTCCTGCTCCTCCTGCCCCTGACGGGACTGGAGAGAAAACTCCCGTCTCCTGGTAGTGGGAATCCCTCGGTCCATCCCTAGAGCCTCACGCTGTGAATAACGCGCTGCGTGCGAATAACTCCCCCGTGGGCCACTCTGAGGGGAGCGCTTCACCCATAGGAATATTTCGCAGTGGTTTTCCGCAGAAAATGCCCAGAACCGCATTGGATTGGACTGTGGGCTGGGGGCAATGTAAGTGATTAATGGGTCCTCTGCAGAACAAAACCTCCTCAGCTCTGTCAGCAGATAGTTGCTATGGTTTTCTGACACCGCTTAGCAGAAATTTGCTTTGGCCAGGGGGATCGGAGGAGGGGGGAAACACAAAAAAATACTATAGAAAAGTCCTCCATTGTACACTGGCAATTATTCCAAGCAAAATCCTGTGCCTGTCTAGAATTTCAAGCTCTGTATAAATACTTTCAATTAGATTTAAAAAAAAAAAAAAAAAAAAGAGGAGACTTTGTTAAGAACAGACAGCTTGAAACATGTCTTGTTAGCGATCAACAAAGTCTGTTAGAAATGTTGGAAGGTTTCAGCTAGGTTGATGTAAAAACAACATCAAATATCCCCTCCTGTGAGACTAAGTTAAATGTTCTTTGCAGTGACTCAATTAAGGCTAGGTAAAATGCACGCTTCATTGCAATCAGCTGCAACAACATCAGATTCTTTTAGTGGGATATTTTACCACAGACTTAAGTTTAGACTGGTTTAAAAATGCTTTGTGGCAGATGGCAGTTTTCATAAGGTGTAAAATATTCTAATATATGGGACAAGTTCTGCCTGAAACGTCCAACAAAATAGGAACGAGAAGTTGGCCAGGGAAGGCTTTTCAAAGTGTCTAAAAATGGATGCTTCCAATTTTATAAGGCATAAAAAAGCCAAAGCAGCATGCAAGAGTTTTAAGGTACCCTGCCCATCTGGAAGAAGAGTCTTTCCGCATGTATTCTGAGCGACACAACTACAGGCTTTTATCACCACCCCCACTTGAAGGGAGATCCTGCCAGACTGAACACTGGAGGTTTTGGAAAGTTTGATGCTTATACAAGAGCTTAGAGAAATTGCCACCCTTTAGCAGCCTCAGGCATTTCTAAATTGTCTTGTTAACTCCAAAATCGACGAGATGCAGCGTGTCCCACCTCCCTAGAAACACTGCATAAGGGTTGTTCATCTGTACTCAACAAACATCAAACCAGAAGACCTGGGAGCACAAGTCGTTCGGGTTTGTACGCTTAAGCCTGTCGGTATGTCTTGACGTGCCATAAATCAACTCTATACAGGCAAACAGCCGGGGCAGCTTGGAAGGGGAAGCAGGATAGCTGTGTTACCACGTCACTCTGGGCTACAAGGGGAATTCACTCCAGGAAAAGCACTACACTGGTACAGCTGCTCTACTACTGCTACCCGAGGCTGCTTGTTCAGTCCCAGGTGGGACTGCATCATGTCACACAGAAATATCATTTAGGTATTCTGGAAAATTCATTCCTGAATCCCAAGCAGGATTATTCATTACTTTATTAATAGAATTCGTCGCTTCACTACTTTCAGTGCTCCGAAGTCAGTTTTTGCCAGATGATCATCTGGCCCACACGAACTATTAAAAATCATAAATTATATAGGACAAAAGAAGTTGCTGCAGTGTATCCATTGGCATGTACTGCGTCGGACAGGCAAGGTGTCAAACTTCACACCATGGTGGGGAAGTTCTTGAGAACTGCTTAACAGTTTTCAATGGAAAATGCTGTGTCAGTATCAGAATTTTTTATATAAATGTAGGAGCTCCAATGAATATTTTAATTTAGAAAGCTGTTCAGTTCCAGGGTAGAAGGAGAAAGCATAGTCAACACCATGACAGATGCACAGCAAGCGCTTGTGGGGGAAGGTGGCAGGCGCAGGTGCAACTCCCCACTTTGCATGTCTCCCTGCCTGAAAACTCAACAAGGTCTTGGTTTTATTCCAGTGGGAAATATTGAAATCGCAGCGTGCTTTTCAGGACGGGAAAAACTTTTTTTGCCCAGCACCACATCTGAAACTTCTCCAGCTTAATTATTCCTGATATCTGAGTGATTGCTTTAAAATCCAACAGAGTTTATAGGGTACGAGAACAGAGTGTCCCATTTTCTTACCCAGTGCAAGCTAGAAGACATGATGGAGGAATATTTCAGTAATTAGCTGAAATACATTGACAGGTAGATTCAAGTCACAGCTCCACAGAAATGCAGATAATAGAAGGAATTTTCCAGTCTTTCAGTATAGCTCTACCACTGAAGGCAACAGAAGTTGCACTTGAAAAAGCTGTAATTTGGACACATCTGTAAGGACAGATGTGCTCTTTCCACAGCTCCACTAAGTGCTTGGGGCTGGGGTTTGCCACATTTCGAGTGGTTTTGCTTTCAACATTTTTGATTTTAAGTGATTCTTTCGTTATGATTTCAGTCATCCACCTGCTGCATGTCCCATCCTATTTGTGACCGCTCTCCTGACACCTGCTTTCGCGGGAATCAATGTGCGGTGTTCAGTAGCACGCTGGCAATGCTCATTCAGTACAGTGCCTTTGCCATTCCCACGGCTATCAGAAACTAATTAAGCATATATACGATGGTTAACATTTGGGGGTTTTTCTCTGTGTGTTTACTTTGAATTTCTACAGTTGTGGCATTTCATACGCAGTATGAAAACAACATTCATTTTACACCAGGCTTCTTTGCAGACCAGCAAATAACAAAACTGGTAGAATTGCTAGGTAGCATGTTCCTCCAGCAGAACAAGAAAGCTGGGGCTCACAGATGACAAGTGAATTATCTAAAGCAGTATTATCTTGTTGAAAGCTGTAGTGGTAAGTAAATAAAAGCTAGTCTAGCAGCTTTTGGAAAATAAGGAAGGAAAGCAACTACTCTTCTTCAGACAGTTACAGCCCCTTTCTTGATTGACATTGTCATAGTTCCTCTTGACGGGGCATGAGAGAGACTTCCAAGAGGTTTTATTCTCAGATCAGTGTGACAACTCACCTTCTTGAGACTTGTGTTTTCACAGAGGGAACTTACATGAGAGTGTTACATTAAATACTTGTCCTTGAAGATGCTACGTGCCCGTCATTTGTCCACACAGGAAATGGGCTACAAGGGACTACATGTACTTAGTTACCTATTTCTGTCTTTAGACAAATTAAGTTCATCACTTCAATTTTACTAACAGTATGTTCTGTTCGCTCACTGCCCATCTCCTCCAGTCATTTCTATTTCTTCAGGCTGGTTCGTGAAAAACAATGGAAATGATGAGATCAGATTCAGGCACTGCTGAGTGCCCCGATCTAAAGCAATTAACGTTGGCCTCTGGGTGCACCTTCACTTCAGTTTGGATCAGGAGCACACCTTTGAACAGTTTCCTGATCATCCCCACTTACTGTGCTTTTATTCATGTTGCGGAGTGCTTTTCAGATGCAACGTAGCTGCACTTGAAGGGTACATCCTCCAGCTGCTAATGGAATGTGCAGCGGTCACATCAGCTCCTCAGCACCAACTCTCCTGCTAAAGGCGGCACTCCTTTTAGGCTGCAGTACCTGTTAATGTAGACGTAAGCTCAGACAGTTAACTCCAGGAGAGAACTGAAGCACAGAAACTAATTGGAAGGACACACCAGCCTGCTTAGGGATAGATCTTTGGTTTCCGTTGCACCCCTTTTTTGCTGGCTAGCTGCGCTGGACACCGAGGATCCCTTCCGTAGGCTCCAGTTCTTCCCTGGATACGGGCTGAGACCTGCGCCTACCGCAGGGTTCAGGATCCACCAAGTGACACGGCCTCCAGGAGCCAGCGACTGCTTCATACCCAGAGAAAGTGTGCTACATGGCAGTACCGCCACAAAGAAGTAGCAGTACTTCCTTCAAAAACTATTTACCTTCAAAAACCAGAAGTCAAATCCTAGAATATTTGAGAAATTACTCTCCTTGTTTACATGCCTCAAGTTTAATTGTAGGAAAATGAGAAGTTCTTTACTCCACTAGGTGGTGGAATTTGTCTTTCTGTCAAATGTGGCCTTACAAATACTCCCCCTAATCCTTCATTCAAGATGGGGCCACAAAATATCATATGACAAATGAAACAGGAATCTGGTCTACAGGAGTCAGCAACTTTTATCAGGCCATGCCTCTTTGGCGTTTTCTATGATTCATTAAAAAAGCTGTTGGGAAAGGATAACTTATCTTTAGAACATTCCTAGATCCATGAAGGAGCAAAGTAGGAACCTGAAACAAAAATACCATGGTCACCCCTTATTTGCCCTTACACCCAGGCACCATCTAAGCTGCTCATGTGATCTATCTCATGTTTTTTACAGTGTAACATTCCTAGAAGCTCCAGCCTTGGTTCATGTCCGAGTTACAAGACGATGCAGTCAAACGTAACTCCTGGGTCTTTCTTGGCCGGTTATGTTTGCACTTGCATGAGTGTAGTTACATACAGGGGAAGCAGAGAATGCTAGCCTGCGTAACAGGGTGTATCCTGGAGGATATACCCTGGCTAAATGCAACCCTGGTGCATATATCCCTCTGGCTGAAACAAAACCAACCTCCTCGGCTGATGCCATCCACCTCCTGGCTTCAGCTGAAGTCCAGATTAAAAAAAAAAGTATGTCTGGATCATAGCTTGCTACTTAGACATTTGTAGGCATTTATTTGTCCATGCTCGCTCAGTAACATCTGCTGACACAAACACAAAAAAAAAAAAAAAGAGATCTGGGAGGTAAGATGCCCAACAACCCATCAGCAGCAGACCACTCTTCCTAGAGTTCTGTAGCTACTCATCTGCCACATGGTTCAGTTCCCCCTGAAGTTGAGCAATAAACAAGTCCTTAATGGAAGAACACAACTAGATAATTTTCATAGTGTTTCCAGGATGCCTTGTAGGTATTAAGCTTAAACAGAAGTCGCAGAACTCATAGAAACAAACCATCAGGAGAAAAGAGACAGTTGTTTAAAGCACAAGACTGAACTGAACAAAACCCATCTGGCAAATTGGAGAAAGCTCAGCTATCCTGCTAGCTGCCATTGCCCTCATGCTATCCACCCACAACTTGGCTTGCTTGCCCTTGGAGAACAGATACTGGTAACGTAGGCATTTTTTTAATGACCAAACCCATGAGAAACGCAACCACAAAACACATCCAACACAGAGGGAATCATCAGCTTTCAGCGCTGAAACTTTCTGGTACTTCCTCAGTGTCACAGTCTGTACAGAACCCACATTAATATTTACATACCCAGATACATTCGAGAACAGCCGGAGCAGATAGCTCTAAAGAGTTCACGTGCCCACCATACCCTCTCCAAGCGCAGAATTTAAAATACAGCACTGCCTACTGTGTATTAATAATGGCATTTCTAAACATTAGTGCCACTGGAGGATTGGTTTCTGAATGCAAATTTAACCAACCAACCATTTCCTCTGTGGATGATCGATGCATGACAATCTGAGGTATCTGCGTCTACAGTTGCGAATACTACAGACTTAGAAAACTTGTTCGGAAATATTCTGCTAAATATTTCAAGCTTGGGTGGAAACAAAATCAGAAAGTTCCTCAACAGCTACAGTAAAGGCTTTAATCTCATGAAAACTAACAGTTTGCGATTGGATTTGCTCACAACCACTTCCACAGCTCCAGTTACCATGGAATAGTATCATCTAGAGTAGGGTCTGTATGGTACTGTATTGCCCAAAGGTTCCAACAGTACAGCTCTCGATGCGACAGAAAAATGGGTAAAGCTCCTTCTTAGTTACACACACTAGATAAACAGCCTTCTTAATATCATCTTGTGAACACATTTAATCACAAGAGGAGGAAGAAGTGGTCTGTGCAATTGTAACTTCATACATGTGATAATCTTCACATTAAGTACTAGACTGCTCTATGAAAAAAGAAACCTGAGAAACGCCATGACAAGTGCATGTTTATGTTCTCTGTGCAGCCCAGGTACATGTTATGTCTAGTTAGTGATGTCGATCAATTTAAACCTGATTTATGGTCTGCTCTGAAAGCTCATACCAGGAGGCTGCTCGATAGCAGCAGCAATATACATAGCTCTATTATAAGAGAAAAGCACTTTGTGCTGGCCGAACACACACGTTCTGAAAAAAATGCATTAAGTATTTACAGGATGGAGGGTTGTGTGCCATTAAGTCACTTTCATGCTGTTGTTAGAATATGCCACTAAAGAGAGGTGGGTTTAAGGGGTTAAGAAGGAAAAGGAAACTTGGCACAGGGAGATACCTAATACTGGCATCGTATCAACAATGTAACTGCACTCCAGTCTCAGCAAATGCAGGTTTTGCAGATTTCAGTTTGCAAATTGTGACGGCAGATGGTTGAAACCTGCCCCCATACAAATCTCACGCCTGAAATAGTTTACGCACCCTGAGAAAAGAGACCTGGATTTCCAAAGCACTGAGCGAGTAACTTCTGTTCCCACATACTGGAATGCCTGTTACAGAGGGTACAGGATGCTTGAAACAACAGCAAAGTATCTGGCCACTATTGCATAGCCAATAAACCTTTATTTAGATGTGGAAGGAAGACATGTTTTCAAGAAGAAAGATCTAGGGAGATTTATTGCTCCCCTGAAGTTCAGAGAAGTCCCACAGGCTCCCTGTCAGCATATCAGTGCTTGAGCGAAAGGACGAACAGGTTCTTTAAATCACAGGCTAAAGTCAACAGCAGCATAAATCGCAGAGACTTCATCTCCACATTGCTTCCCGATTGATACAATCTGTGTATGAGGAGTAATCCAAATATTGGATTGCACATATTTGGCAGGTCTTGCACCCCTCTTCACAGACAATGGTTTTGTCATAACTCACAATGAAGTTACTGTAATACTGCTCAAACAGTGTGCTGTGTGGCATAGACAACTGCTTGGCCATTTCATGTAGGCTTTCTGGCTTCAAGTCTTCAACACCATAGGCTTTAGTCAGGATGTATTCTAATTTCCAGTTCGATTCATTTTTCTTGTTGGCGTCTCTGAGGTCCAAGTAATACTGCCACAGATCCTACAGTTGAAAAAAAAAAAAAAAAAGAAAGAAAGAAAAAATAGGCACGGCTGTATTACTTTCTTCCCTGCTTCATTAAGTCTCTAGAGTGATACATTGATTAGGAAGCTGTCACTCCTCATTATTCACAACTGAACAGAAGGTCACGTCCCACCCCAAGAGCTGGGCTCCCACCCAGAGCCGGTACTTGCAGTGCGGTAATGGTGGGGGGATGGGGAGGAGAAGAAAAAGGAGCCACAAAAGGCAGCAGTGGCAGGGTTAGAGGTCTTTCCTGTCCAAACTGTAAACCGAACTCCACTATGCCCATGTCTGGAATGGGGCAAAAGGGTGAGAACCACAAGTTTATTTCCTGCAGGCGCTGCCTGCAGGGCAGAATGGACTGAAAAGGAATGGCCCAGGGAGAATTTAAGGGAAAAGGAGAGGTGGGGATGCAGGAGTGAAATCTGCACAAGCAAGTAGCAGCCCGTATGAGCACAGGTCTCCAGAGAGAAACCCCAGTCCCCGTCAAGCTGCAGGATGCATTGTCAGTCAACTCAGCAAGGTCAAGATTTCACCCTGAATTACAGGGAGAATATCCGAATCATTCAGAGCCAAAATAATTACACAGGATTCACTTTGTCTCCAAAAATCGCATGAGACTACAGAATAGAAGTATTCTACTTTTTTCCTTCTAAATTTATCTATAATCTCCTATTAAAAGTATAAACTCTATATAGGAAAGTGCATGATTATGAAAGACATTACATGGTTAAAAGTGCTTTTCTTCATCTGCTCTTCCACCCCCTTTAGAAGCATTTCATGGACTGCATCCCAAAGCTCAGGCCAAGGCCAGTAAACAAACCCAGGATTTAGGTGAACCTTTTTCACTGTTGCAGAGCTCCCTGCAAATAGTTTTAGGATTCCACCCAGAAAATTTCTGAATGTTCTTTGATTCTACGTCGTACGAATACACCACAGAGAACAGGAAGTACTGGGTAGTCCTGCAGGCACCGACAGACCGACCAAGTTCTCTTTCAGATTTCCTTTCCTTTGCCCAGGAAGAAAAATAAGAGTAAGCACCAACGTCCCACCAACAGCCGTAACACTACAAAGGCTGACATCTCACTGTAATTTTTAATGACGCTATATTTGAAGCCTTAAAAAATGCTTTAAAATCTTTACTTACCAGCAAGCTATAATCAAGAAGATCATACTGATACAATCTGACACCGGGGTTATTGGACTCCATTTGCCAAACATTCTTCACTGGGGTTACAGCAGGTGCCACAAACAAGGAATTTACTGGCTTTTCTGCAGGAAGAAGGAAGGTGAGGAAACAGTTTCCTTTCAATCATTTCTTTCTGAAACAAATGTTTTTCTAGAGAACCAACACAGCAAGAACCAGACTGACTGGCTTAGGTACATTAGCACTTTTTTTCCCTGAATTAGCTCTATCACTGTGAACTCCTTCTACACTTCCAC
The DNA here is from genome assembly GCA_034782735.1 of Sagittarius serpentarius. Classification (NCBI taxonomy): domain Eukaryota; kingdom Metazoa; phylum Chordata; class Aves; order Accipitriformes; family Sagittariidae; genus Sagittarius; species Sagittarius serpentarius. The sequence goes on along the minus strand of JAVKLA010000014.1, from coordinate 28,307,032 downwards.
CGGATAGACCAAAACCTGTGTAAAATACCACAGTACACATTCCAGTGTGTACCAGTTAAGTTTGTGGATACTTGAGGCTTCCCACCAATTCAACTACCTGCGCAAAATGGTCTTGCCTGTATGTAAGGTCTCTGTATTTTGCATATTTCTACTGAAGAAATACTGAAAACTTTTAGTCGCTGTCTCCATGCTATATTTTACATGTTGCTTTATGTATTTTTTGCTTTATGCATTTCTGATGTTATTAGAAACACCAGGGTATGATCACCTGACCCTGACTTCACTCATCTAGACTAGCCCAGCACCTAGTATGTGAACGCTGATCTTTACAGCAACTGAAACGTGAGGATGTATGCAGGTTTTAATTAGGCAGAATATGCAGGGAAGTATACTGAGAGGTTCTCTGTGGAACAAAAAAGAAGCCCTAACTATTCCTTTTTCTGACAACGTCACAGCAGTGAAATCACAAGGTCAGTTTCCACATACGAGCAGAAGCTTTGAAAGCTTGGAATCGGTAGATTCTTCTGGAGAAGATAAAACTGAGCTCTCTATCTCAGTACACTGATGTTGGCTACAGTATTACATTTATCCTGAATTCTCTGGAATTTTGTCAAGATGAAAATAATACGAATAGAAGATAGCCTAAAACCTTACAATAAACACAAACTGTATTTAGTTACATGCAATTTCACTGTTTAAATTTTGTCAAAAGATGCAAAATTATTAAAACAATTTGGAAGCAGTTACGTGCACATGCAGACTGTAACAAGGCACCAAGATCAGTCTGTCCGCAGTGAAATTTGCAGTAGAGGTGATGATTTCATGCACAGATGGGACAAGGTACAAAAATATGTAGGTATAAGACTGCCTTGAATACCATTTAAAAAAATATTAAAAGCCAGTTCTTTCACTAGGGCTGGAGATTAATTCCATGATAATGCCATGTAAAAAGGTAAATTATTTAGAATACTGTAACCCCAGTCAGCATTTTGGGCATTGCTTTTATGAGTTCATATAAAACACAGATAAAGACCCAATTAATATTTGGGTATTTTACATACACCAAAGCAATGGACTTCTCATCTTTCTACAGTACAGACACAAATATATAACCAGTTACTTGTTAGAGATCTTCTGTTAGAGATGTTAAGAGTGCTCCATACAGCCATGCCCATACTTAAAACTAAGGGATTTCAAAGCAATAAACAAAATGTTCAAACCTGGGTGCTTTTCTTGAAGGGAAATTAGCTGATCTAAGAGATGCAACAGGCAGAGACTTCCCCCTGCCTCCTGCTTACCCTTATCTTAATTAACTTTGAACCAGCAGGGAACTCAGCAGAGAGGCACAGTAATGATGCAGGAAACACAAGAACATAGAGCATGTCTAGTTGGCCTGAGAACATTCCCTTTGACACATTACACAATAGCAACTGGCTAGTATAATTTGCCCATGTCACTGAGAGAGCAGAGAGGAAAGACTAGAAATTCTTGTCTAGGCATAACCATTCATTAAAAAAACCTAGGAAGCTTGGGGAGTCTTTTCCGACTTCAACAAAAAAAAGACAGTCTGCCTTGTGAGGCTCTCTCTGGAAAAAAACTGGGAGTATGTGAGGCTTGAACTCTTGCAGATAAATAGCAGTGTTTCCCAATTTCCTTTTTCAGTTTTTTATATAACAGAGGCTGACTAGTAAGAACATGTAAGAAAGTATTAATTTGCTTTTAATCAAGAAGAAAAAGATGAAGGATTCAACAAGCATCATTACCTTCTTCATCCAGGAGGACCATGATACTATCTCTATGTGTATGTCCAAAAAACTGCCCCGCAATAACACTACTGTATTTGCGAAAAATCTTTACCAGTCTCTCATTGTAATACTCCCTGATAGCTGTAGTATTCCTTGCATATGGCAAGTATCCTATTGGTACATGTCCTATTATGTATACCTAAGGAATTAGATACAGAAAGCACAATTAGCACCTTCATTTGAAACTTACACTCTTAGCTGTAACTTAGAAATGGTTACCACAATTTCATAACAATGCTATCTTTAAAATGGCATTCTGAAAGCTATAAATCCCGACAGTTTTGTTATACAAAATACAAATAGTAAGAATGTTTAAATTCATGAGAAAAAAATAATTATTTTTTTTTTTTAGTGAATTCAGTATATTCTTGGGAAAAAAGCTCTGATAAATCTATGAGTGGTTTTAGGCCAAAGGAAAATTTGATCAATTATTTCAAATTAAAAAATAAGTACTAGGGCAAGACTTGTGATTTGGCATCTCAAGGGGATAGTAAGAAAAACTTACGTTAGAGTATTACAGAGCCTGCATGGTCAGACAGAAACCAGACACATGGAAGAACTGGTTAAACCCCCTCTGTCTGAGGTCGAGACTTGGTTCCAACTGCACACACCAACTAATATGCCGCAGGGTTTTATGACAAGGGAAATCTCTCCTTCCTTCCGACCGTAATATAATATTTTTAAAATTGCAACATCATAGCAAAATGTTTCAAATTAAACACTTTTTCTGGTCAGATGATCCAATCCCCACACCAATCAAACACGAGCCAACAATACATAACCTCACTTCAAAACCTGAGTATTGTAAGACAGTTTATTGTAACGCTCAGATCATAGCAACTGCTGCAGCTTGGCTAAGTTTTGTGGTTGACAAACTCCTTTCTATTTTTTATACTTGTAATTACAAAAAAAAGTAAATTAAATATGCTAGCTTTCGTCTCAGGCCAAGGGTGCACATTTTAAAACTAAAGGCTATGAGTAAAGAGAGTCAGAAACAAAAGTGGAAGTATTCTTATCCTGGCTTCTGCAGTATTTTACATAGTCAGAAAGAAAAGGCATTTTACAGTGTAATCTGAGAAACTGCATTCAACTGTTTTATTAATTGTTGTAGTATAATGTGACATATTCATGGAAGAATTATTAAAAAAAATGAAATTTTCATTTTGCAGTATCTTTGGCAGCATTAATATTCTTCCAGAATCATGTTTACATTTTCACTGTCTCTACTTTTACTTCTTTTTTTTTTCTTTTCAAAGTTTAAACAAATAATGCCTATGGGTTCTGTTCACAGCCCCTACCTTTTCCTCCTTTTGTGAAGAGGTTTCCAGTATTCCCTCCAGCCAGGCAAACTGGTTGGCTGGGTCAGTGATATTCACAGTTACACTGTTGGGGCTGTAATACAAATTTGTGTTCAGACTGATTATCCTGAGTGGTTGAGAGCTATCACTGGATTCAAACAGCTGTGTGTAGAAGCCACCTGTGAAAATAAGACCAACATCATCTGAAAAATGAAAGGCTTCAAAGGACAACTTTAGAATGGAAGTACAGCACTGACAAAATACCCTGCCTTATTCTTTCTAATAAAATAGAATACAGCATGTTTATGCAAGCCATGCATCCCCTTATCACAACAGAACGTCTTAAGAATCTGCTTTTAGCAACATTTTAGCAAGAGAAGTTGACACCATATTTTTTATGAATTCTTGCCTGTAATTGCCTTTGTGTTTATTTGACAGTTTTCAGATGCAATTACCCAACTGACATGGAAGAAGTGCCCTGTAACATTTCTTCCACGCTGAGAGATGCAGCAATTGTTAAGAAGTCCACGTTTCTTGAAATACTGCAAACAGATAGGATCCTCCAGGAAGAACTACAATTAACAGTATAACCACCAAAACTGTGTGCTATTATAATGTGAACAAATACGTGCCTATTCAATATGCTCTGAAATACATGCAGTAGCAAAACAGAAATATTTCATCAATTTTTTTACAACCAAATTTAAATCTTCTTGTGCATCATACGCCTTTATCTAAAATGCATTATGAGGTCTTGAAGGCAGTAAGATATTTCACAGGCATTGGTACAAAGCCAGTAATACTGTACATGTTACAAGAAGCACTAATTATTGCATCAGAGGAGAAAAAACATACCCTGAAGATAAGCATTGCTATTCAAAAACACCAGTAGCTTCTTCCAGGAGAAGCATTACAGATAATCAATTGTGCTGATTCATCCTATGAGACTTAGCTAAACAAATGGGACAAATCTATAGAAACATTAGTTCTCTAAGCCCTAGCTTTACAATGCATTACTGTCATATTTTACCTTTTCTGAAGGTATCGATTGCTTCATCAGTTAGCCAAGGTTTCCAGAAATCTGCTACAGCATTGTAAACTTCGCTGGTAGTTACAGGAAGCTGATCCTGTGAGAGAGCAGAACCTGCCTAAGTCTCAGCATTCAGACACACAGACAAAAAAGTCAGTAAGTTATCACACCTGCCCTCTCACATAACACCTAAGTGTATCCAGTCATCACCAGGAGGAGCTCAAGGAAGGAAAAAAAAAAAACTTCTGAACATCCAGTACTGCTGATCAGGAGGAAATGCCTGAACTTAAGTCAGAACTGACTGCATGGCCTTGTTAATGCACTGATAAACTAATGCCAGAAATATTTCAAGCCTTAGGAGCACAGCAGAGTGGAAAACCATATATTCTGCAAAACTAATAAATATAGAAACTGAATATCCAAAGTCTAAAAATAAAGTCTTTTGGACAAAAAGCTTGAATATAAGCTTCTTTTATAGCAGGCGAATTATTTCAAGCAATCGGGGGTTCATAGCAGCTCCCCAAAAATCCACTACGGCCCTCAGAAGCATTCTGGAGAAATTCACAACTATTTCCATGATATCCTGTAGTTCTGGTAACAAAGCATTTAAACAGTAGAAGAAAAGTTTTGCTCCTGTTTTCTCCCACCGGCTCTAATTAGGACTGTAGCACTCTTCAGGCTGAGCCAAGCAATGCCCAAGCACCACAGCCTGATAAAAGCCGTGCTCTCACCTAACCCTGACAGGAAGATCCCAACCTGTCCTTGCCTTTCCTAAAATACCTGCTTGGATTCTTGGTGCTAGAAGAAAAAAAAAAACAAAGGTCCAAAAATAGGAACAGTATTGCAGTGCGTGTTTTCTTAAACACAAAATTTGACCTTTCTAAGATCTTTGAAACTAAACCGATGTTATTAGAGGCTTAGGCACTAAGTCTCTGTCTAGGAGTAGTGCAATCAGAAGTCTGTTCAGACATTTGCTGCTTGCAGTGCATAGATACCAGTTATTAAGAAAGCTCTGAGCCATACCAGTTCAGCCAGAGCTAACGGTCACTAGCAGACATAGCTCTGAGATAAGAGGCCACGTTATGGACTGAAGGTGGTTTGGACCCAGGCAGGTCAGTGCTCTGTGAACTTGTGGATTAGACAGCAGTTCAGGTATTTGTTTTAAGCAAGGGTAAGGATGTGAAACAAATAAGACTGTGCAGAAAGACCGAGGTCACAATATACGATCTGAGAGGTACCTCAGTGCTTGATTAACCTGAGTAGTAATTTAATAGGATCTGCAAGAAAAATCACCCAAAACCGTTAAATTGTTAAGATGGACAGGTCAGAACACAAGAGAGCAGTAAAATTCTTCGGTGCATGATAAGCATGCAGCTTTCACACTTGCTCTCAAACAGCCTACAGTGTGTGGCTTGCTCCACATCGCTTCCAGTCTACGGGACATTTGCCAAGCATGTCCAGATGAAAAACAGAAATGTCATCAACAGCAAAAAAAAAAAATAAAAAAAAAAATCCAGCAACCTGAAATGACCCCATCGTGGGGAATTTCTGATCCCATGGTCTTTCTCAAACAGTAATAGAAAAGTATCTCAGTTCTGCGCATTGGTGAAGCCTGCTGTTTCAAAGAAAAGTATCGCAGAGACGCTCCTGTGTGGTTTTGTGCAAAGGGAACTACAACAGTTATTCCAATCAGCAGCCTGCTTCAAAATACTATTTGCTGCCCGTCTCCCCCTCTTGACCGTCTTTTTTCTATCTTCAGATTTAATTTCACAAAAAACCCTCATATTTGTTGGAAAAGTCACTACATTCTTTGTCTACAAGGTTACTGTACACAGTTTCTTTCTTCTATATCAAAACAGACAGCTGAATGACAACTGTTCTCTGTTAAGACTTTTTAAAAGACGAAACCAAATGAAAACAAAACACTGAGTGAGATTTCAGTTAAGGTGTTACTTATCAAAATACTTTACCAGTGGTCTCTGGTGACAAGCTGAAGCTATACTACCAGAGTAAGAACACAAGAGACTGAAGTCCCAGCTTGGTTTGTGCACTCACGTTTCCTAGATACATTTAGCTCTTATTTTGTCTCTCACATTTCCCTTTCCCCTCTCTGAGCACCTCTGTTACTCCCTGATTTGGTCACCACTAACTCCAGCAATGATTCGGGCAATAATACAATCACCTACTACACCGAGATATACCCTGATAGGCCTAATGAGTAACACAGAAAGCTGGAATAAAAGTCTTCGGGGGAGTGAAGGGGTGTTACTAAATTCCCATTACGCATTTCAAACAAAATATTTTAGTTGACCTGCTGCACATCCCTTCCGATCCCCTCAGATCCAATGACAGAATTTGCTTCTCAGTCCTGTGTGCTGCCACATCAACCCGCAATACACTTTAAAGGACACGTGAAGCAACTGTCTACTTTTGAGCTATGCCAAGAACAATATTCGCAGAACACTGACAGTAAAAAAAGCACTGTCCTCAGCTGCAATGGCCCACATATCCCGTAAATCATCAATGCGAATATTTCTAAGTGTCCAATAAAGAATGAAAAAAAGACTATTTTTAATAATAGTGGCAAAACTATGGGAACTTTACAAAAATTCTGCCATTAGTCTGATAAAAAAAATCCGGTGATGTCAGCAGACAGATTTCCAGTAGGCCTTTCGGTAGGCCTTGAATCTCACCATGGGCTCACAGATCCATTAAGAACGTCATTTCTATTAGATTAAGCTATTCTACGCACACGCATGACTTACACAGCAAGGAAAAAAAAATAAGCGTGTACTATGATGAGACCTGGTGGTTCTAAGCCATGAGGAACAAAATTAGCAGTAAATTTGCGTGACCTCAGGCAATGTACAGATTTTACCTGGCATCAACATTTGCTTGGGTACCTTAGAGATAGAGTACTTTCTGTTCTTGATTGGAACTATTTATAATTTAAAATGCTAATTGGAGAATTGTACAATACTGTTTCCAGAATGATAGTTACAAAAAATGCAACTCTTATTTTTTACACCTGCTTTCTGAGGGGTGAGGGACACACTCAGTAGGATACATAAACGAATTTCTAACTTGTTTTACCTGTGGCCAGTAGTCATGATTGCCCAAGGCCGGGAAAACCTGAAGATCTGGAAAGAAATTACGAATTGTAGAACTCATATTGCCAATGATGCTAATAACCAACTTTGTGGAGAGTTCTTTCACAGGAACATGAGGAGGACTATCTCTGAAAAAGGAAAAGGCTTTATTAACAAAGGTTTATTAGCAACACGAGGAAAGGCAAAAAAATCTGCAAACACATCTACATTCTAGCATGTAACACTACTACAGACTCTTCAGTTAAAATCACAGAATTGCCTGAAAGGCTCTCGGCAAAGGCTTTTTTTTTTAAAAAAAACCAAACAAGTAGGCTAATGTTTATCCTACGATTCACTATGATTGCTTAGAAATTAAATTAATTTAACTCCATCATTTTGAGATACTGTGCAGTTTGGGTTATGTATCTTCCATCATCTGCACCACCTTGTAAGTTTACTTTTTGCCTTTTAACAACATCCTGCTGAAAATGAAGTACAATAAGGTAAGTGAAATAAATTAATCACTTGTCTTTACATATTTGTATTTCCTAATACCCTTGCCCCAGCAAAATTAAGTGATGTAACATATATAACTTTTCCAGCAAAAAAGATCCCACCATTGATAAGCAAACTAGTTCTTATACACACTCAAAGATACTAATCTCTCTGATAAATTATCCATTGATGTATACCATAAAAAATCATGTGATGGTAGAATGGAAAATTTTGCTATGGCAGAAGGGTAAATGAATGCTATCTTTCATGAATACCTAGTAAGTAACAGGGCATGGTACTATCGAGCTACGCATATGCCTCCCTTTCACACTTCTTTCTCCAGTCCCACTGCTAAGGCACACAAAGCCTCACAGATAACACCTGTGTGAGAGAGAGAATATTATTATGCCCAGTTTCCAATAAGGAACATCCGCACAGAAAAAGTAAATTACTTACTCAACAGGGGACTGCACACACCCAAAATACTGCAGTGAGGGACTGTGAAAACCACACTTTCTTTAGAAGCACATGCAGCTATGAGTGATAGTCATAAGAAGAGAGACATCTATGACACTGTTATCCTCCCCCTACCAGCCCCTGATCTAGAACTCATACAGGCACTGTCCCTGAATGGTAACTTCACACACTTTAAAAAAAAAAAAAACAACCATAAGCTATGGTATTGCTTGATTCTAGTTACCTCTTACAGAACTAAATAAAATATAGTTAAAGGGTATCTTCTAAAAAGGGATGCACTTTAGATTTAATGACCTTAAGACCTGCAAAATCCAATACCTCCCATAATAATTCATTCCAGTCAGTTATTCCTCTGACCTTTCTTTTTGCTTTTTCCACTTCCCACCCTCCCGCATCATTTCTATTAACTTACACTAAACACAGTCATGTGGTAAATGACCCAATGAGCAGTCCAACAATATCCAGAAATGATTAGAGAGATCAAAATCTGTTCCTGAGGCCTTATATTCTCAGTCTTCCACTTAGCCATTCGGACAACTACAGTGACTACTTAAAAGTAGCATTTGTGAGATACTAAACTCAGATCTGCTGATGTAAATATAAACTTGTGACTTACTGCACTATACGTTTATCTAGCTGTTAAAAGCTTTAACTGCAGGGTGACTTGAACACTTACCCCGTCCAAATCATGAATGAAACCTGCTGGTTCGAATCCTTCATGAATGCAAATGCTGACAAAATAAGCTGATATGGAGAATCACACAAAAAGTCTCCAAAAGGGCCTGGGTTGGAGGCATTGGCTCCCTTAGAAGAAGAACAAACTTTGGTGCGATCAGGGGTAATGTGGTAAGTCGGATCTAAATGTAGGTCAGATACATGCCAGAACTGCCCTGTTTTCAGAAAAGAAAGATTAAAGAAAGCGCATTATTTGCATTTGAAGTGGATATACATGGGTAATGCCAAGTTCGCTCCAGTTTGTCTACTGCTATTCCTCTTTCAAGTTTTGAAAAGGAGAATAAATTTAACAGATTATTGATTAGCCCGTCTGGTAAGTGTGGGCATTCCCGAGAAGAGTCCTTCACATAGTCTGCTTAGACAAACTGAAAACAGAAGCAGAGGCACAGGTTTAAGCTAATCAGCAGAAAAAAACCCAGAGGCTGGTAGGGACAGGAAAATCAGCTCCTTTTCATTAATAGCCATCTGGAAACTGGAGAGTAGAGGAGGCGATAGGACTTCTCCACTCCACCTGAAAAGAGAGGGAGTTGCATTTTACTTATTTTTCCAGACCTTCCCTGGCTGGAAGCTACTGTAAAAGATCACAGTCCGGAAAGAAAGGCAAGAAACAGCATGTGTGCAAAAATTTCAAAGCTCTTCATCTCCCCAGCAGCCGCAGTAGCAAAAAGACTGGTCTTCTCACCAGAGAGAGGTGTGTCAGCCTTACCTACTCACTACTTTCCAGGCTGACGCATTCTCAGCCACTGCTACTTAGCACTGCGTGGATAAAGGTGCTGAGGAGCACAGGAACACAGTGAAGAAGACGAATTAAGCTTGTATTAGACTACCAGCCTTCAAGTTTCATGTAAAGTAAGAGTAAGTTCTTTCCGTCAGTTTCAAAGCACTTGGGAAAGGCACACGTGTCCCTGGGGTAGTGCTTGTGAAACCCAGAGGCTTATAAATTGATTTTTCCCAAGGTCACATGCTCACTCTGTGACAGAGCAGGCACCGCGCAACTGGACCCCGTGGAGCTTTATTTCAGGAAGCAAAGAGCCACAGCAGCCTTCAAACCCTGCAAAACTGTTGACCCCTGCCAACAGGAGACAGAGAAACGCCTGGAAGCTGCTGCGCGTTTGGTCCAAGGCACGTCGTGAGTCACAGGGCATGGAAATCCTGCGGAACCCACTTCGGAGCGCTCGCCTGCGTACGCTGCTGTACCTCGGATCACGCCAGGCAGCCCATGTGTGTGTTCGCTGACAGCACAGAAACCGAATTAAATGTTGGCAGGTACCGTGCCAAAGGCAGGGCAGGGCAGGGCTCACCTCACCCGCCACCGTCCGGAGCGCCAGCCGACCCCGACTAAATATAAACCCCATTTGAAGTGTCCGTCGTCGTCCGTCCCCGTCCCCCCACCGCCCCCCAAACGGGAAAAGCGGTGTATCTGCTTATCTAAAAGTCCCATGAGGTTGAAGCCGATCGGGACAGGGAACACCACCGCAGCAGCCCGTGTGCGGGCAACGGCGGGGAAGGGGAGGGAACGGAGCCGCAAGAGGGGAG
>JAVKLA010000014.1:28219934-28289837 GCA_034782735.1 Sagittarius serpentarius | reverse complement strand
GGGCTGCCTCCAGCTACGGCAGGGCGGCGTGTGCGGCCCCTCTCCTTGTGCCTGTTAAAGTAACAGGGGCAAAAAACCAGAGAAGCGGGCACCGAACGTGAAAGACTCTACGGAATAAAAACAGGGGGTGGCGAGGCTGGTGCTCTGCCGTGAGGACTTTCAAGCCCGGTTTGGTATCGGCCGAGTACAGACCCCCTTCCCCCGCCACCGCCTGGCGTGGCATCGCTGCGGATGCTGTCCGAAATCGGCGTTTGCTGGTGCCCGCTGGAAACGGCATCTCGCCTCCACAACCGGCAGCATGTGGAAACTTAAGAATGGAGAAAGAAGGAGAAGAGCTTAAACCTGTTCTCATCTGACACGGTGCTTTGCTGCTAGAGAGGGAATGTTGTCCTTCCTCTGGCTGTCCTCTGAAATTCACTGAAGGCGCTAGGTAGTCATCTTGTCTCTTGAGGGTTTTCCAGAGAGCAGCCTGTCTCCGTGGGACCAGCCACGGTGTCGGCTTTTCCAGACCCACGGCTTGGATGGATTCCAGAGTCACGAATCTAGCTCTTCAGGTCTCGTAACAAAACTCAGGGACTAAGCGAAAGAGACTTTCTGTGATTTAGGAACAAAACCTCAACAATTTCCTACCTGGTCCAGCCATCCGAAATATAAATAATTACGAATATTGTTCTAGTATTTTAAAATTAGTTTTTGACCGTCATTTGCATTTCTTTCAGGCTCTTGTAGTATGGCACATTCTTTGGGTGTCAGGCAAGGGATGCTTCTGATGGGATTTTAATTTAATTTGCCAGTTTTTCACTGGTCCTCAGAAAGAGTTAACCCCTCTCTGAATTAACCCCAGGAATATAATCCCGATTCCTTTTACCACGCAACACAATTTTCATGAGTCTTGATGACCTAAGGGTATGAACAAGTCCATCTATGTCTCTTTAACCTTCCGTCCACTTACTTTGAAGTGCAGAGACACAAAGCACCCTCCTGCAGCTGCTGGGTTTGTGTCCGACTTCCTCTTCTGACCTGCACTTCTGAGACTTCTCGGCCAGTGCTCAGAAAGCCAGGGAGAGCAAGAGCATCACTTGAAATAACAGACCGCCAATGGTTGGTTGTGAGGCTGAAAGGAATCGAGTCCCTTTGCTTTATCAAAGTCGAATAATGCTGTGTCTCTGAAGTTTGCACAGAATACCGGCCTTACTGGTGCGTCTCATACGGGTGTCTGCTAACCTGATGCCTGTAGTCAGTCAAACCCTCTATAACGACTGAGGAATATGCTTTGCGATTGGCGCTGTCATGGCATGGGGCGCACAAGGTGTTGATCCTGTGCATGGGTGTCATCCGTGACCCCGGTTCAGTTTGGGAACTGTGTTTCCTCAATACAGTAACATTATCAAGTATTTCGTAGTGTTCACCACCCGTAGCCAAACTCTGCAGTCACGGTCTCACAGAGCGTCATCGCTGGCACCCAGGCAGCTGACATGCAAGTACACGCAAACTGATCTCGCCACTCACCTACTTCATCTGAGACGCATCATATTAAATCCTAAATGATTTTACAAATATCCTCATGAACTGACATGAGTGTCTCCTCTCCCAGTACTGACAAGACGGAGTTACCTGCTTGTATAGATTGTGTTTGCAGAAGCCCTGGGGCCTCTGCTGATCCTTCTGGTGCAGATGCGTGCACAGAGCCCTGGGAGAGCCCTTCACTCTCAGTGTTCACCGGGGCTTGCTGTGTAGAACCAGCCTCGCGGACTTTGTGTGATATAAAACTCGTGGAAGTGATTCAGTGCCACTGCCAGTAGCTGGACTCAAGGACACTTCTGCCTTGCGCCTTCTTCCAGGCGGCGCTGCAGCCTGGCTCTTGGGAGGCAGCCACTTCAGGATCCTTCATAATTTAAGCAATCATACCTATGCTGATGGCTCAGTTCTACAAGGATTTCTCAACATCCTTAGCTAAGACAAGTACCTAGTCTTAAGAAAAATATATTCTTTAACACTTTGCACCCTGCTTCGGATGTAAAACAGGGTCTGCTAAAATGTTCACATTCCTTCTGCTGCTTAGATAGATTGCCAAAGTCATCACGCCAGGTTTTATGATGGTGAGATCCCACCTGTCTGTGTTAGTGATGATTTGGGAGCAGGATAAATCAACAGCAGGAAATGTTACATTATTGACACCTTGTGGGGTGATGAGCCACAGCCAAAAATGTTTTCCATGGCATCTTGTGCCCTATATTTGCTTGTGGATCCTTATGTGAATGCTGTGTTAATGTCAACAGCCAGTGCAAGTCATCGTGATCTATATAAACGCTTTGCTACGGCTGGAAGAGAGATAGCAGTGTGAAACACACTGACCTGGTGTGCATTTTAGGTGCAGCACAAGAGACCAGCTTGGAGTTTCTTTTACGCTGTCAGCAGCGTTTGAAGGTTTTAACAGACAGCATACTCCCCTGTAAAAAGCCTGTGTGATGAAAGATGTCTCTGGAGGTTCCTCTCTGAAGGCCCAGAGACTCATTCTCATTTACACTAAACTCTTTGCACCACCTGAGCAGTGTAAGTAGGCACATTTGCATTCTCTGCGCAAGGCCTGCTTGAAAGATGAAAATGCTGCGGCAAGACATCCCTGTGTAATAAGTAATCCGTGCTTCCAGAGGCTATCCAGGGTGAATGTGGGACTGCTCTAACCTTCAGCCTTTGAATACAGGACACAAAAACTCCTTTTGGCTACCCTTCCCCCCTGTTATATCCTTGCTTCCGATGCCCTCAGGCATTCAGAGAATGAGGCGCTCAGCCTCCTTCAGCCTTCATTCAGTCCTTGAAAAAAAAAAAAATTCACTTATTCAGAAAAAAAAACCAAAGGGCACCACAGGATGGCCACCAGGCTCCTCTGGTAGAAAAGTCTGGCCAAGAAGTTCTCTTGTGTGGATTCCTTATAATCACTGTCAGGAACTGCTGAGCATCTAATCACTGCGTCCAGTCACTAAGGCCTTAGTACTCTGGTTATGGAAATGTAGTGAAGTTGGTGCAGCTCATGTTTGCAGTCAGGTTTTTCTACCTTTCTGTCGTGTCCCTCTGGATCTAACGCAGGAGGGGCACTCTTGCTACACCAATGCAGTTAAACCTACCCTTTCACCATCCTTGCAGTACAACAGCCAGGAATAACGGATTACCCTGTGGAGTTTGATCAGTAGTTCAGGGGATGCTGTGTTAAAAGACCTTCGGATAATTTAGTGATGACTGCATTATTCAAACCTCTCTGTGTTCAGGGCAACGGAGACCCTGGAACTGCAGAGCATCTTGTACCCATGTGTGCACCAAAGAGTAGCAGGGACACCGGGGCCTAGCTCCCCTGGTACGAAATCAGATGGAGGCACTCAAAGGCCTTTTAGGTATTGAATCCCACTGAAAGCCAACATGATTCAGGGTCCTAACTCACTTGGGCATTTTGGTAATCTCTTAGCATTCTGAAACATACAGGGGGCTACTTTTGAATTAAGGACATTGAAAACAATGTGTAGCTGAAAGTAGAAAAGATTTCCTCCATTTATGGACAGCAGGCTAGGGTATTCTCAGCACATTTTAACCTCATTTGAAGCCCTGCTGTGAATCTCTGTGCAGCTTTGATCTCAGTGTAATGCAGAAATGACCAGATTTTAGTACCTATTGTGTCAGATGGGATGATGTTGCATCAGGGCTGAGCGTGATGTGATTTCTGCTGCAGAAAAACCTAAGGTCCAACAGGGCAATAAAAGGTCCTTAACTAAAATTATCTCATGTGTCCTCTAGCTGTCTAAGAGATTTACTGATCCCCCTAATAAAAATAAACTATCTCAGTGCTGTTGGTGAGTCACAGAAAATCATTCTATTGATGGGCAGCTCTTTAGAAATCCCAGTTTAAACAAGAGATAAATGCTTTATGGAGAAGACGCCCAATTATGCAGCTGCACAAGCAAGTGGTCACAGGATGGCCCCAGGTACAAAGCAGCTGCATGAATCCAGTCTTGTGCTGCGTAAATGCCATGGGAAGGGCTTTACTGGAACTGCAGACCAGATGATAGGCAAGGTGCAAGGTAACGCAGGCAGGAGCAGGGAAGACGTGTTTATACGGTATCCCTTCTAACAGCGTGGCATACCTTAGGCAAAGCTTAGGAGCATGTTCAGCAGGCTTCCTGCCACTGTAAAAGTTTGACCAAAATAATGCCAGGACAGGCTAACATTAGAGCACAAGTCATGGTAAGGACTAAATCTGGTGTCTCTTGCTAATTGGTGAAAACGGTCTGTGATCATGAATTTCATTCCTGTAGACTCTCTCTTAGGTTACAAATTGGTGTGACATGAGATTAGGAGAGTCCTGGAAAGTAAATACCCGCTAATACCTCATTATGAACTATTAGACATTTATTTGGATTGGTTTAAGCTGAGAAGACAGCTGGTCAACAATGGTTTAAAGAAGGAAGCAAATACTACTAAACATCTCCAGGGTCTTCTCTGCTTCTTAAAGGCATTTGGGGGGTTGTTATCTGTTGCCTAATATTACTATATCTACCATTTAGAGGACTCAAGTCAGAGGCTCTTCTCAGAGAATTAGCCTGCGCTAACGCCAGCCACCTTCCTGGCCCCCAGTTCTATTTATTGAAGATGCAGTGATTTTAACTTTGTACCATTAGGCCTTTGGTTATTTTAGTATTTGTCTTTGCTTTCTTTTGTGTTTAAGAGTAGAAAAACTATTTAAAAGCCTCTAAAATGTAACACAAACATCTGATACTCGGTGTCACTTACAATAGCTGTCTAGTTATTGTAAAATCAATACGAGAAATCAGCTTTCCAGACTTACAATTTCAGCATGGCCAAACGTAAAGTCATACACTGAGGAAGAAAGAAATACAGTCATAAATAAGCAACTGACTATTTCAGGGTTAATAATGACTCAGAGAAATTTAGAGGGCATATGAATAAGCTGAACACACTAAGTTAAAATAATCCTTATGTGCATAAACGGAACAATAGCACCTAGGTTTAAGGAGATAAGATGACTTGCATTTGACCTGTTGCAACTGATTCTGGAAGACTTGCGTAGATTTGGTGTTCAGAGCAGCCCAGTGAGAATATTAGTGAAGCAGAAACACACCCCGTATTAAGGTCCAAGGATTCTGTATTATAACAAAGGTAGGGAATGGATTTTATCATTATCAATACAAATTTCACAGTATTAAATGTACAGATGATCTCTAAATGTTGTATTCTCTTTCTGTAGAAAACAACAACCATGTAGGCTCCAACCATGGAGGCTGTCTAACACTTAAGTGCAACTATTTGGAATTCAGTATAATGGATCTCAAGCTAAAACATTGCAGCATAACAAAAGACAACTTTGCAGTCTGCAGGGCTGGATTTAAGAAACTTTTGGAATAGCTCAAAGTACTGTTTGTCCATACTGAAGCACTCCATTTGCTGCGATACCCAGAAATCACTTTCAATACCAGATAAGATTTAGACAAAAAGTAAAATCAGTTTTATTTGACTGAATTACAAATTTAAGAAAGTAACCACCAAATTTGGAAAACAGATGCAAAGTAGTAACTCCGCTCATAAACTACCTGCATTTGGGTATTCCCAGGGTCCTCCTCTGTTCCACTCAGCTGTGGACTGACGGGACAGAGTCACAGCCTGCTGGAGCCAGAAGTGATCCCTCGGATGCAGCTGGAGCCACACTCCTCTGCGTTTGTCTCCTCTAAATCGGAATGTCTCATCTGGAGCAAGCTGTTTCCTCCAAAGTTCTAAACTAGGAGTGGGTTACAGGGAGTGTTAATGCAGCCCTGAGAAATGTCTGAATTCCACAGTCTTGATAAATAATTTAATGAGGTTATCAATTTATGGGCCTGTCGTTGATGAAAAAATGCCTGACAGATCAGGCAGAGGTGCTTTCGAAATGAAACCTCATGCTGGGTGACCTAGATAGAATTACGTACCTAAGTTGATTCATTCAAGAGTACAACTATATCCCCGCTTTACATATTGGTTTGTGACCAAGCGTTGAGTCATTTCTGAGTTTCCATGACTCTAAATATGTAAACTTCCTGGAACACAAAATCCTAGAGCAACTTGAAGCATTGCAGGGTTAAGATAGCTCATTACTAGCTTTAAATAGGGACTAGTACCAAGACAAATGTGGAAACCTTCAGCCATCCTGGCTGTTTGGAGACAATCCCAGAGAAACAGAAATAAGAGTGGTCTCTTCAGCCTGGTATACAAAACTCCAGGCACTGGAAGTTAAGCCTAGAGAAATTTACATTAAAAATGAAGTGCATATTAGCTGTGAGGAGACTTAACCCCTTGACCAACTTTCAAACTGCCTTACTAGATTTTTCATCCCTGCAAGCTGTAAACTATGCTAACAACCACAGCTACTAGACATGTTGCAGGAAGTAATTCAGAGAAGTTCCGTATCCTGGATTATGAAAGAAATGACATGAGATGGTCACAGTGGGCAAGCCTAAACCAGGACTTAAAAACACATCCCACTTGCTGAGTGTAGGCTCGTACTTCGCAAAATCCAGAGTCTACTATGGGAAGAGATGCAGATATACATAGAAAGGAAAATAGGGATGTAGTCCCTGCCTGGATAATCACGGGACTCACTTTCTGGACTGTACTGCAGCAAGTGGGGAAGTATAGATAGATCCACTGTTCCTCTAATTCTATACATCCATGTGTACATGTTTCAAAAGATTTCCCCCCACAGTGTGGCAATGGTAAACATAACCCAGACCCTCTATCTATCACAAAATCCTTAACTAAGCTTGTAAAAGTTAAACAAGGCTTCTAATAGCATCTTCCTCCAGACCTTTGAAACTGTCTTGAGCAGCTGATCAGTGCTGCAGCCAGAGCTCAGAACATCCAGAGTCCAGAGCCAGCGGAGGGTGCAGGAGCAGGGTGACTCGCTCACACCACGACTGGCTCAGCTGTTCTGCTCAAAGAAGGGCTACCGAGAGGAAACATGGCACAACTTTCATGCCTTTAACTCCCATCTCATTGTCCTTTGTCTCCCCCGCCCTTAAATATACTCCTTCTTACATGTCAGCATTTCATTTTATCCTTTATAAATTTACCAAGTTTCCACTCAGAACAGCCCACATTGGGGAAAAAAAAAAGCAGCAAAGTCAAGAGTTCAAAGGCTGTTTGAAAGAACATGCCTGAAATAAACTTATTTCAGCACTTTCTTACATTGCAACACCATCTCTATTTGCATAATCACATGCTATTTTTTTTCCCTAGAGAAGCTTTCCCTCTGTCAGTGCTCAAGACAAAAACTGTTCAGGGACTGGCTCAAGGCTCTTTAATGAGTCTGTCTGATATATAAGATCTCTACCCAGAACTTGCTGGGAGGAATAGCAATGAGTTGTCCTTCTGCCATCTCAATTTACTGAACACGGAGGCAGTTAAAGAGATTAGTTTCTTACATTGGGTGTTTAAAGCACTAACAGTTGATGTTGGGCATAAGAAGGTTTAAGAGAGCGAAGCAAGGGGTGAGCACTGAAGAAAGGAAGTGAGTAGATGGATGTGAGCTTTGAAGTTAGATGAGACATTCAGAGGAATGGAAGGAATGGGATGGAATTGTTGTGCAATTAAAGTAGAAGATGGGAACCAAACTGGTGGGAGGAACAAGCAGGCTCAAAACCTGTAGCTCTCCTGCGAAGGCACGTATGGCAGTTTCCCCGTTTTTCACTTAAAGGGCGCTTTTCTTCTGTGGTGCGCAGGACACCATTGCTCAGCCCCTGCCGTCTGCTGGAAGCTGGAGGTGGCCTAGGTGGCTGCCAGGGAAAGCCCAGCTCCCTGGCGCCCTGGGCAGCTGTGTGCGGGTGCTTGCTGGGCCATGGAGGTGCTGCTGGGGAAAGGGACGGCCGTGGCCGTGCAGGAGCGACAGCGATGCTGGAGAGCAAGAAGTAACGTCACCGTGAATAAACTCCTTATTTAGCTGACGAGATGGACACCGGTGCGGTCTGTGTGGAAGGCGCCCGTGAAGGGAGTTCACCTGACCTCCGGCGGCTGCTGCTGCAGCTCAGCGGCAGCAGCCCGAGGGGTGCGGTGGGGGAAAAGGGCAGCACATTTCAAAACCGTTTCCCCCTTGCTTTTGAAGACGCGGGGACTTCGGGCGTCTCTGCGAGCCGTTGGGAGGATGAGTCGCGGGGGCTCTTCGAGGGGCAGCGTCGGGGAGGGAGAGGTGGGACGCGGCCACTGCCGCCGAGGCCTGCCCCGCGGCGGGCGGGAGCACCCTCTGCCCGCACCGCCCGGCGCCCCCGGGCAGCCCCGTCCATCGTCCCACCGGCGGCCGGGCGTTGCCACAGCTCCCCCTCTTTTTCGCGTTACCGTTCATACCCCCAGAGACACAAACTCTGCCATTTCCGAGGCGCTGGAGCGGGGGCGGGGTGGGGCGGGCGGAGAGGGGCGAAGCGGTGAGAAAGGCGAAGGCTCGGCGGCGTGCCTGGCGCGGGCTCGGGCGCCATCTTGTGCCCGCCGGGCGGGAAGTGCCCGGCTGCCGCCTGCCTCCTGTCAGCCCGACGGCTGCGGAGCCCTCGGGCGAAAGGTGCTCCTGTCCCCCGACGAAGCGAGGTGCGTTATTAGAAGACTACTTCTGGAATACTGCTGGGGGTTAACAGCAGTTTGCATGTGCCTGCCTTTTGTTTACCCTGCTAATGTATCATTTACAAATGTGCCCAAGGGATGGGGGGGGGGGGGGACACGTATAGGAAGGTTAAACCCGTCTCTCACAGATTAGCTTTTCTGTACATTGTATGATAAGCACTGGATTACAGCATCAGTCACTGCACAGCAGAGTCCCAGGAATAAAGCACTGGTAAGGACTGTCTAAATCCTCACATCAGGGCCCTTTGCATTACAGGCAATTGCTGAATGTATGTTTAATCCAGAAAAGCTCACAGCATGCATGCTTTGTATCAACAGCCAAAAAAAAAAAAAAAGTTTCCATCAAACTTAAGCCTTGCATTAAAATCCAGAGATCTGGCATTAGGACATGGCACAGGACAGGGCCGGTGACGGCCTTCAGGCCTCTTGTCGCTCCCGGACATCTTGGAATACAAACTGGTCCTCACTGGGCTGAACAGGGAAATAAACTAAAATAATACAATAAAATAAGAGCTCTCAGCATTTATTGCTAATTACTATCCGAAGTAGAACAGCTTCAGGTGGGGAAGATGAAACTGAATTCTCCCTAAAAAAGGTCAAAACCGGTCATCTGTGGCAGCATTGGCACCCTAGCCTAAATCACAGAGTGGGCATCTAAAGCTGGGTGGGCTGCAAGCCAGACTTAGACACCTGTTTTATGACGGAGTTTACAGGTTGAAAGTGCTTTTGGCTAGTTCACCAATTGGTGCCCAAGCCCGGCATCTCTTCTTTGCCCAGGCAGTGTGAGTGAGTTTCCACCGAGAGGTCTGGGCCTCCGAACCGGAGGTGACGCGCTCCTGCTGACTGGGCAAGGAAGTACAGAAAACATGTAGAAAACAGAGGGGAATGAATTAATAAAGTAAATGCCACCTTCTCTGGACCTGACAGGACCCAGGTGCTATCAAATAATATCCCCAAATCTTAAGTGTAATTCACATGGGACTGTTTTCATCTTGGTACAAGAAGCAGCAGGAAGGAGTGCCGCACATCTCTGAATGGCAGCCCCGTGGAGTGGGGAAGCTTCAGCCGGCATTATTTTTCCAAACTTATGTAAACCATTGGAACAATGTTCTCAGCAACGTGAGACATCTCTTGTTTGCAGTTACCCAGCTTTCTGAATACAGAGAGGCACCAATATACTGGACCCTTAGCGAAACCCTGGAAGTGAACGTCTCAGATTAGCCGAAGACAGCCTACCTCTCACCAGGCCAGCTCGCACCCTCTCTGTGCTTTTGCTCGCAAGCAGCTGCCTACCAGCTGGTTTTGAGGTCCCTTAAACTGTCTGCCTCCGCTTACTTGCACAAACTACCTGGCAGGCTAAGGATCCCACTAGATGGCAGGACAGTTTAAGCCCTTGCTATTTCTACCCAAACCACTTCAGAGGAAGTGCCCTGGGACCCCAGTGGGCTCAACCCCACTGGCCTGTGCTATGTGGACCCTGGGGAACCCACACGCACCACGGTGGGTCTGGGGCTTATGCTCGTTGAGCACAGCAAATATAACCTGTGCCAAACTGGTGGAGAAATTCATGCAGAAATCTCTGTTCAATTGCTTTTCATGGGCTTTATCACACATAGAGCACCAGCAGACAGAAGAGAGGAATACGAACTAGTCCTAAGTAATTTGCTAAATCCTGAAGTATTCCTCTTTGTAGGTGTGATACATAAAGGATATTTGGAATATGGATGGTAAAGTGTAGTTTAAACCTCTTCTAACCACTTCTCTGTTGTCATTTTTAACTAATGCAAGTGCAGTTATATTATTTTGTATGATCACCATTGTATGAAAGCTGCACAACAGAGAAGTGGCCACTGTGGGTCGGATCGTAGCTCCATATGACTAAATACGATGTCTTTGGTAGTGCAAACATATATGACGTTTCCACTAACTAGCCTCCTTGCCTCCAAGCATTTGTGTTCATGGACTATCTGAGTTGGAAGCGGTTTTCTGTGTGATTAGTAACTCATGACTTAAAACTAAAGTTAGATATAATTCACACTGTAGTTAGTATAAAACCGATTTTTGTCTTCAATGAGAACTAGATCTGGCCTGTACATTGCTGTGCTATCAATGATTTGGAAACTTCTTCTAAAGTATACCACTCTGCAAACTGCTTTGCCACTCATTTCATCCACCCAAGCTCAGCCTATGCAGTATTATACCAGAATGACGGTATGTGGCACAGGTGGATAGCTGTATGAAGAACCATAGCAAATAAGCTTCATTTAAAAAAATGCTTGATTACTTCTCTTAATCTCTCTAAATTAGAACATTCTAATAATCAATCCCCTACCTCAAAACCTATTTAGTCCTTTATTGCCTTCCAGATAACAAATAGAACTTTCCTGTTTTATAGCAACAAAAGATGCACCTCAGCATGTTCATGCACCTCTTAGACGAAGCTTCTGATGAAGGGCTGACCCAAAGCAAATTACCTTCCTAATGACACCTGGAAAAGATCTGAAGCCAATTTTCTGTATATTCAAAGTACCAAAATTGTTTTATATATGCACAATGAAGTTACAACGGTATTTCATTCTTTTTTTTTTAATATGCAGACTAAGAATGAATAATTGCTTCATTAAATTCTAAAATTTGGAGACAACAAAGTTACCATTTTTGGTTGGTACTAAAATGAATTTCTTTGCTCTATAAAAGGCCATGATAGTGCTGCAAACTGATGAAAAAGATGGTATTACCTGTGCCACACTTGCTGGAATGGAAATTGGGATTAATAGATTGTAATGCCAGATTAGCCTTAATAGAAGTTTGCTGCTGTAATTTATCAAGGTAATTAAGTATGTACCTAATTTTAGGCACTAAGTAGTTCTATTGACTTCTGTGACACTAGTCTGCATTTAAAGTTAAGCATGTTTAAAATACTCTGCTGATTCAGGGACCTAACTTTGTTACTCTGTGAATTAAGAGAATGCACTGTCATCAATTACCCATTAGCTGAGCTAATGGGAGGGGGTACAGCCTGGATAATGGTTGAAACTGGATAAACCGGCTCAGTGAGAAATGTATTCAGAAACACTTAATTTGCTCTTTACAGGCTCAGCCAAAGTTTAGTAGGACTATTACCTATCTTCAAGATACTAACGAGAAAATCAACCAGAGCTTTCCCAACTTCAGCTATGCTTAAGGTAGTAACCCTGCCTAAACCCCAGACTACTCGACAGCATGGCATAGAGGCTCCCAGACAGCTCGAAAGGGGCTAGCTCCTCTCTGGCTGAGTCAAGTGGAATACATGACTAGTAAATTCTTCTGGACCAAAGCTCATGTGGCACAATGTCTCCCACACCAACCAGTGTTTGTGGTTCTGTTTATACGTGTCAGAAATACACAGCTGGCTCAGAACTGGCATGGTTTATTGAACAAAATCTGGGGCATAACTAGATATTCCTCTTCTATATCTGAACTAACTACAAAAGAGCTCTTTCATGCAACCTAGACTAATAATTGTCTAGACACAAACCTTACATGCATGCGGCAAAGAAGTGTTTCTGCACCTGTAGCTTGGTTAATCTGCAACTAGATAATACACAGGCAAATGAAGACTGTATAATATGTGACCCACATATTATAAATCAAAAACATTCATCCTACTTTTAATTGAGTTGCATTTCAAATCTTCCTGTTCCTCTTTACTTCTTAGGCAGTTTTTCCCATTTGTTAAAATTCTTCTTTCTATGCAGCGTTTTCTCAATGACAGGTTCATATAGCTCAAGTACAAAGTAGGCACCAATTTTCCAGAGTGTTAAGCACTCTGACTAGTTCTAAGCTCTACGTCTGTGAGCAGTTAACTCCATGTATGTATATAGCTGTGGAATGGTTTTTATACAGAGATTAGCACATGAATAATTTGCTAAATTCAGCTGGTTCGTAATTGGTGTTTTAACTTCAAAGCGTCTTAGGCTAAAAAAATACTTTATCTATTCCTGTAACCCAAATTTCAGTGTCTGTATTCTGTTAAGAGAAGAATCTAAATATATCCAGTGCTGCAACTGTGAAAGAAGGAGAGAATTCAATATAGGCCATGACCCAGAAGAGCACTTTAGCATATGCTCCAGTTAAAGCATATAAGGAATTCTGTTTCAGTAATACTCAGCTACTTGATTTTCACAGGATCGTTTTAACTTCTTAAAATTGAGCAATTTTATGTACTGTGGTGCTATAAAGGAGGCTGGTATACGAGAACGGGACTGCAACCCAGAACAAGAGTCTGTACTACAAACATAGTTAGCTCCGAGCCCCTCTCCACTGCAGTTTTCAACTCTCGTCCTCCAGTGTCGGCTAGTTCAGTCTCTCGGCCCTTCTTAAGCCACCTGTTTTGCTTCAGTGAGGTAAGTTATTTTACCTTTCCAAACCTGAAAGTAATTCTGCGATGTTGCACTTGTGAAATGAATACAGGTAAGTGGAGGGAAATAAGTGTCAGTTCAGTTGGATGAAACTGAATCCTTTACTGAATGGCCCCCAAAAGACAGTGCGTGAGTAAATGTGCAGTAGGAATGGTAGGTGTGCAGAGCAGCTCTTAGAAGCTCTCTGCCAGCTATAAAATACACAAATATTTTATAGGTGGAATACCAGTCAAATGTGGAATGTACCCATCAGAGATGCTTCCTCTGTCTGGCTACAGCCCAGCAGAGAGATTGAGTGGGAAAATAAAAGCATTTGTCAGTGTTGGTTAGGTTTCAAGAAGTACATAAATGGCTGCTGCCCTAGCCTGCAGTAAAGATGCATGTCTGTACCTGAATCTTCGGTCTCCTACAATAAGGGAATGAATGCTAAGTATTTTCAGGAGCATGACCTCCGTAAGAAAACAATTCCTTTCAGCAGAGAAAACCTTTGCATAAAAATCTTTGTAAAAATCTCAATGGTTGAAACGTCTTCATTGTCAGCAAACAATAAAGCAAAAACCAGATGAAATAAAAGAAGTATGTACTACGGGGGTTTAAGTCTTGTCATACAGGAGAAACATCAAAGAATCAACAGGAGACAGAAAAGAGGATAGCTGTTTAATTTCCACAGTAAGATTAAACAATTTTAATCACTTACCAACATGGCTACTTTATTTTAGATACACATGAACAGCTACAATATTCAGCCTGAAAACAGAAATGACAGAAGTGGCAAGACTGCTAGGAGTGGGACAAGTGAGGTGATCTGCCATAATCAAATCGAGTTTGAAGAGAGTTTGAAAACAAACTCTGGTGTTTAAGTAGTTTACAAAACCTTTTGGAGACAGGAGGAGGAGAGGAAAAAATTGCTTCTTTTTTTATTTCTCACATCTATCTACATATGCCTAATGAGAACAAAAATCTCAGGAGATAAATTACAGATAATGTCTGTAATCTAATACATACTTAGTATCATCTTAAGGTGGGGAGAGTGAATACACCTCTGTGTCAGAGAGAAAGAAGGTATTTTGGGCAATAAGAAACAGGATTTTTATTTTGAAGCAATCATTAGTTGGTGGTACATCTGCTAGGTGTATTAATTGAAACTGTCAAAGATTAGTTAGGATGAATACTAAACCATGAGAAAACCCCAAACGAGATACATTCTTTAGTTCTCTTCCCACTTGGATGTGTAGAACATTGGTTTTGAGGGACGACAGTAGAAAAAACAGTAGTTCCACGTTAACGCCATCTAGGTACAAGTGTGTTGCAAAATCTTGTCTGTGCTGCTAAAGTTGCTACCACACTTCAGAAGGGGTGACCCAGGGAAACTGAAAAGTCTGTCAACGGGTTGCATTAATCCAGCAGTCCTTAGCTGTCAGGAATCACTGCTTTTTCCTTCTGCCTCTTGACTTTCCAGCAAGGCTTTGGATGACGGCACTTCTCCACCCTCTGCTCCTTCATCTAAAAAGAGACAGAATTAAACATTTATACCATGCACATTCTCACAGCTTTTTTTATTGCAGCCAAATATTTGGGTTCACTGATCCTCTCTGTTTGGATTGGCTCTTTATTACCACACTCATGGGTGCTTTAGAAAGAGAGATTAACTGGAAAGATAAAGAACTTGCAGAGGCATCTTCCAAAAGCAAGTACCTATTGGTGCTGATTTGCCTGCTCCTTGCACATGCTGATCAATGTGCATTTGGTTGTAAGAAACAGATTGGAGATAACCGTTTATTATTGTTATTCTTTTTTTTCTGGGTCGTTTCCAAAGTCAAGTTAGAATGCTGCATTCCTCTGAGCGTTGCTTAGTTTCAGGTGGATAACATTATAGTTTATAAACATGCCAGTTATCTGGCTGACCTTCTTTGCCAAGAAATGCCTAGGCGAATTTACCCTGTCTTCACAAGGTGAGGGGATTTTTTGTTACTCTGATTTGGAAGTTCACTCTTCCATGGGTTAGAGTTGAATGCTTACATGACTGATGTAAGTAAAAGCTCCCCAGCGTGCGTGGTCATTAGATGAAGAGTTCCATTCTGTCGCTTTTGATGCTCAAATTCTCTCACTGAGAAACAGGAACTCCTCTTGCCTCAATTTTCTTGCAAGGCTAAATCATTTTAACACTACCTTCAAGTCCCACATGGCATCACCAGTGCTACCAGAAGAGTTTGTATACACAAACCTAAGACAGCCCATAGCTTTTGGGGGCAAGGAGAGGTCTGCTCAGCATATCTGGCGGTACTGTCTTCCACTTTAATAGTTGTAATCTATGGGATACATTTTCATCTATTTGCCCTGGAGACTTGCCATTAAGTAACACAAACAGCCAAAAGTAATGTATCTTGGTCTCTACATATGACAGCAAATATATAACGCTGTACACAATTCATCAGCTAAAGCTCTTGGCAGAAACCGCTTGATGTTGTAAGTCTGCTCAGAGGTTTGGAGGCTTCAGAGTTTTATACTGTAAATTAAGAACTGTTATGTGACACCCTTCAGTGTTACATAGCACAGCACTGTTGAGGAAAGGGAGACAGGGCAATCTCCACTATTGGCTGTTTCTGTGTGGGGTTGGATGTCTAATATTAGTGGAGTCTTGCAGACTGGGTAGAGGAAAACAGTTTGTTAGAGGAAATCTAATCTCATAGTTGGTAGCACTTAGGCCTGCAACAGCTGCTAAGATGCTGAGTGTATCAAGGTATACACAGTCACCTAGAAAAAATTCAGCAAACACTAAGCTTATTGGCAGAATGGTGCCCTAATGCAGATTACCAAATGTGGGAGACCAGTATAGCCTCTTTGCTCTCAAACTTCTCGCAGACTCCTCTTCAACATTTGGATCACCAGAGAAACCAATCAACTGTTTAACGTGGCTCCAGTATGGCCTCCCACCAGACCACCTGTGGAAAGTCTCAGCCCTCCAACACTTACGCACCATCAGAGGATGATCAGACAGGATACAGATGGTTTTCATTTCAGAGTCAGGCTCCGAGATAAACCGCTGGTGCCAAAATCTCTCCTGTCCATCTCAGGAGAGCATTAATTTGGTGCGGCTTGCAGAGTACATGGAAATTTATATCACACAGCTATGATCCTTGTATATTCATAAAGAATAAAGCAAAGTCTCTTTTCTCTTCTAAGCCAGACAAAAGGTATTAGCACCTCCTGTTCCTGACCCTTCACTGTGACAGCAGCTGACAACATTTTAGAAAGAGAGAAAATGTATGTTCCAATGAGCATTAGCTAAATTTGAAGCAGGATGGAGAGAGTCCTCCTCCCCATTTCCCATAATCTTCACTGAATCTTTCAGACTAGAAAAAAAAATAGGGCATACTTTCTATAGCCACATGTTCCAGCTTCTCCACTTTTCTCATTTATCCAGCTTCTTTGTTCTGAGCTGGAAATGGCTTTCATTTTTTTAACAACTTGCTGTTAAAGCCAGAAACAGGCAAAAAGAGATGCCTGTTAGAGCCCTAAATGTTTCACAAAGTTTCCCTGTCACAGCATTTGAACTCCCAAACTTTCTTTCCATTTTGATGAATTCTCGTTTTGCTTGCTGTCTCATCAGAAGTTTAACTTACGACACAATGAGGCTGTAATTCCCACCTGATACGTGTAGAATTCCCAACCCCCAAAAGCATCCAAGCAGTCAGAGTGGACCTAACTGTATCCTGTATTCATTTCCTATTATCACTACTGCAAACTGCTGATAACAGAAACTGCTCCTTCCAGGCACGCTCTGGCACAGCTATATGTCAATGACAAAAGCCAAGGATAATTCCCTGCTCTTAATTGTTCTTCAAATCCTGGCAGTGCTGGTCCTTGCAGCTGTAAGAAAGCATCAGTACATTTTGCTAAAACTAATGTAGCTGTGTTTCATTTCTTCTTCTTAATGCTTTGGATGGGCACCAGGAGAGGAGGATTATTCTGTTTGGAGGGCTAAGTACTTATTTTATGCTGTGTTGTAACATTTCTTTTAACAAGACTTTCACTCTTTCATGTTTATTTTTATCCAGGGGAAAAAAAAACCAAAACAGATCGAAGAGAGAAATTTTGCATGCTTTAAAAAGTATGTTCTTCCCAACTACTAAACTTTCCAGAGGCCAAAATGAAACAAACACGAGGAACTTAGCTATAGCTGTTGTATTATTTTGTGCTTTGGTTAACATGGTTAACATGGTGCATCTCCCTCAAGGTTCACAGCTCAAAACAATACAAAGGTTAGTTACACATCAGGTAGCAATGAATATTTCAGTGGGTTGGACCAGTCACTTCACTTCAACAGCTCCTGACGCTAATAAGATAAATTCCCATCTACCTCCCCTTTGATAAGGGAAACAGTTCTCTCCTGCTGGAGCCTGACCGTGCCAGGCAGAAGAGCTATTTGGAATAAAAAAACCCGTAATATTTGAAAACCAAAGCATTAAATATTAAGTGACTGTGCTTTGGAATGGATTTCCAGTGCTCCAGCCGCACACACCAAGAGAAAATCTGTAAGGACATACTTTTCATATTCCTAGGGAAAAATCTCTCCTCAAAACAAAGGGGTTTTAACTGGACTCACAGGGCTTTGAACGTACTCTGGCAGACTGCCCGCTGTCCTTCCCATTATTCCAGATTCTCCCAGTTCCCCTCACTACTGCCCTGCAACCTGAGGCTATCTGACCGTGTTGCCTTTCCCTTTTTTTCTTTATGTCCACCCTCTCTCCTTCATAAATCTTTGTGCTTTCTTTTTGCAAAAGTAATGCCTCCTTCCAGCACCCATTCAGATTCTTATTTTC
The DNA here is from genome assembly GCA_034782735.1 of Sagittarius serpentarius. Taxonomy (NCBI): domain Eukaryota; kingdom Metazoa; phylum Chordata; class Aves; order Accipitriformes; family Sagittariidae; genus Sagittarius; species Sagittarius serpentarius. The sequence continues at coordinate 28,271,971 of JAVKLA010000014.1, read as the reverse complement.
CTCTCTTTCCCAGTTTCAAGCCAGGATGTGGTCATTCAGTCCTTTCTCACTCCTCCTGGAAATGTTCTTTCTACCTGCCCAGCATTCCTTCAAGGGGCCCATGTTGGGTTTAGATTACAGAACCCCAAATACATGAATATAAATTAAATCACCAAAGCAAGAACAACTTGTATTCAAATTAATCCGCCCCTCAGCCTTTATGGTGCTTTAGGAGGCTGTAAACTCAACATCCTGTAATTGCTTTGGGCATTGTATAAGCAGGACATGCATCCTCTGAGCCTGGGAATCCCTCCTATAATCTGCTTCGGTTCAGATTCATGAACCCTCCACTCCTCAGCAAAGGCCTGCCTCCCACTGTGCTGCACCCACACCATCGCGGCTCCTTGGTGCGGGATCACCAGCTGCGGTGGCATTTGTCACAGCAGCAACAGTGATGGGCACGGGAAGAAAAAGTTAGTTCCAAATCAGAACCTAAAAAAGTAGGGGCAACGCATGCTCAGGGCCAACCTCAAATCCTCACTTCATTGGCATTAGAAACTAGATTTTTCTGAATCTGAAAATCCCGCTGCAAGTAAAAAGAATTCAAATGTAAAGCTAGTGTTGATTAGACCTGTGCTAAATCAACAGAGCACCTTATCAAATAAAAGGACATGGCAAAGTAGAACACTGGTCTCAGATGGCAAAGTTGAAAGCCTACTAGCAGGAGTAAATCACTGTAAACCCTACTCTTAATGTGCATGCCTGCATTAGGATAGCTGTAATTGGATTAACAGTGCAGCTTGCTGTCTTGTGCTAAGTTATCCCGGTGCAGGAGCTAATTTATAGCTGGAGTGATGGTTTTCCACACAGCCCAGCAATGCAACTCTGTTCGCTCTTCCTCAGAGGAACTGGAATTGAACTTCCAGCACCCTTCCCCAGGCTGCTGAACACTGAATTTATGGATGGATGTGGCAGGCTTCGTCTGGGTTAAAATGAACTTGTCTCGTATCAGGAGGTACGAGTGGTAACTGCTTTGGAAGGTTGAATTTAATCCTAAATGAAGAAAGAAATATTAGTATTGACATCAAAACTGCATGGTGGCCGAAGTCTTAAGGAGAAAGCAAAGGACAACTGCATAAAAATGTCTGTTTCTTGAATGTGCAGCCATTACCTTCTGAAAGGGAGAGCTCAGCCAGTTTGTGTGGCAGGTCTGAAGTCCCAGCACCAGCAGGAGAGCCCAGAATATCTGGTAAAGCGTTCCGGCGGCCTGCCCGTCCTGATGCTGCAAAATCTGTGACCACAGGCTCCACATCAGTCATTGCTGATTCCTTTCCTCATAGCAACATCTGCATATGGAACAAAGATAAGAAGAAAACAGCTGTAGCCCCGAGGGATGCTAATCACCTGCTCAACAATACAATAGCCATAGGCTTTGCCCAATGGGTCTTTTGTTATTAAAAGCAGTATATTTCAATACTGAGCGCTTAAGCTTTATTTGTGCCCCAGAGGAAGATAAAAGAATCTCTGTGCCTTTCCTTATGTTGCCATTTGCACATCGGACTAGCACAATGAACAGCTCCGTACCTACAAGACGCCAGTGGGCAGGGTCCGCAAGAGCCCTTTCTGCCAGCTGCCTGTATGTCTTTTTACAACCCGATCCCTCCTCTTAAGTGGTTTTGCCATCCAGCCACTCGGAAGGGAACTGAAATTCTATTTTGTCATACTGTATCTATGAAGCAAATCACGTTTTCTTTATTACGCATCTTGTTTAGATTCTTATTTAGAATCTTAATTCTTTTATCCTGCAGGTATCAAACCATTTGTTTTCCTCTGCTCCTTGTTAGCTTGGTTGAACCTCAGCTTGTGCATGTGACTTTTACCTACCACATAGCTGAATCCTGGAAATAATAGAACCAACAGTGCTCTGCTCCCTCCATCCCTGTCTCAAAGCCCAGTGAATATTCAGTTCCTGCTGACCAAAATGGGCTTTGGATCAGGCACAGAGGTATTTGCAGGAGCACAGCCCCGGGGCACCAGCGTAACTGAGAACACCTGCAGCAGAAGGAGGCGATACTTGGCTGCAAGTGGCCCACAGGGATAGAGTGTGGAAACTGCCATTAGCAACTGTATTATTAAGAATCACAACAGACTATAGTATCAGAATTGGATGCAATAATTTCTGATAATTAACAGAGTAATTTCTAATAATTAGACGTGAATTGTTCAATTAAAAACAGTATTTACTTGCTCTTTCTGAATGCAGTTCTGTGTGCAATGTGGGAACAGGAATGTTGTCTCTGTGTAACTATGGTGAGTGCTTTTTGTGGGAAAGGGTACAGATGGGGCTGGAGACCAGTCTGATGGAAGGCTGTCAGCTTTCGGTGGACAACTGGCTGTGTTTAGAATAAGAATGGGATACGGAAAGTCTCAACCATTTTAGTGTTGTTCATATAAGAAGCAAAGCATCATAGTCCCCCTTCTAAAATTCTGCTAAGGTTGGGAAATATCAGTGCTCTTATTTCAGGGGTAGAAAAACCGAGGCAAACAGAGATCAAACATGACTTGCTCTATGTGCAGGAAGGGAGGGGCAGAAATTTGATTACTCATGCTGACCTGGTGTTTCCATCACAAAGAACATTTTCCTTTTCTTCCTCAAAGTGCCTTTCAGCTATGTCACTCCAATAACAAGAATAAATACTCTTAATCTTCTTTGTATCTCTAAATACCTTGTAATAAAAGAAATGAATCCTTCTTGGCAAGAAAGGAAGGCAAGAGTAAAATCTGCAAGTCTGAAAAACGACTTGAACGTGCAAATAAACCACCTTCTTTAACCAAAGTCAGTAACCGAAAGGTCTGACCTGGAGATTTAGCAGAAAGTGCCTCTCTTGCATGAAAACAGCCAGGTCAAGCCCAAATGAATCATCCATAAGTAAAAAAATATACAAACTATACACGGGCATTCAAGAATGCAACTTTGAGGAAATATACAAAGTATTTGTATCAACATTCTTGGTTAGATATTGCATTATACTACGTATTCATAAAAATGGGTGAGGTCAGCACTTGACAAGAAATATCAAAATAAGGACAATCCATATTTACAGACACAGTCTCATGGCTCTTTGTGGGTGTTCATATTTACTTACCTGTAGGTGTTCTAAATATATTTCTCCACATGGTCACCAGAGCAAGTAAAGAGACTGTAAATTACACTGCAGAACAGAAAATACTCAGGCTCTCCTTTTGCTTAGTAAAGCTGTTAAAATTTGTTCCTGATGTCAAAATACCAGTGGTGCTGCAGTTCCTGCCCATTTCATTTCAGCCATTTCGTTGGTGAGACACTAGTACTGTTGTGAGCTGACTGCTGTTCACATAAAGGTCTACAGAATGACATTACCATCAAAACACACCAAAGACTTTCTCAAACCTGTCTTGTGGGCTTATTTTTTTCTTTTCTCTCCTGCATGGATGTTTTGGTCCTGAAATGGTTACTTTTTTAAACAGAGAAAATCTGCTCTACAGCTCATGCGATAGGAAACTACTCTCTTCTGTAGTACAGTTTTGTCTTACCCACCTTGTCCACTTGTTTCAAATACCTCCCTTCCTCTCCAGCTCATCTCTTTCTCCCCTGATGTAAGTTCCCTGCCTTGCATAATACAAGACAACCCAGGAAGATGATGAAGGACACACTATGACACGCTTTCATGTACGGGAATTTTGATTTATGCACTTGATTAAAAGAGTCTGCAGAGACAAATCTAGAACATCTGTCAGACAGAAAATCAGCTGATCATTATCCATTGGTCCGGTGGCCATAACTCAAACGTAGCTATCTAAAAATAGTAAAAGCACACCATCCTTTATATATGTAGCAGTTACAATTATGTTTTCACACTTGTTTTTTCTATACTATACCTGAGGTATTAGAGACTAAGGAGAATAGGAGAAGACTGAGTTTGGAAGTTAAGGGTTACCCATTGCTCTAGCACAGGATGTTCTCTAAATATTGAAAGACGATGGACTACCCCAGCAGGCTTAGAACAGACATTACAAACCAAAACTTAAGTCCATCTAGGTCCATATAAATCAAAACTTAAGTCTACCTCCAAACACATGACAGACCACATTCAAAATAGCTTGCTGCCGCACTTTAGACAAATGGCATTTTGCTGCTTCTAAGGAATTTCTTTGATTTCATTCTGATGCTCTCTTATAATATTATTTTGTAAGGCCTACAAACAAGTAAGGATGTAGAGTTTCTCCAGTCTTCATCTGCTTCTCCCTTTAATTTTTTTAACGTATCCATCAGGAAATAACTATCTTTTTGGCATCTTCTTGCGTCTGTTATGCGTAGCATTTTTCATGCTTCCTCACAGAGTAAATAATAATCACAGTGTGCACAGCATCTATTTTCCCAATTCCACTCCTCCGCCCACTGGCAACATCTCTTTCAGCTTCACTGAACTCATTTTGCTGTAGCCTTATCCAAGTTAATGGTACATCTTGCCAACACCTGCCTAGAGTTGCTTCTCTCAGCTTCCGAATTACCGTTGTCATTTTTCTCCCACGTCACTGCTCACCAGGCTAATGGTGCACAGCTCTAAAAGAATAGTGACAGATTTCCAGAGCAGAAGGTTCTGCACTTCCCCAGCTCCCTTTTTTCCATAGCAAAAACCAGCCCACCCAAAAGCAGAAGGGGACCGGGTGGAAAACAGAGTTGAGCAGGGAAGCAGGCTGTTTGCAGAGGGTCAACAGTAGGAAGGCAGGTGGACCTCCCAAAAAAGCTCACCTACTAAAATTAGAGACCAAAGGTTTTGACTAGCATCCCAACTAGTACTCCATCAGTACCCCATGGCACCAGCCTAATTTTGCAGCTCACTACTGGGCCATGACAGAGTGCTAAGGGGTTTTGGGGAGTACTAGGTTAACCTTCTCATATACACCACTGAAATCCCTGCAAGGGCCACCCAGAATGCACAACCGACCACTCAGGTGTGCAAGGGGGAAGGAAATGCTCTGCTTGTGAAAACTAGCTACAACCAAAAGTAAAACCCACTTACCGTATCTACCAGACATTCAAGTAAGTGTTCTCAGACAAAGCAATGGCAGGTAAATTACCAGTGGGATTTCCTCTAAGCAAGACAGCTCGTTTGTTAATCTCTGAATCTTCTTTTGTTGGCAGCATAGCCAGCCCCTTGGGGGGAAATGAGTCACAGAAGCTGGCGAGAATTTATTTAAATAAACGACTAAGGAAAAGAACAAATAAGTCTCCTGAAACAATTTGTGTTGAGGATCAAGGGAAAAAATGCTTCATGGTGCTTAGACATAGCAGGTGCCACAGTCCACATTAAATGTCAGTGCTGTCTCTTCCTCACCCTATCTGTTAGTAGATAAAGTAGATAAATCACCACCATACGTATTTGTGAAAGCTCTTTTTCTTCTGATCTTTTTACTGTCTTACACAGAGACAAAATACTGGTTTTGTTCTGCTTGGAAGGACAAACTATTCCTTCAGGAAATGTCAAAAGGTTCCTGACATTGGCATTGTTGCAATTCCACGCAGGAGGCCGAAAGACCAAAGACATCACTCCTTGCCACCCAGGCACTTCTCTCAAAAACTTTTCTCTTAGGTCTCACGGATACTCTCTGCCTGCACTACCAGAGAAAGCTACACTTCCCAAACACCGTTCCTTTTGCATGCCCCTTAATAGGAACAAACTGCAAAGCATGAAATCCTCCCATGAACACCTGAAAAATACAATAGCCAAGTAGGACTTTCAGAGCTGAATTGATTGATTTTGTGTCTTGATGGTCTCTTACTGTAAGATGCATTTCAGCATCTTACTTTATTCAGAAAGAACTTTGTCCTTTTAGTTGTGTTTCGTTGGTTTTTATTTCCTTGCAAGTAATGAATGTTCTCCAAGCACCTTTACCCCAAAAGCCTGTAGGTTCAAAAGTTTCTAAGCAAGGAGAACGGAAAACTTACTGAACGAAGTGCTTCCCGCTGCACAACTGAGATGAAAACCGCATCTCCTTGCTAAGCAGTTACCATGCTTTCACATCCTCTTCTGCTGCAGCTGCATCCTGATGGCTTTCCCCCCTCTTCCCAAAGATCTCAGAACAGGAACATTCTTATTATACATGCTCATGTAATCCTTACGCTTTATCCTGAAGCATTATGGGGCCACAGAAAAGGAAAAAAGCTAGGAACATTCGTGCGTTTAAGGAAGACAGTCCAGAGGTTATGATCATGACTAACAGTGACCGGGGCACTTGCATAACAACTTTTGTGAGAAAAAATTCTGTTATGTGTTTTTTCACATCAATAACATTTCTAACACACTCGTAAGCCTAGTGCTGGAAGCACACAGAAAGATAAGCAAGCGGTCTTTACCGTATCTATGAAGTCTCAATTCTGTTTGGGGCCTAGGACAAGAGACTGCACATTTCTTAATACACAGAAGCAATATAGCTAACTATATGAAAGTTAAAAGTGAATCACTCAGGAAAAAAAGTAGATTTGTTAGCTTTCAGGGTTTTTAATACATCACTGAAGTTGAAACAAGACTTCCTTTTGTTATTTCATGTTAGAAAGATGATTTGGGTTTCCTGAACCAATGGAGATGGCCTCTCTAATGCATGTTCTCTGAAAAATTCGTGAGTTGTTTTCTCATCCAGGGAAACTAAATTATATCCTGTGTCAATAAATCTACACTGCAGAAGCATGTCTGAGTCCTTCTACATCTTCTGTCTCAGTCTGTATGTTACAGCCCATATAACACATGATATTTTTGGGATGATATTTGAAAGTTTGTCATATTGTATAACAGGTTTTCACTTTTGGTTCTTTGCAGCGTACACAGCTGGACAGACATTTAACATGTCTTGTGTGTTTCTTCTGCTCTGGATACGTGACCTGCTCTATACTTTTGCACCAAGGGCAGCATCCTTACAGATAATGTGCAAAAATTGCTTCCAGACATGATTTTCCTAGTCCCAAACTGGTCAGCCTGGGATACCAAGATTACACCATTCCTCCATTTCCTGCCTTGGTGCTCTCAGAAGCACTGAATGAAGGTCCAAGATCTTGATCATGTTGTTCAGATGCTCATCAATTTGGGGCATAGAATCTGAAAACCTTGGCCAAAGCTGTAGGCTAAAGACAGGAGCTGATGGATTTTGCCCCCGGTGAGTCCGATTTCCAGGTAAATCTTGGCTATGCTTTCATGAGGAATGGTTGAAGATGGGGAATTCATTTTATTAAGTATTAAGGACCATCACAAACCTCATCAATCTTCAGCTCCAGATGCAACATATACCTTAACTTTCGCTGTCTCCTGTACACATTACCTAAAAAGTGTATGTGTGCACTTGTATTGATACTGCAGCTGAAAGGACTGGGGTAAGCCAGTATGCCACACCAGCATTACAAGGTATGTATGGCATGAAACTACTTTCTATACAAATGAAATGGGATGGACTTTTTTCTTCCTCAGACTGGTACTTCAAAACTTTCAGCTGAATTATCTGATCACTTCCATAAAGCCACTGTTAGACTCATAGAAAAGACAAGCGAAAAAAAGCCACGTAACTTATTAGTCATGCTGCTTTTACGCTTCTGGAGAACGCACAGGTACAACAGTGCGGTTCACCCTCTACAAACTCGTACAGAGTAGAACAGCTTTACTGTGAGCTGTGTTTGACCCTAAGTACACACAGTGCTCTGATGCATGGGAGAGCACATTACAAAACCAGCAGTGGTTCTAAGTAAGGGTACAATTTTCCCGTTGTGAAAGAAAATAAGGAAGAGAGGAGAAAGGGTCATGATACTGACAACCGAATCAGAAGTTATCTGCAGCAAGTAACGAAGTGACATTAGCTGAAGGCAGTCAATACCAGGCAAGCGAGCAAGTCACTTTCCAAATGTCTCTGAGTGACCAAAAGCAATGATGGACATAAGCTTTAGTTGACTTCATGGGAAACACAATTCAACAGGGAAGAAACTCTAATGCATCAGCTATGCTGGAAAGAAATCAAATGCATCCCCTACTATGGAATAAGAAATGAAGCTCAATCAAAACAAACCGACCAAGCAGTCTAATTCTTCCTCTTGTGTTTTGGCCATTCATCCTCACAGAGTTTTCATTTCCTATTGCAAAATGTATAAATACCGCCTGTCCCTCATACCCACACACCACTGTCTGAGTTCAGCCACTGAGCATCACCCTTCCAAATCCTTTCTTAAGACTTGCGTCTGGCCTGAAATCCAAGAGAAGTTTGCCCACCCACGGCAACACATCTGAGGAGTTGTTTAGGAATTATTTAGAAACCGTTTTTAAGGCTAATTTTGCAGAGGCCCTGCAACTACAACATTGCAGTTAACTTGTAGTCACGATTTTTCGCATTGCCAAAGGTACACAAGGGAACGCGTTGCCTTTGAACTAGGACTTCTTTAGGGAAGATCAAGGGACTTTTTCCCTCTACTTTGATATCTGCTGCCCCAGCATCCCACAAACACTTCCTGCAACACAGACAGCTATGTAAGCCAGCATATGCGTACGTCAGTACTGCATTCGTCATTAGAAGCAGCGAGGGATTTGGTTCTCTGCTTGCTGGCTCTGTGGAAGAAAATTACTCTGACAATACCCCTGGGAAAGGCTGAGACAGCAAACAGCTTGTGGCATACTGGAGTCCACTTACACAATGCACACTAGCAAAGCCATCAGCACAGCACAATATAAAGTGCAATTGAGAGACAATGAATTTACAACTGAGCAGATACGTGAGAATGGGACAATCCTACGCACATAACCAACACACCTATGTACCCCAATTCTCTTACTGAAGAAGGCCCAAGTCTCCTTGAGATCTTACTGACATGAATGAGGAACGTTTCCATCCAGTTCAGAGTGAATCAGAGGGTACCGGTATGTACAGGAAGTTCCCAGGAATGGAGATCCTCGTGGAAGTGCTTGCAGAAGAGAAGGAGTTGCAGAGAAAGAGGAGGAGTTGCCTGGTAGCAACATGTGGGGCACGAAGGGCTGAAAGGCAGGAGCGCAAGGATGACGGAGAAGTAGCAGGCACGGGGAGCCTGTCACTGTGCTCGTACACACAGAGAAGGAGGGACGAACAGAGGGTGCATGTGAGATAACGAAATGACAAGGCAAGCCAAAGGGACACAGGAAGAAAGGAGAGCTCTGGAACCTTACTGAGGAAGAGGAATGAAATCAGTAACGAGGAGCTGCTTTGGAGGGCAAGCGGGGTGGAGGCAGGGAGGAAGAGAGGCCTGGTAAGTTCGGGGAGCGTTTCAGGAGAGCAGCTCTCCTGGAGGATATGCACAGAGATGGGCACGATAGAGAACCTGTGGATTAGCAGCAAACTAGCTAGGTTGCGGTAAACAGGCTTTTTTTTTTTTTCACTTAAAAGAATATGTGTGTAATCATCCCAATATGCCCACAGGTAAGAAACCTGAAGACATACAAGGACAGCTTACTACACCAAGGATTTTTTTTTCTTTTTTTTTTTTTTTGGAGGGGGATAAATTATTTTGTTAACATGACAACATCTTGTTAACTCAATATGTAGTATTTGTGACAACCCTTCCAGACTGACGTTGTTTGGAGCCCTCAAAAGAACAAGCAGCTGCAACGTGAGCTTCTGCACAGACGTGCCTCTTTCTGGCCCTGCCAGCAGCTCTCCTCCAGGGAGCAAAGTCCCTTTTTATTTCATATTCAGAGCTCCAGAGGGTCCCTTGGAGGCAGAAGTGGATTTGGTGAAAGGGTTATCTTGACATTATGAAACTCAGAAAGGACGCAGGCCGGTGCTTCTCTTCTCTCCACCTAGCCGTTGGGCGGTGCTGGTCTGGCTGTGAGCAGGAACTGCATGGGAACAGCAAGCAGCAGGCACCTTGCTAAGTCCTTAAGCCTTCAAAGGACGGGCCTATTTCCATTAAGAAGCACCGACAAGCTCTCAGAAGCACTTTATTGTTGTAGTTATGCAAAAGAAAGCTGACTTTCGATTTTATTATATTTGTCATGGCCAGATAACATTCCATAATTATGTACAAAACCAGATGAATCGTATCTTATTTGTATGATTTTTCCTCCTTCAAACCTATGAGCTGTATTTTTTATGACCTGGATCAGACCTGGACACCATCCCACCCTATGCATGGATTTCTTCCCTGGCCAGCTTCAGTTGCACCTTACAGATGTGGAAATACTTGTGTTTACCCAGTTTTGCAGTCACACTCCTTAGTGCTTCTTCGCCTAAAGATCGGGGAGGATACTCTCTGTCTCATAATGATGTGGTCCGTGTCTGATGAACACTCCAGAAAAGCTAAAGTGTAACCAAATCCAAGCACCATTCTTCTCCTTAAGTTGGAGTAAAACTTTCCTATTTAAATTTTTGATTTCTGCATTCTGGTTTCATAGTGCCAAACACACACAAGGAGAAGTCACTATTTCCAGTCAAGAATTACTCATAGCAGTCTGTTCTAATAAAAAAAACCCAACCCAAACAACAAAAAACCAACCCAAACCAAACCAACAAAAACTGAAGCGAAATTTAGTAATTAATTGCTACTTACTCACAGGGGTCTGGATATAGCATTTAAAGCAAAAGTCAGCTTAACCCTCAAGTCTTTATTGAGCAATGAAAGTACTAGTGTACTACTAAAAGCTAATTTTATTTTCCTTAGGACAGCAAGCTGCAACAAAGCCTGCTTGTCTTTGTCATGAGTGAGTCTGTAAATCTAACACTGCACATTTTTATTATTCGACTAGCTTCCTTAAGCACCAGCCTGAAAGGTAAAGGAGTTGACAACTTCGGCTATTACACCAGTGTTTATTGTTGACACCAGCGTCTCTTCCACCCTGTTCACAAAGAGCAAACACCAGTCTGAGAGCGGCCAAGATATCTTGTAGACATCACTCCAACACTTCACTCAAACATGGTTCTCGGGGGTCTCAGCATTCTTTGCTTTCATCCTGAAGCTCTGCATAACTATTTCCCCCCACAAGTATTTATTCTCTCTCTCTCTCTCTTCAGTTCCTTCTTCTACTCCACAAATGAGCTGGGTTTCCTGAACTATTCTTCTGGCTTATCCACGAATACTTCTGGAAATCCAATCCAAAATACTTCATTTGGCATTCTTCACTGGATAGCATGTTGGAAAGAAAATCGTGTTTGCTCAACTGAATAAATGTTTAGCTAGTTAATAAAATATTAGTTTATTAACTCAGTTCAAGGGTAATAAAAGGTCTTTGATTTTGCAAATATAAGTGAACTACTGTAGGATAATTCTACAAAGCCATCTCAGCTTGAGGGAGAGCTGGTCTACCCAGAAGTTTTTCCAATGACATTTTTCTAACTAATAGAAGATATTTTCTCTCACAAAAAACTTTGTCTTAGCCATGTCCTTAGGCCACCACAGGTGCTGGAAAGTTCTACAAAATCATTTTGGTTCAATTTGCCCTTAGGGGAAGATGAACCAACAGAGATCACTGTACTTTTCGCAGTAATCTGATGACTTTTAAGTGAGCCCAGGCAGAAAACAGCCATTTGGCATGTGAAGTCTAATACAAACAAAATGGAGCTATCCCCCAACTGCAAGTTACCCTGGTGCACTGAAGCACCCTTTAACGAGTTACTGAAGTTTCCTACTGCTGTGCTCCACATGCCAGTGACTTTAACATTCACAAAGGTGAAAAATCAAGAGGACATACGGCTACTTTTTGAGAAGTTATATGACTTTTCTGCACTGTCTTCTAAAATTGCATTTTAAATCTGGACCCTCAGTTCTCTGCTCTGTATGTTCCATTTATATTTTATTTGTACTTTAGCATTTATTTTTGCTTCAGATACAATATTTCTTCAATATTAAATGAGTAATTTTTCATTTTCATTTCATTCTCCAACATACACCATGCTTACTAATACAACTCCACTTAGGTCATATCCTCTAGAGCATACCTGTTCAATCTTGGTAGTAGTCCTGTTTACTGATTTGAATGAAATTAAAGCTAGAAAAATCTGCCCCATCTGATAGCGACTCACCAAGAAAACAGACCGAGATCTGAGAAAGGTGTCTTATAATTTAAGTTGCATAATGACCTTGATTCACAAGACTTCCCAATTATAGTTACAATAGACTTTAACTTACAAGGAAAAAAAAAATTCAGCCAATTACAATTCACTGAAACATATCCTGATAGTCTAGGTTTACATTTTGATCCTGCAGTTATGCATGCACTTAACTTTATCTAACTGCAAGGCTTCTGTTGCTTCCATTAATACAGACAGGAGACAGCACTAGGAATGCGCTCTTCAACGTTCAGGAGCAGATCACTGGCTGGGATTTGCCCCACCCTGATTTGGAGACGAATTGTCTCCAGTGGATCAGACACCCGCCAATACAGCCCCTGGTTATTTGCCTGCACCAGAAAGTCTGTGACTGCACCTTAACGGTCAGAGACCGCAGGGTACTGACATGGACGCACAGGCGCAATCGATCAGAACTAGGCAAGTCTCAGATTTACTCCTCTGCCAGAAAATTTTGAGATGGGGGGGGGGAAACTTACCAAAACTTTCCACAGAATAGGGAATATGGGGGCACAAATATTTGACAGCATCTTGTGCTTAAATTTTCTGGGAATGAGCCAGCTACACCCTGCTCCACTGAATAGCACCGATGGAAAAGAATTTCAAATAAATGAAAAAAATAACCCCAAACCCACAATCTCTTGAGGACTAATGATGGAAACAAATAGGCTATATGATTAACCACAGTACACACTAAGAACTTTTTCCTTACAACTTATTTTGGATTAATTTTACGCTTCAGGTGAAGGGTTTATCTGCAGTACTACACTTGCTCCTGCCTTCCTATTTTTAGATGACTCCATTTGTTTCCTCTGCGTCTCTGCTAACAGGGTACCATTGATCACAGCGATTTATAAACCTCCCTGACTTTCGCGCTATTTCAGAGTGTCTCTTTTTCCTATGAGGATAGGGCTAATAGGTGAAATTCATACTAGTTATAAGCCTAAACAAGTCAGTAGAATTACACCTGGGATTCATTTGGTTCAATTTCTTTAGCCTTTCAATATACTTCTATTTTATGAAAGTATGAATCATCTCTATTACCCTCCAATGCCCTTAGCCTAGGACATTACAACAACCTTCCTATCTTAGAGATTCACAGTTATAGACTAGGTTGGTAAAATACACATATTTTGATCAAAATTCTAGTAAAATATACTAAGGAAATTATTTTATGGTCTCCCTGAGCTTACTTGGCAATTGAGGAAAATTATTGCCTTTCAAAAAAGTAAGCCCTAAAAGCAAATCCCTGCCTCCAAATATTACAGCCTATGTGCTGTTCAAGAACAAACACCAAACAGTCATTTCCGAGGCAGGTACTGGGCTAGCAGTCAGAATGTATTTTGAATTAATTCAATTAAAATGATCTCTCATTAAGGCAGATGGCTTTAAAAGAGTCTTTTGCGGTTTGGTAAACGATCCTTCAGTAAACATGCCCTGCTTTTGAAACACCTGGATAAAGTGCTTCAAATAAGGATCAAAAAAAGTATATTAATATCCCAAATAATAATGAGGCTGTGAAAACAACCAGTACATACAGGCCCATGTACAAGATAACAGAGTAGAAAGTTAAAGTGTGCTTTTTATAAATGACTTGAATGAAGTGCGGCTGGACCCTTAAGCTATTTTAGCTGGAATGCCACCAGGCACAGAACTTTTATTTAACTTTCTTAATCTACATGGGCCATCGACACTTAAGGAAAAGTGGAAGGATGGAAACCAAAGTATAAGAAAGCCATCAAGTCTTGTTCCTATTTGTCACACAAACAACATTAGTTGGGAGGACCACATACTGAATCTTTTGGTTTTAAAAGTTTAACTGTCAGCTTTCTTTTTCCTCATCTTTATTATTTTTAATTTAACATTTAGTCTGCTATATTCTGAGTGAGAGGTGGGTTTAATTTTGACATGTCAGACCAGAGCCGTTCTTCCACAAGGAGCAGCAAAAGCAACAAGCAAGATCTGTCGGAGCAAATGTTTTTACTTTGCCTTCCTCTGGAGCAGAATTGGATAGGGTTTTCCTACTGAAAACCGTTTTCCATTGTGAAGCGACTGGCACTTCCACTGCACAGAGGTCTGCTGGAACCATGCTGTTCCTGAACCGCATCGATTCTAACAAAACTTTTTTGCTAGGTCCAGGCAAGAGAGAGCCCGCCGACTGGTGCCAAAGGGTTGCTTGCCTGTAGTCAGGGGCTGGCAGAGGGCGGGAGGACAGTCAGCCTGAGCTACTGCGGGCGAGGAGACCGCTCTCATCGCTAGGCTCTCGGTTACCTCTGAAGCTCTCACTTGCTGGTTTCATCCCCGCAAGCACACAAACACAACCTCACTGGGTTTCCTCACCCTGGAAAGAGCCTGTGTACGGCCCCGGTGGTACAGCCCATTTCCTAAAATGTCAGGAGGCCGGGAAAGCCCAGACCTTGCTTGGCTTTATCACAGGAGGGCAGTTCCTTTGAGCTCGCATCTGGCACCGAGACCAAGATGCTCAAACCCTGGCAGCCACACAGGCTGTGTAAGAGATGGGGCATCCTCCACCTCAACTCCTCCCTCCCTGACCCTGGAAGATGCAGCACCAGCCCTGCCTCCCCTCTTGCTATCCCCATGGCAGCAAACACTCTTCCTCCTCTTTCTCTGCCCTTCTAGAGCAGCAAATTCACACATACCCCCCACCCAGGACACCCTCACTCCCCGCAGAAGATGCCAGTGCCCCCTGTCCCCATCCAGCCTCTCCCACCCTGCCCCACAGCAGGACCACAGCAAGAGCCTACACCGTCCCCGCAGAGGCTCTTTCCCAGGCAGCACCACGTGCGAACCTCCCCGCGGAAAGACAGAACAACGGGCAATGCAACCTGGCCAGGGCGAGTGAATCACATCTGCCATTTCACTCCCTCGCTGAAGGCACTCTGATGCCAAGGAACCAGGCACCCGAAAGAACCCATTTCCAGTTGGTTAAAGATTACTGTTCAGTGCTGACATTTTGCAGCCTTTGGATTTTATGTCTAATTGGAAATACGACCCTTGCAAGTTCCTCTTAGGGTTTTGCAGCCTACACGGCACTTGGCCAGTGCATATACATACCTGTGTAACATGCTGTGTGAGTTCAGCAACTGCTGAACGCTCAGAAATAAATTTCTCCTATCTGCTAAGCTAATGACCTCTTCTAAAATGTCTATGAGCTCTGAACATTTCCTTTTTTAACTTTGCCAGCATAATCATATTACAGCCTGATACCCGGCAGTGTAAATTAATCTCTCTTCTTTTTTTTTTCCATGCACATTCCTCAGAAGTGGATTTTTTTCCCCATTTTGTCTTACTAAGCACAGAAAGGGAGAGAAGGAGAAAAACAGCCATTATCACTGAGTGAATCTTTTTGCAAACTGATACTTCTGTTTCTAGACAGATTGAAACCAACACCAAGACCATCTGGAGGACACATTCTATAAAGATGCATCTTTCCCAGAAACACGCAGACCTAATTGCATTGCTTAATGAAAACTCCACGGGAGTTTTGTTTATGGAAGCATGGAGTTGAGCTTTTGAAAACAAAAACCTGGAAATGATACTGACTGGCAAGTGCAGATCTTTGGAGGGTTATGCTGATGTTGTTGTAGTACTCAAAACATCTACGCCTTGTTTTATGCACTGGCATTTACTTCTACATTAAGACCTGTTATCTTTGAACGGTCAAAAATAAGGAGGATACTTGTCCTGCTTTCCTGATGAGCGCATATCCTTAGAGAGGCTGGGTTCCCTTTTTCTGAACCCCACTCAACACTGGAGATGAGTAGAGCCTTCACCTCCTCCCTAGGGTCTTGCATGAATCTGGGTGGAGAAGTGCAGATGGTGTGATTTCAGGGGACTCTTTCTTTCTGCAGGTCACCTCTGGTTCTTGGAGAGCTACAAAAGACTACAGGCACCAAGGAAAACATTTTTCTCTGGTCTTCTCTGCCACATTTTTATGGATTACTTTAAAATCAGCAGTTGAAAGGTTTGTTTTACTTATATCTTGCGTTCTTCTCAAAAAAATCCAGAAATAATTCTGAATTGTCTTGATTGCGGATGAAAAGACACGACGTTTCACCAAACAGACCTGTATGCTAGACTCATTTTGAAACTATGGGTGACATTCTGCTCCTTGTAACATCAACCAAACCACTACGGATTTGTTCAATGAAACAGAGGTTTAGGAGAGAGCTGACAGAAAATGAATCTCTGCAGATATCCCTCCACAAAAGCCCTGATCGTTTATCTGGGGGAAGGGGGGACAGGGGAAGAGCAAGATTTGTTCCTGCCTTAGAAGTTTTAGCAGTCCCTCAAGTTTGTGAGGACTGTGTGAAGGCCAGGTCCAAGCACAAGCAGCTATTTGTGCTCCGTTCGGAGCTGTTCCGTGGCCAGTCCTCCATCTCAGACTCCTCCTGGTGCCAGAGAGCTCCAGAGACCTGGCTGTGATACGGCTGTCTCTGCAGGACTCCCTTGCTAATCCGCGGTTGAAGGGCCACGTGAACGGTTCTGCCTGATGAATCCCTCTTCCCCTCTGAAGAAGGAAGAGATGCACCCACAGAGAAACTGAACCCGTTTCTGTACTTCTCAGCAGGGAACTCCCTAAAGCACTGACAGTCACAGCCAAAGAACAAAATTTGAACATATAGTCTACAGTCTTTTTGCTTTTTTAATCTAAACACATTTATTATGCCAAACAAGATGCTTACTCTAGTGTTTCAAAGGGGAGCCTAGAAAGACAAAGATGACTTGCGCAGTCTGTAAAGCCCAGCGAGCAGGAGAACATCAGCGAGGCTACGAACATTTAAATAAAGGGAAACTTCTCCGTTTGCTTAGTCTGTTCAAGGCAGTATGGAGACAAGCACAGCTCTTTGACTAAAGTTCATTAGGAATGGTAGATGTTTACGAAACCCTGTTAAAATATTTTCAAAACAGCCTAAAAGAGGTAGAGAACACAAACAGTAGAATACAGCAAATGAGAGCAGAAGCATAAAGCTACTTACAGGACAGCAAAACGGGGTTGATGAATACCAGAGACACCCAGAAACAACTGGAATGTGATCTCAATGTCTAGCTTTCAGCTGACTACAGCAAAATAATGCCAAGGGAAAGCTGAACTGTTGCCAAAAGGGAAACAAAACTTGAATACGTATAAAATAAATAAACAGACTACAAATTCACATACAGGAGCATATGCCTTACAGGTAGACTTCTGGACTTCAGCCTTTCCTTTCAGGGCATTTCTGGTACAAAAATAAGTCCTTAACAACCATGTCATAAAACGAATTCTCCGTCCTCTCGTAAAGGAGGGTGAATCCCTCTGCACCAGCAGTGCGGCTACATTCACCCCAAAGGTGGCAACTGCTGCCTGGACACCGTGTAAGAAAGCAAGCCGTGTCTGTTCAATGGCATTCTGCTATCCAAAGCGGTAACACGTAACTATGGCTTAAAAACTGCTTTCACACTGTTATAAGATACATACGACTTTCCCACCGCATTTTCAGCAAGTGTCTACAACTGAGTTAATATTTCAGCATCTACACACAGGGAGTTTCACAGCGGACCAGAGAGCGAGCTACCTGCAAATAACCACGCTGCTTAGTTTTGTACTAGCTGTCAGCTGATTCGCACGGAGAACCGACCAGCCTGCAGGGAAGAGGGTCATCTCATACCGTTTCTTGGCAATCTGCCCGATTCTGCCCCCCAAAATGCTAAGTACCTTAAAGTTCATGGTTCAGGTATGCCTTCGGCCCCACCGCATGGTCCTTCTTGAAGAGGGGCTGGGCGCGAGCTACAGAAGAAAGCCACTGCTTGAGCTGCGGGCAGTCACAGAGAGGAACATCCAGGAAGGTGCCAGCAGCTCTGGCTTCCACCGTCTCCTCAAAAATAACCTGCCGTCACACAACTACCAGAGAAGCAAATCGCCACGGGAAAAGCCTCCCTGCTTTTAAAAATCAGAAAGGCTGAAACAATCTGAAGCTATACAAATAAAAAAAGCTTCTTGTGTGCGAGTACGTCAGCAGGGGAAAAAAAGGAAAGGAATGCTGCAGAAAAATTAACTCCTCAGTTGAGGAAATGACTCAACGTTTTGTACAAAGTCAAGATAAGTCTCCACCCGACATTTTTCAAGGGTCAGTCACCCACAGGTGGGGCACTGCAGGGAAGGTGGGGTTTTATTTACCACTGGATAAGTTTCTTCCAACGCAGAGGACCCAAGCTGAGTAAAACTCAACTGCTGTACATCTAGAGCAATTCCACAGGAGTTATGTTCCTCTGGATGCACACCAGGGCAATTGAGGTAGGGGTCTTATCCCAAACTGTTCACATCAGCCAATTACTTAGTTACTAAAGTGAAAATGGGACATTTCAGTGGATGTCAGTAGCAGAAATATAAATTAATTTGCCTAGATACATATTCCTTTTTTGTACGGTGTCATCTCTATTTCAAATGTTCAACCTAAATGTAAAAATAAGAGAAAAAAGGAAACAATTTGTTTCAATCGTTATATTAAGCTAGCCTTCAAATCACTTATGTATTTGGGTACAGTATGAAACCACACTAAAGTCTACACCAATCTATTCAACAGTTCAGCACTTGCCGAAGTATAACCTTTCCTTCCCCATATTTCTCTTAAGTGAACATTCTTCCCTCTGCACTTTCATATTAAGTGATAATACTTCACGAAACCCAGTATAAACTTTGCCAAGGGCTCAGAGAACCCCTGCCCGTTCCACAGGTACTAGTTATAGAAAATGTGACTCCAGAAAGATATTAGAATAATACTACAAAGATCAGCATTTTGAAGTAGACAGGGGTTCGTTCACGGAGAGATTACTGGATTTCAAAATACTGCAAAATAAATTGTACCTCTTCTCAACTTCCACCTCAACATTTCTGCAACAGTAGCTGATATAATAGAGAGCATAAACTTACAGGAAAAACTGTAATCTTCCCCGAAGGTTTTAGCACTCTGTAAAATTAGTTTTCTTCTTGTGCTTGTCGATTATGCCTGTTTTATTGGTTTTGCTTAATTAACACTATCCAGAAGAAACTTCAGTGACGTAAATGTCCTTGGCCACTGGTTAGGAGAGACGCTTCATTTATTTTACAAGTATAGTTGGCAAGGCAAAGCAAGAATGGGTTTCTAACTAAGAACCAGGATCTGAAGAGACTAGCGTGAATAAAGGGGGACCGAAAACGTTATCAGGGTCACACCTACCTGTGCTGCAGCAGCGGAAAGGAAGTCTGTGGTTGCCACCGTGCTGACGCACACACACAAGCCAGCTGGGGTAACGCAACGGCTAGAACCCCGTTAGCCCCCGTTCCAACCTATTTTCTTTCCTTCTATTCCCCCTCCCTTCAGTAAATCATGCCTGGTATCAGCAGGGAAGCACAAAATTGTGATTGTTATCTCAAGTTAAAATGCTCTCTTGTTCTGAACCCATTGCTCACTTGAAGACGAAAAAACGTGTTTTTACTTCAGCTGGTATATTACTGGACAAACTGTTGGTACAGCCAGTGCTCTGAATCACATCCTTAGCCCAAAATGCTTTCTTTACACACATGCCCTTTCAAACCTGAAATTTTATGTGTTGGTTTTAGCTGCTTTATTGTTACCTAGTGCTGAGGAGAGGAAGAAAACAATGTGCACATACAAAAGGTCTGTTGATGGGTTCTCTCTTTTCTATTTTAAAGTTCAAATGCATATATATTATACATCTTTGCAGCTCTCCAGCGTTTTTACCAGCTATTTTCTCAACTGTTACTGCAGCTTCCAAAGGTGTGACTCAGCAACCACACTTTCACACTTAGAAGTTTGTCAAGTGGCTTGGGGCCAGATAAACTAATGATCCAAGAGCTTCCTAACATGCAGCAGGATGCTTTAATGAAAGCTCTCCCATTACATATGTAAGGACAGATTATTTGCTGTAAACTCAGATAAACTTTGTTGGTCTTGCAGCACTGAGAGCATTCATCTCCCACACAACATAATGTTTGGGCTGTGGCAAGTCTATTCTGGCATGTCATCATTTATTAAGAAACCACTTTTGCATTTCTCATTTCAAGAAATTTATTTTCCAAATAATATTGCTGAGCCCTTTACTTGCTGACTTTTTCTACAGTAAGAAGTTCTATTTATTCATTTTTTAACAGAAGAAGAAAGTCTTCTCAACTTGAGTTTAGCGCATTTGAGAAGCTCAGTTAAGTCCTTTTATAGACCAAGTTACCTTGTATGAAGTTTTTAAAGAAATAAAAATTAGACCAGGAGATATATTATTGGATTGATGTCCAGAATGCTCTTAGGTTTATACAATGCATATAAATGCATTTCAGGTTATCTGCAATTTGCATTTATTTTGTATTATTAGGTATGGATACCTCCACATCTCCGACACTGATGTCTGAGGACATACGTCATCCAAATTCTTTCCTCTCTAAATTCTCTTGCCATAGCCATTAAGGTGAGATGACCAGGGATGAAAAGAAACTTCTCTAAACCTCACTGGACACGGAACTCTTCAGGGTCATACTACAGCTGATAGAACCCCACTTTTCTCTAAAGTGAATAAGGCAGAGTCAAGCCTACTGCAAGCAGCCATATGCAAAGTCAAGTTTTTTGTGGACTGTCATGATGAAGGCCCACTACTGTCCCTGGACCTCATCTTGCCTCTTTTCTTGCTCCACACACAATTCTTCATAGCATCTGGGAGTGGATTTTGATTCTTTTTTCAGCCAAGAGCACATGTATGTATAAGACAGGTGCAACGACACCTTTGCTTGAGGTACCAGATCTGCAAAGCAGAAAGAAGCCAAACCGCAGAACTAGACGCCAAAGTTTCCTCTGCCAAGTTGGATGCTTCAGAAAACTGCTTCAGCCTACAAATTTCATACATGCAAGGAGAGCCACCTGGAATTAACCAACAGGTAGCACCTGGGAGAAGGGCATGCCGAGGGATCCTACCCATCACAGACTCTGCCTTGCTCTGGGTTGCCAAGAAGCACTCGCATCTACTCACCGCTCACTTCAGCTGACAAAGAAATCATCACCTCTGCAAGGACTCCTTCAAATCGCCAAGCTGGGTTCATTCCTCCTTTTGAAAACACGCCCAGAGGAGAATACCTGCTGATTTGAAGAAAAACTGCCTCGAGCTTCTGTCTCCTACGTGAATGCTTTGATCCCTAGTGAAGAGATTAAGTTGAGCAATAGCACTTTCCACTGTGCAGAAGTATTGTAACTGCAATTCTGCTCCTTTGTTGTCAACGTAAGTTTTGCCCTAGTCTTTACACTTTAACCTCTAATACATTGCTTTCTTTGAGGAGGGGGGGAAAGTATGTCACAGAAGTTGGGGGTCAGGACTGGCATTAGTCGGGCCGCCCCTTGAAACACAGAGGAAAAATATTACACTTGAAACCTAAAGACTGCTTTGGTAATTTATGCAGTGACTATTTCTTATACAAGAAGAAAGAGGCCTTGGAGTCAGTCCAGCATTCACAACTTCCACATTTCCAGCTGAGTACCGTAACGACTGTGCTCATTTGTCCCCACAACCCATGAGTTCTTAGCTGCCCTCTTCTCTAATTAGCTCCCAACCGGCTGGATAAAAAGTGTCCGCAGCACTGAGCTGTCAGAAAGGGGTTAAACCAAACATGAGTAAAACCAAAACAAAATTAAACCAAAACATTGTATGTTTGTTTAAGTAAGACATGACACTAAAAACACTGACCATGCGGCAAGGAACTGCTGAGTATTTCTCTGAAAGAATCATTTCCTTGCATTGCCAATATTACCGTAACAACATACTGAGGAAGAAAGCACTAAAGAGGACCCCAACAAGATGCTGTTCTCTTGGAGACAACAGTTGCAAAACATCTCAGGACATTCGCATGCTTCTTGTAACTGAAGGTAAATGAGATCAGTCACAACACGGACCTGCTACCGGATGACAGGACAGTTTAATTGCCTCTGTTGCTACCTGCTACGTTGACTCACCACAACTAAGAGACTTTTCTTATCTCCCTAGGGGAACGGTTATTAGAATTTGTCCCTGCCAGTAAGGAGTTACAGCATCTACAAAGAAAGGAACAGGATTAAAAGAAAGCTGAAGAGTCAGTTTTCAATTATATGTATTATTTGCATGTACCAAACTCAAACAAGCATTATTTACTCTCAAAAGTTTTTACAGAGTTTTAATACAACCACACTCAGGAGAAATATTATGCCTCTTGCCAGCTTTCGGTGAAGTTTAAATGCATGGCATACATTGGTTTGTCAGGAATACTGGAGTTACAATCCTGAAAAAAGTAAAGGAGGTCACCATAAGCTGTTAGACACACAGTACTTGAGAAAAACGGACCACCAACATGTCCAAAAGAAATAGAAGGTAATTATATAATTATTTTGGAAGCTCTCAGCATCAATTTCTCTGTTTATCATTTCTCCATCACCTGTGTGTCTCCTCCTACCACCTCAACCCCCAAAACCCCAAGAAGCCTCACCGAGTTCAAGAGCTGGATCATCACATAGTGAAGTCTGAACCGATGCCAACACGTACTTCATTGTACATCAGAAGAGGCCCCTCGTTTTGTTCCTCAGCACACAGAAAGCCTGTTTACCCACATTCTGCAAAGGCTTGTTTGCATTGCTTTTTTTGGAGGGAAGTTCTCGGGCACAGCGCAAGTTAATCACTGAATTTGAAGCTGGTGAACAACTAACTGCTAAGAAAACAGTGACGACCAGTTGTCAAGGCAGCATAACTGGATGAAATGAAGTGACTTTTGATAGACAAACTGATGATCCTACCTGGCTGTCAACCCACAGCCCTGTGTTTTCTGGGAGAGACTCTTTGCTCTCCTTATTGTCAGCCAATCTAGCAAATTTCAGCTCCAAAAGTAACATTTCTGGGGAGAAGACGCAATACCAAACGTTCAACAGGGGCCCATAAAGAAAGCGTCCTTGTTACATACTTTATCACGATTTTAGAAACTTTACCTGTCACTGATCCACATTAGAAATCTGACCTTTGAGTCCCTCTAATTTTAGGAAAGAAAAGAAATTCTGTCATTTTCCTAACATTATTTCACATTTATTAGTAAGTCATTATTTCAGACTATTCATGGGCACATTTTAGATGATGTCTTTGTATCTGCCTGTTCTGTCTGGATTCTGACTCTGCCACTGAAGGAAAGCACGAGCTCTCTGAGGTTTTCTCAAAAGTCATCTGAGGAGTGGAAGGGAACAAGTAACATAATTAGGAAGAGTACAAACTAGTTCAACTTTATTCTGTTTAGCCTTCTAAAAAAGAGTTCTGCATATGAAAATGAATTAGGGTCACTGCTTGTGGGACAACTGAAAAAACTAATTAAATCAAAGCAAGGAATCCTACTTGACGTTGCTGAATACTTTACAAACAAATGGGGTGCACGAGACATGAAGAAAGGTCTGGGGGGAAGCAGGCTCTGGCGGCTTCTCAGAGGCCACAGTCCGCTGACGCTTGCTTCAGAATATCAGAGACAAATAAATTTAGGGATATTCTAAAACGTCTGTCTCCTGAAAAAAGGAGCGATCACCTCTTTCACAGTGAAAACAAGTTAACAAGACAAAATTCTTCTGTTCAAATGGGAGTAAATGGATGAGGCAGTCAGGCAGAAACCAGTAACTTACACTTCCAGCATTGGCCAGAACCACCTTCCTCACCAAGCAGATTTACAAGGCCACAGGGATAGACTGGCACAGGTTTGGACTCCGGAACAGAATCAGTCAAGGTGATGACTGGGTGTGAAACATGTTTTACACTTCCCTGACGCAGGAAGTCACTCAGTCTCTTGCGAATGACTACTGTTTTGCTGCATGGGGCTTAAATTTTTTTTTTTTTCCATCTTTTTGCCTAAATGAACCTGTGTCCACTGTCGTTGGCTCATTTCCTGCTCCCAGAAATTGTTCCACTTTATTTTGGACCCTGAATACAAGTTCTTTGAACTTATTTGAGGCTAGAACACTAGACAGTATTATTTCTTCATTTGCTGAAGCAGAAATAAAAGGTCATTTTTGTTATACTAAACTACCTCGTCTTAAGTGTCTGTTGGAATGCAGTTCTGCCGTCATGCTAATTATTGCTAGGGCTTCTTGCCAGCCATCATTTTGAGGAGTTAAATACTAGCTTCCAGATGAGCAGCAATGCTAAAGACAACAGAACATCATTCTAAATAAAATAGATAGGCAGCATGAAAGGAAAGCAAACATTTTCCTGCTGGGACAGTTGCCTACAAGTCCTGGCTAAGCAACTCCCTTACGAAGACAAGGTAGGGTTTTGTCAAAACAGGATTTTGTCAATGTCTCAAAACTAGCACACTTTTCATCACGTGGAGGCTCACTTGGTGGAGAACAGCAGTGATATCCTGCATTACTTGTAGGCCTCTGAGAGTGGGACAGGCTGCGCGGCCAGGAGAAGGTGTCTGGGACAGAGCCAGAAGTAGAGGATAAAGCAGGGCTGAAAACTCGGCGGTATAAAATCATAGAATAATTCAGGTTGGAAGGGACCTCAGAAGGTCATCTGCTCCAACCTCAGGCTCAAACCAGGGTCAATCATTAATTCAGACCACACTACTCAGGGATCTGTCCAGACGGCTTTTGAATATCTCCAAGGGTGGAGACCCCACAACCTCTCTGGGCAAGCTGTGCCAGGGCTTGACTGCCCTCATGAAGAAAAGGCTTTCCCTTACCTCAAGTCCAAATCTGCCCTGTTCTAGTTCATGACCATAGTCTTATTGTCCTGCTGTGCAACTCTGTAAAGAGCCTGGCTCTGTCTTCTCAGTTACACCTTATAGGTATGTGAAGGCTGCTCTTAGGTCCCCCCAAGTCTTCTCCAAGCTGAACAAGCCCCAATCCCTCAGCCTTTCCTCACAGGGCAAGTGTTCCCTCCTTGACCAACTTGGTGGTCTCCCACTCCAGTTCATCAACATCCTTTTGGTAAGGTAGGAGCAAAACTGAACAGTCTTCCATACATGGTCTAACGAGCGCAGCCCAGTACGTCGTTACGCCTTCCTTGGTGAGTAATGTTTAGCTTGTTGCAGTCAAGACACAAAGCCAGCTAAGATGTTCAGTTACCAAGAGTTTTCAGGTTGAGCAGTTCACCCCAACAGGTGTGCAAAAGATGGGGAACTATCAACTGATCCAGCAGGACTCTGCACTGTAAAAGCCTCCATCTTTTGGAAACTGGGCATGGTGACAGGTTTCCAGTTCGGCTGTGAGACATGTAGAGCAGAGCATGTGGTACTCCAAATCAAGCATCAAAAATCAGCTTTTTTTATTCTGAATAGGGTTGGCACTGAGTCTGGTTTCCAGATGGTTTTTTTGTTTTGTGTTTCTGTTGCTTAGAGGAACACAGCAAAATCAGAAGGGAAAGCCCTTCCCCACAGAGAAGCAAGAAATCAGGGAAACAGAAGTAAAAACATGAAGAATAAGGCAATAATTAGCAAGTTAAGTCACTTCCCGTGTCACAGTTTTCTCAAGTACGGAACCAGCTGTGGAAGCTCTCACTTTTATGCCAAACAATTCAGTGTTTGACTCTCCTGTCTGTAGTAGCTTTGGCTGGCATTTTCTGGTCTTATTTACACAGTTAGATGCAAAGCAGCCAATTAACATGCTTGTTATTTCTTTATTAACAAACATGGTCTTTGAAAGGGCAGATGGACTTGCTTACCACCCCCTCAGATTTCAATCAGTCTCCATATCAGTGTTTGTGCTCTATGCTATACAAAGTCTGACTCCTTTTGCTCTTTATCTGCTTTTGATACTTAATTTTTCAAACTGCCTGACGCCTGTATTAGGTCTGGTTTAGTTGTTTCCATATTTGGAAATGTTCCTTACAGCTCATTGATCTCACATTCATTCATGAATATCATTAGAAGTCAATGGGAAAATTCAATTTAAGAATTTGACCCCTGGAGTAACTCTGGCTTCTGAAAGACTCCCAGCAGAGCTGAAGGGCACATACTTAATACAGTGGGGACATGACAAAGTTGACTGAAAGGACTGCTAACTACACTCACCTTTAACTATGGGACTATGTTCCATTTATTTATTGTATTAGAGCCCACTTATTACCCAGTAAAAGACAACTCAAATACAATAGGGGATAATGTCAAATCAATAAACTGAAGTGCAACATACGATCAAATCCCACTTTAACTCGAAGCTGTAGCACTATACACCATTGTACCGCATAGCTGCAGTACACAGGAGCACTCAAGTTTCGTAGTGGTGTGCTTAAAAACACATACTTAACCGTTCTGTACAACCGGGGGCATAATCACTTATATCATCTTATTTTCCAATTTCATCTTCAAAATAGCAGCTGCAGGCTTAAGAGAGACCAGCAGGACACAACAGGTCCAAATATTCAACTTTCTAGTCTTACCTCTGAACAGTGCTGAGTATTACTGAGTTCTAGAGATAGTGGGGAGAGCTGAAGTTATTTAGCAGCTTAAAGAATCAAGCCCTATTAAAACTGCAGGAACGCGCAAGACTTCATCAGAAAGGTTACTTTCATCAGGGGAATTTTTTTTTCTAACAGTAGACCTTTCCCTGACATCCGATCTCACCTCTAACAGTCTGATACACTGAGACACATTCTTGTAGGTCTGTTGTGCTGCCGTGGCCTTGAGCCCAGGCCCGCTGAGAAGACCAACAGAGCAAAGATACAGCAAGGCATCAAAACCAGGATTCCCTTTGCTGCTCACACCATCCTGCCTAAGGGCAACCATAGGAGGCTGAGCCTGGAGCTCCTTGCTGCTGCTGAGCAGCAGTAGCTGGGATAGAGGAACCGGGGCAGGAAGGCACGTTACTCTCTAACTCTATTGCTCCTTCACTCCTTGCCTCTTGACCTTGAACCCACGTTACAGTTTCCTCACTCCTTAACAACTTTTCTCTTTTCCCTCCATCTTACTGATGCAGAATTCAAGCTAATAAGCTCTGAGAGCTTATTACTTTTCATGTCAACTACAACTTACTCGGCTTGAAGCAGAAACCCAGGAACCTACAGGCTGTGGTAGCTAAAAGGTCAAAGTACCTTTGTACAGACATAAGCAGTGCATGGACAGAGGGGCCGATTAACCCATGCCCCTAACCCTGCAGAAGTTAATGAACAAGTGTAACATTACTGCCAGCTACACTGTAAAAAGGCAAATGGCTGGCTGCAGTGTTAGGACCCATAAAATACAAAGGCTGAGCAAGCGGCATTTTGAAGGGTAATCTAATTTTAATCACTGGTCAGAGATTTGCCGAAGGCAGAGAAGGCGTTTCGGGCTTGCCGTGGTCCCCAGTACAACCACGCAGATGCCAGTATGGCAGTAAAATGCCTTTTTTTCACACGCCCCAGCACAAGGCGGACACAAGCGGTGCCACACGGACATCACCAGCGCACCGACCGGGCGTATCTGCCAGCCCGAGATGCAGAAAGAGCCCCAGACTCCAAAGGGGCTGGGGAGGGACAGTGGTCAAAAGGATTTTGTCTTCCTGCTTATACTGTAGAGCCAATCCTGCCTGTTTATCACACAGAAAGGGAGAAGGGGGAGAACTCTGCCCCAAACGTCAGTATGCAATCTCCGGTGCTTGCAGTCACGAATCAGCAAATTCACATGGACAGACCTAGGCCCGAGTGAGGCTACGGCTGATTTCCGTGCAGGTTATCATACTGCGCACAGGATTTTTTTAAGTACAATTATAGCCTCTGACATCCTACCTAAAAGAGTGGTCACCATAGTAACGCCTGAGTCACATGGCACCGCGCACCTGATACCAATCAATCTCGAAAACATCTTTTTAAAGAAGCCGACTCCTGGAAAACTGCGGATTGGAGGTTTCTTGTTGAGACTAAGAAGATGCTCTCTTATAACAAAAATGGGGATTTTACCTTATAATTGTCTCATTTGACTCTCCCTCCATACAATCCCATTCTCTATAAGCTTATAAAAGTGATAGAAAATAAAAAAGGGCAACGGTTCTGTGCTGAAAAGAGCGACAGATAACAAAGTACAGCTGGCACGTAAAGGGTATGTTGCATTTTTCCCCCAGAGCATCAAGTGTGGCTTCTGAGAATACAGCCATGCTCTAGTTGCTGAAACAAAGCATAAACGTGCCCACCACGCTGCCTCTCCGCCTTCCCGGGACACCAGATTTCCCCTCAAATGTTAAAACCCAGAGGTTTCATCAGCTCCTTTCTCCCTTTTTGCTTTCCCAGCCTGCAATTCAGTTTAGTTGATTAGAGTTGCGTTCCTCTGTCTGGGTAAAAGAAGAGAAGCATGTTTAAGGAAACGATGCTTGCGCTTCGCGGGCATTCTGCCCCCAGCCCTCCAGGCCCACCCAGCAGCCAAAGAGCTGAGGAAGTTGCTGATGTCCCTGGGGTTTTTGGTGGGTTGCTTTTTTTGTTTCCTACAGCTCAGGTCCACCCTAGCAGCCTTTGGGCTATTGGTGCTGTGCCTGCTCCTCTACCTGTTTCAACAGCCTGCTGCCTCTCCTTATCCCAGCAAGGACACTGCTACGGGCTGATGAAAATAATCCCAGCAGAGAACTCATGCACAAAGTTCAACCAGCCTCAGCAGTATTTCCAAGAAAGACTTGATATTTCCTATTTGATTCTATCCCAAATTATCGCTACTTTCATTATTTGAAAGTCTACTGCTTCTTAATTTTCCTTTAAGAAAGGCTGTTTCTGTTGAGATGGCTTCCATCTTCGCCATCTTCCATTCTATCTATTTTATTTTTCAAATAAGTCACGGCTATAATCATTTATTGTGACCATGCCTCTCCTTTATTTGATGTGATTTCAGAACAGGAGAGCCACTGAACTCGTAAGTGCCATTGGCTGACAAAAGTTGGATATCCAGCTGCCATAATGCTCGTAACAAATTTGCTTAGAAATTCTTGCAGCATCCTGGAGATGGCTATAAAAACAACAGGCGTAGACACTGCAGGAGTCTAAGGAGGTAACGAGACAGCCTTTACGAAGCTTAGTGAAGTCACTAGAACGTGCCCCCTTTGCCATGCCCGCATTGCTGGCCCACCAGAACAGATTATGTGCACATGAACTGCTACCACGGGTCGTCCGAGCTCTTCTGGGTGACTGTACACTAAAATTGATTAGGAAGATGCTCCCACAACTCATTCCCAGAGAGACGGTCATATCCAGGACTGACTAACTACTTAAATGATTAGACGACCACTTAGAAAAAAGCTGTAACTATTGAAGTTCAAGTAGAGTGCTGTCAAGATTTTCGTAATAAAGAAAGGGCAGTAATTGGGCGGTTATCATATATGCAAGTCACTTTGCGTGTATCACAACTGAAATGTCAAATTGTACTTGTTTTGCTCAGGTAGGAAAAAATTCCAGTTGCCTCTGATTTTAGCACAATACTGGCCTCTAACCTACAGGTGTGTTCCGGGAGCAAAGCCAGGAGCAGAGATAGAACTAAGATGCATATTGCTTTGAAGCTAGAAAAATAGAGGCAATTGATGATATGTAAACATTTGTGGCAGTAGTTTTCTGCCCTCAATATGTTGTCCTGCAATACAGATACCTCCTAGCAGCTGTGCGAGGTATTTGTACTGTCTGTAATGCTTTAGAAGTCAGCGCTAGCAGTCATGGAGTCCTATTACACATGTGTGGAAGTTACATTTATTCAGCTGTGATTCTGATGTGTATCTCACAGTAAATGGCGTTATTGTTCGACAGGCCAACAGTCCCGAACGATAAAAATGTCACGTTTCAAAATCAAAATGAAGAAGTCAGTAACAATTTTTTGAGTGTTAAGCTAAGCCAGGGCCCAGTTGTGGTTTTCAGACCGCATGGGAATCGATAGCAGAAGAGATCCATTTATTTTGGCGAGGATCAGAGACTGTACTTCAACTACGTGCAGTATCTTTTGCAAAGGTAAGTGGCAAGGGAAGATCAGGAAAGCGCAAGTGAGTTGTTACAGCGATTAAGCAAGCTGCCTGTGGCCTCTTTTTCTTTATCACCCTGTAGGAAAGAACTCAAAACCTGCCCTTCCCAAATCCTTAGTTTAAAGGCAACAACATAATCCATGCAGTGAAACACACTAAACCAGTCTACCCTCACCCGGAAAGAGCTTTGCCGCAAATAACTAATTAACCACGCAGTTCAGCCTGCAAGGCATTCGGACACAGGCACCCAGGAAAAACCCAGTTAAAGGAACAGAAAATCACATTATACTTGCCACTGGAAAATGATGAATCATTTGTTTTCCATATCCATTTATAAATTAAGGGTCATCATAAAAAAAAAAAAGGCAGTAAGGGTCAAAAACGTCACGAATATTTTCATGAACTTCTCTAGCAGGTCTTCATATGCTTTTGCTGACAGTAAGATCACAAATCTTTCACCCTTACGCAGCTGACTCAGCAGTGCTGTAGAAGCTGTCAGTACTGCAAGTTTTGAAATGTATGCGAAACTGACGCTTTCTGTTAAGGCTGCCGCCTCCTACTCCTGTCCTTGTGTGTATCAACTTCAAAGACCGAATACTGGACTGTGGACACGGCATGTGCCTTTTAGGCTGGCGTGTTTTTTTAGTGCTCCCTTAGGAATACAACCTTTATGTAAGCACATCTACACTGTGCCCCTTTTTTATCCCCTGATGCTGTTTAGTAGAAATAACTAATAAATAACTTGCTAAAGAGTTATTTATACAAGTGCAAACACAAACCCGCTAGATTTGATAATATATTTTCCTTTTGTACTAGTGTAAAATAGTAGTGAAATGAAATCAGCATGATAAAAATTTGGTCCATAAAAAGCAAACAGAACAGCAGAACTAGCAAGCAAAACAAGTCAGGAGGTCTGCCTTCTGAGTTGCCCTTTCAGATTCAGGCTTCCATCCCTGGCACCTACGGTAAAGATATTCTTGCCCTAGTCCAATTTTAATTTATGAGTCTCAGTACTATCACCTAGGAGCATTTGACAGCTTTTTTTTCCCCTCCTCTTTCTATGCCCTGGAGAAGAGCAAAAAGCAAAGGTAAAGCCTGGATTCTCTGACAGGGTTTGTCTTCATACCGTGATTGATGTGGCTGATGCTGTACTGAATTTAAACTCGAAGACGTCAAAAACAACAACATCCCTCTGAAGCAGTGAGGAAGAAGGGCACAGATTCAGCCCACTGCTGTAGGTAGCACAGCCCAAAGTTGCTTGAATAGGCTCAAAAGCATTTGAAGACAGAGGCCTGTCTCCTAAGAGAGGATTTATGGCACCCATCTACCTGGGATTTAGACTGAACGACCACTAGTTTCTAGCTGTGAAACGCAAAAGGAATTGCCGCCGGCTGCAGCTCAGCGCTCCCCTCCTCCAGCCGCATCGGGGACACGTGTCAGCCATCTGTCCCCCAGCGAAGAGGAGAGAGGCAAGTCACAGGAGGGGACGCTCCCTGCCAGCCTGCACACAAAGCTCCCTTTCTCCCCCAAGACGCCAGCTAAGAGGCCCTACCCTCACCCGTGGCTGCTCCCCACCTGTGAAACGCAGGAACAGCAGCACTGGGCAGAAGCCGCTAGCTAGCTGGCTGGTGAAACAAGGCAGATGGCCGGCGAACCCTGGGGTGGGGACATTCCTTCTTACCGGGCCCGAGTCTTCCTTCCCATCTTTGGTACACAGTTGAGGAGTCCACCTCCCTACCCCATCCTCACCTCTGTCTGTGCTCAAATAATTTGACCTATTCGGAGTAAAATGAAACTTCTGGGGGATCTGAATGTGATTTTTACCGAGAGCTGTTAAATGACAAATGCTTTTGAGCATGGCCTTAAGGACCCAGATGTCTGATTTCTGCATCATAGAAAGTCATGGCAGATACCAGTGAACTCTCCAGATGCTCACCTGCCACTGTTTTCCCAAGGTAGCCATGCCCTTCCCAGTCATTCTCAAGACAAAACTGTAACAGGCAACCGGCATGTCAACAGACAAGAAAGAAACAGCATCTCATAGGTACTCTTTTCGTTTTCGTTCACCTTCTCTTTCCAGTGAAGGCATAAACTCCTGCTTGTTTTGGAACAGGGGGTGAGGGCACCTCCAAACGCTTACCACACAAGTGCATCTGCTCCTTGTCCATACCATGGACTGGAGAACGGCAACCCGGAGGAGACAGCTCTGTCCCATCACACACAGAAAGAGGTTGCCCATAGATGTGCTAAAGAAGTGCTTTTTATACATGGAGGCCCTCACCTTTAGGCTCTTGACATACTTACCAGTTGCCTCATTCTGCCTTCAGGTGAGTTTGCATCTTTGTTAGAAGCAGCCTCCAAGGCGCTGACCTCTACTGAAAGGCATTTTACGCCAAGTACTGAAACGCACTGGCTTACTGGCCAAGTACAGCAGTTCTGCAGGGGAGGGACCAGACCTTCAGCCTACGGACAAACCATCCTCCTTAGGCTTCCGGTCTGTTCCCACGACTGCATCCCATTACAGCATTGCTTTGGCCATAAGAGGCCAACTTGCTCTTTCTTCTGACATACGTAAATATGGCATCAGTTTAGACTGCACAATGCTTTTATAGGACATCTTTAACATGCACACAGAGCAGCTTTAGAGATTGCCCCGTCCTGTTTGTGAGAGGATTAGACATGGTCTCGCCAATGAAAAAATCCTTTGTCACAATTCCTCCTGGGTCCAGTATAATTATATTGATCTGAGCGACTGTTCCCACCTGGGCGTGGTGCCTATACAGTCCTTGGAGGCTTTGAAGCAAAAAAAGGTGTTTGTATTAAAGAAATAAAGATGTGAAGTTAACATGGATTGAATACTTGATCCAACTCATGCTGAAGTCAGAGGGAGCCTTTCCAGGATCTTACATGAAGGACAGGGCTCAAAGAGGGGGGATTTTCTATAGGCTTGGACTAGCAGCAAGGAATTCTGCCTTCTGTGAAGCATCTTTGAACCCTGGAAGGATGCACAATGACTTCACCCTCCTCATACAGCCTATGCTGAACATGAAGGATATTGGCAGGCATGATTTCCACATTGTAAACTCGTATTTGAGGAGTTTATCTTTCAAAAATGGATGGAGCTTATCGAGTTCCACATTTTTACCATTCCCAGACACAGAGATATGTGGCCTCTACATCTGAACAGATAAAGGAGGTCAATTTAATTTCTGGTCCCATGTTGTAAACTATTAAGCTACACAACTTGTGTCATGAGCGTTATCTGCAGTGAAATATCTAAAAAAATGCCATTTCACAAGTTCTTTTATCAAGTTTAAAAAAATGTCTATAGCTGATCAGTAGTTTAATCTTATGCTTAAGCCACATCTACTTACAGTTGTAGCTCTTTCCTCTACCAGTAACTTGTGTAAGCAAGGGCATTCTACTACTTTGAAAAGAAATTTCACAGATGCAGAGAGAAAAAAAAACTTTTCCATACCGAGCATTATTAATACTTACTGATAAGCATTTCAAACTCAAAATCTTTTCTAAATATTCAGGAATGAGCACCCCAAAGAAGCTTGTTTTCAGCAACAGAAAAACAGTTTTTCAAAAACAAGTCTGTCTATATTAATGAGGCCTAATAAGCATCTTTCCCTTAACAGTCCTGGCTGTAAGTACCTATTGAATTACTGATTTGCAGAACTGCTGAATATCTGCACTTCTCATGTGGGATCTCTAAGAACTTAAGTGAAATGGTACAGTGTAAAAATCATCTACTGTAATTAGGCTTTAGTTTTAATTATACACATTCAGATGTTTTGTTAACATATATTTTCTTCAGATCTTCAAATACAACATTAAGGAGCTCTGCTCTCCTTCTCAATAGGATCTTAAAAATCACCAGAACTGTTTCTGTTTCTTCAGAGCTGTGACTAGTTCCTGTTTCATTCTCTTTTTCTGGGGCATCTCAATGTATACCTTCTGAGAGCAAAAGAGCAGGTAGGTGATCTGAAGGGTGTTCACGGCATGTAACACCCTTTCTCAGGGCAATGCTTCTGCCTTCTAAACTGCTTAGCCTGCAAAGCACTGGCAACATCCCTATATACCTGAAGTGGACAAGAAAGCAATGGCTAGAGCTGAGGTAGGGACAAGGAGACAATTACACCAGCTGGCAGAAGGCGATGAGGAGGTAGCAGTGACATCCAAAAGAAAGATTAATTACGGCAGCAGTGAGGCTTGGCTTTGAGAAGACTGTGGCTATCATTCTGGATGTCCTGTCCCTTGACCAGGATCTCTGACAGAAACCAACACTCTGCAAATTCCCACACCTCCACAGATTTATGGTTTGCTTTCCATTACGTATGATCTTAGCATTTCAAGCGTCCACAGAATCAACAGGCAACAAATCTCAGTTGTTGCCAAGACAGAACTTGCTTGATGTCATGCAGGTGGGTTCAGGGAGCCATTTCTGGATGTCTGTGGCAAATCTATCCTGGATCTGAAAATTTGGTTCAATCTAAAGAGATGACTGAAAGGCCCAGGAGGTAATTATTAATGTTGAGAAGGTCATTAAAAAAACTGAAGAAAGCAAAATTATCAACAGCCATTTAACACAAAGATACTGGGTCTGGCTCAAGTAACCCGTGAGCTCCTGAGCATTGGACACATGGAGAATACACAGGGAGAAGTGCTTTCGTGTGTTCATAGTGTTTTTCCTAGGCACTTATTTTTGACCTCTCTCAGCAGCAAGATACTATGCACTAGATAGCTGTTTGATCTCAACCAGTTCAACTGGTGTTATGCTTTGGAGGAAAATATAAAAACAAAAATCCCCCCACCCCCCAAATGAAATCCCCAGTATGTCAGTTCAAAGCAAATGGGAAATTTCCCTCCCCTTCCATACCAAAGAGCAGTCCAAGTCATTTGGTCGACACTGATTTAAGAAAATCCATTCCTTTCGGGACACCCAAGCAGCGGAACAGCACAGCACACCAAGGTTTGTAGTCCGGTCGTTGCTGCCCAGTGCTGTGGCAAGGCAGAACATCAAGCTTCTAATGAAGAACACAAAAAACATTTTCAGTTTTGGTTTCCACCCCCAGAAGCTGGTGTGTGAAGCCACCTCCAACTAGCCCCACAGTGATCCCCTGTAGAGGGGAAGGACTAGTCCCTCCTATGGCAAGAAGTCAAATGTGTCTGCTGATTTTGGAAAGGTAGAAAGCAGGATCTGAAAGTGGAAAATTACATGGGTATTTTCAGCTAATAAGACATTACAGCTTTCTGACAAAAATGGGAAAGGATCCTATTAACTGTTCATTCAGTTTAGGTTTTTGATTTCAAAGAAGCATTAGACAATGAAAAAGCACTCTAAAGACTGAAAGAGCTCAATCAGAGAAGAACGCAAGATTATCAGTTTTGTCTTCGTATTGAAACTGTGTGACCCCTCCACTTGTGCTGAACTCTGCTTGAATGGTAAAACGGGAAGTTTCACAGCGCACGAAGAGATGAACCCACAGGTTTTTCCATATTGATCACCCCTGAAGGCCAGCAACTCTCCGCTGGTGGCTGCAGAGGCAGCCCTGCAGTGCTTCAGGTTGCCCTTCCAAACGGGCAGCAACAGGAGCACTCAGTCCCTGAAGCAGTGCTCTTTAAAGCAAGGGGATGCCGAGGAAATTTAAAAGTCAAATACCCCAAAGAATCAACACCTGCTCTCCTGTCTACAGAGATATCCCTGACATCGGGCAGTCAGGAGATGACAGTGTATGTGCTGTATCTGCCGTAAATAAAGCCATCAGCATAGATGTGAGAGCTGAAGTCAGCAGTTCCAAAACTAAATCCCTCTTTAAAACCTATGATTAGAAGGAAAAGGGTGTCAGAAGCCCAGACACACCCCAGCTGCAGCTTGTGGTCACTTGCCAATGTTCAGCTGAAGCAATCTGCTGACACACCAGGCCTTGCCAAAGGTTGAATGGCATTTGGAGGTGAGGGGAAGGCGGTCCCAGGGAGGAGAATAAATCATATCTGTTCCCTAAAGAGGTGGAGAGGGACAGCAGAAACAGAAAAGGGTTTCCTTCAGTTTTTGTTCTCGCGCTGCGCAGCCCAGACATAGCTGCAGCCCAAGGGGCTCCCTGAGGGTTAGGACTGCACCTCTTAGCTCTCCCTGGAACAACAGCATCGCTGCAAAGAGCAGGAGAGGGAAGCAGGAATCATTAAACCCCTGCCCTAACCTCTGCGTACTCCATTATAGCTTCATCCATCACACGGGATTTTTGCGAGTGCTTTGCAGTCCCCCCGCAAGACTCCTTAGTGCTATCAGTAGGGGAATGCAATTTTACACATCACAGAAACACAGTATTTATATTTGCATGTAGCAAATAAAAAAAAAAAGATGCATAATTGATGTCAATGGCAGAAGGATAAGCCTGAAGCCTTGATCATAAGCCTTTAGAGAAGCAAGTGTGTTTGAAAACTACTGTCCTACGTCCAGATTCACTGCTGAATCCACCATTCATTCTTCCCTCCCCAATTTCATGTCACTGTATTATTGCGCCTTCTCCTCCCTTCCCCCCACCCAAGCTGTTCTGCACGAAACTACTGCGCTTGTTAGCACAAGGGTCTCTCTCTGTCGTGCAGGCTCTATAATCGCATTTGCTAACATTTCTTTTAACCTAACAGGCTGTGACCGACCACGTGTTACTCCACGTCTGCTATCACTGAGATCAAACCTGAAATAAAACAACGGAAGGAAGCCTTGGCGCACTGTGCATCCAAGGATATCACATTGATGATAACTGAAGGTCACCTCCAGATTCAGCGTGCTGTGAAACCAAACCTCAGGTGATCTGGCAGTGTTCTTGCTCTTCTCTCTGCTATGTATACCACTGAAAATGATGGGAGGCTACTTATGCAGCTTTTAGCAGCCTGCGAGCAAATGTAATTCTGACGTTGATTCAGCAGGTATCATTCCTGGTCCAGCTCTCTCTCAGGTATGCACAGCAACAGCATTCCCTCTGTCCATTCCAGGAATGAAATCTTCCCTTTACCCACACCGAGGAAAAGGACAAACGCACTGGCTTCGTCTGACCACAGTTGACATGTCAATGCTCTACACAAGGATATGTTCGGGCCACACATCAATCAACCATGCAGCTTTACAGCGACCAGCAGGCAGATGTACAGATTTTTTAATTGCCCTTGGTATGAAGGACATCACCAAAGAAAAAGCAGAGCCACCGTACCACTGTGCCGCAGAGATCCATCTGAGGGGCTAATGTAGCCAGGCACAATTTATAACAGATATTCTGAATTATGTCAGGAGCCAAATTTGCCCCCATTTACCCTCAAGCTGAAGGCAGCAGA
Organism: Sagittarius serpentarius; assembly: GCA_034782735.1. NCBI lineage: Eukaryota > Metazoa > Chordata > Aves > Accipitriformes > Sagittariidae > Sagittarius > Sagittarius serpentarius. Next base: position 28,234,616 of record JAVKLA010000014.1, on the reverse strand, counting down.
CAGGCACCAATACAAGACTCTGTCCTTCAAGTCCCGGGTGGTCCATTGCTTAGGCCCTGATGAGCTGTGGGTCTAAGCTGCCTAGAAGTACCTCTCGAGGCAGGAAACTGTTTTTGAAATTGCTGCTAAAAAGTTCTTCTAAGGATGCACTGCTTCCAAAGAAATGCATAAAATTGCAATAGAAATGGAAATAGGGTAGGATACGTCTCACAGAAATGAAGGGACCCATGGCATAAGCCTCAATATTTTGTCTATTCAGCCAAGTTCCTTTCAGGGTTTTATTCAAAACCAGAAAAATATTCATGCATAGCATTCAAGCGTGCCCATTCCCACTAAAGGATGTCCAAGCTCTACAGCCAACTTCTCGTACAATGCTCTTAAGTTTTCTCTCACTGTTTGTCTTTAGCCATTTTTTGCTTCTCTGAAGAATTCTGAGGGCAGCATGAAGGAGAAGAGACCGCAGGTATTTAGCAGTAGTATCATGTCTGTTAAAACACAAAAGCTACCCTGCCACAAATACCATTAGTCAGGGGTTTGTGCCCAATGCCCAGGCTCTTCCTACCATGCGTTCTTCTTAGGATGTGTCGGTCAGCCAGTCCTACATAGTCCCCTCAGCTTTCGTGCTTACTGAATTTCATGAGCCAATATTTGATTCTCCAGAGATGTGCATTTCAAATACATCTGGCAGCTGACTGTCAAACTACTCAATACATACATGAAAATTACATCTGGATGAAGAAAAAGGGAGGAACATCTACAAATAAACTACGGTCCTGGAATTGTGGTCTTTCAACTACAGAACTGGAGGCTGAAAAATGGGTACCAGATATCAAATACTGACACAGACAAAATGACTTAGTCAAAGGAGAATGAGCTGCAAGTTCACACCAAGTCCTATACCAGTGCAAGTGGCAATTTTATCTGAAACTGTAAACAACTATAAAAAGAAAAATCAAAGTCAGGATATACTAATAGCCCTTCTGAGATTTAATGCAGCAAGAAAATATGCTGAACCTACACACCCAGGAAAGCTGTATTTAGTAGAGTGGGTTTTCAGGTTGCTTACCAAGTGACCCGAAATAGTTCAACGGACCTGGAGTAGTTGAGTGGCTGTAGATGAAAGCAAATCGAGTGAAAACAGTGCCCAGTCGGTGCGATGGCAGAACATTTGTGTCGTGCAGCATGTTTACCTATGTGCCAATAAATGTTTCTGTGATCATACACTTTTACACAAACAATGAATTTCCATTATCACCCGCGTGGCACAACTGAATCCACAGTACGTCACTCATTTGCCTTATTAGACGAACATGAACGCCTCAGTCTTTCAAGAAACTTCCCTGGTGACATGGTTGCCTCTTCTGCATTTTGAAGGCTTCATCTCACAGCTGGGAAGGCAACATTTTCCCATTTTAGTGAGGAAAAGCTGGAGATCCCTGAGAAAACCCACCCCTCTACCTCACAGATCCCCGGCTGAAGGATGGCCGCCAGCCCCAGAGGAACACTTCCAGTACAGGACGCCCCAGAACCAACTGGGAGGAGCCTCACCACCGACCCACGGTGTGGAGGGACCTGTGGGGTACCACAACCTAGACCCTGGCACAGATCAGCTCTGACAGCCAGATGTGGCTCATCAGCAGGCTGGAGAAAAGGCTGAAGAAAGAACAGTCCAACAATCGGGGCCACAAATGGTCATGAAACCACCGCACTGGGATGGGGCCGTGCGGCTGAAGCCAACGGTGTGAATGCTCAACAGATGTGGTACAACAAGCAGTAGACAAACAGCTGCAGATCTTTCTCCCCTTCCCCGTGTCCCATGCTCTTGGACGTGGAGAAGGAGGTGCTTGCTACGCTGCTGGGAGGTACTGCGATGCCACACATCAACATCTGGGCTTTCTTGAAGCTCGTTCTACGTTAACTGGATAGCTGCCCTCACTACTCAATCCCAGAAAAACAAACACAAATAAAAGAATTGGGGTTAGATGGTAAAACTCCCTTTCCAAAATCAAGTTGTGAAAGATAAGAAAGGTTTAAATGGATTTCTGAATTAGAAGTAGTCAATTTGGTGGTGCAATAGAAAAACTCTTTTGATCTGTTTGGTTTTTTGTTTGTTGGTTGTTTTTTTTTAATCTGAACCGTCCATCAACCTAAAGCTCCGTACAATTCCTACATTATCTGAGTAGGCACTGCTGATTCAAAGCAAGGATTAGTAACAAATTTGTGCCACCCCAGAGCCATTAAAACAGCAAATTAGTGGATGGGAAAAGGGCAGATGAATCTGATAACTCAAATGACCTTTCCTATAGATTTCCATGTTTGATTACCAGTAGCTTTTCTGGTTATACAGATCCACTGGCGCACTGTAACATCAGAGCTCTTCCTGAATGGCGGAGACGAGAATAAGATAGTCTTTACCACCAAAACAGGAGAAGCCTCACACAGTTCAATTCAGTACTGCATATACAGTGCAAAACAGCGCAAAACCTCCGGTACAATTTTATTCTTGGGAATAGTGAAAATATTTTAATAAACCCTATTAAACCCAAGCATCAGTATCGGTCCCAGCATTTAATTGTTGAACACGGAGCAGTCTTTCTGTGGGAAATTTATGACCAGAGGAAATGTTCTAGCCTTGGTATTTTTATAGCATCCATTCGTTCTTTAATGGAGGAGGGGGAGATCCAAGATTTCAAAGGCTATTCAAAGTGTCCTCTACCTTGAAGAAGAAAAGTAACCTGCATCGGAACACTTGCCACAGCTCCCGAAAGATGAGATGACAGCTGGGTACAACTGCTGTCACCAAAGCAATCATTTAGTCACCCGCCGTTCTCCTCCACAGACTAGGAAAGTGTTCGCCAGGTCTCACCAGTGTCATCCTGCCCATTTCGGTTATAAAACCAAACACCCCGACCTTTTATCTCACTCCTCTGCCCAGGATCATTGACACCCGCTGTCAAAGCCGTGGTGCACAGCCCCAAGGCCAAACGGCAGGCAGCACCGGCTCCTCGAGCCTTCCCATGCGCCGTAGACCTTCCTCCCTGAGCTGCCCGCTGGCCCATCACCCCCAGCTCTGCCCCCTGCCACGGGCGGCTGCCTCTCCCAAGGCGTTTAACTGAACGTCCCGCAAACTGAGCACCCCAGACGAGAAGTACAGACAGTTCATCAGCTATTTTCCGGCCACGTATTACCAAAAGCAGCATGATCCCAGGAAAAAAAATTAACTGCTATTTTTATTCCGCTAACTTAGAAAATGAGGGTGCAATTTCCTCCAGAAAGCAGATGCCACAGAATCAGTGGTGGGGTTTTCCTGGTATTTTGTTTACAGTTTAAACATTCAAATGGGAGTCGCAATAAGTGTTTGGTGAATGTTTAGCACAGTTAAGCTCTATTTTTATCTAGGGAAGTATCATTTCAGATGTCACAGTTCACCACCAAATGCTAAGCACCACGTTCGTGCAGGGTGGCATTTCTCCTGGGATCTACAACTCCCGAGCTGTTACTGGAAACGCCTTTTTCTGCTGAGAAGCAGCTTTTCCACCGAAACATAATTAACAATATAACACATCACTGCAGCTCCTCTGCAGCTTCCATTTGCAAACAAACTGGTGCTAATCTCTGTCAGATCCCAGCATCACTCTCTCCTCAGCTTCCCTGCCTCCTCATCCCCCGTCCCTAAATTCAGAGACACAAATCCACAGGAGAACATGTGAAGACACATTTCTGAAGAGAGATAAAATGGAGAACAGAATGTCTGCTATGTTCCTCACTCAAAATAAGCCTATGTGCCTTTTATACAGTCCATATGCTTATTTTCTTACCAATTTTTGAAACTCCCACCCTGGTACCAGACATGACCATGTCATAATGCTCCTTCCTCAGCTTCAGGTTTTCCCCCGCCGAGGATTCGCTCCTCTGAACAAACCCCAAACAGCTCCAGCCGCTCCCACGTTAGGGACTGGCTGTGCTGGCACTGTGCAAGCGCAGCTCCAACGCCACCGAGCTTTTTTTAGCTCCCATGCTGCCTGTGGCTGAGCATCTTCCCCCTCATCACATCCCATTCAGTGATGAGCCATCTACCCTCATGCTTTTGAACCCTACACCCTCTCTTAGGAGATCGAGCCTTAAAAAGGTCTCCGTCAAAACAGCATGTCTGTATATACGCTCCTGTCAAGGCCTTTGCCCCAAAACATAGGAGAGGTCAACACAGACACTAGAAAATCAGAACTAGGTTTTATCCTGCACCTATTTCATTCAGCTGTCTAGACTGGCTTGTTGTCTGCTGGAGCAGCCCAGACTGGCACAGGAGGAGTGGAGCCAGATCCTCCTGCCAGCTCCTGGTAAGACATCTGAAGAAATATCCCCATATTGGGAAAAGTTTAATTTCAAATGGTAATTACGTCTCACCTTCGATGGGCTCCTGCTTGTCTAAGCCTGAACTGCTGGACTGCCTCACTTGTCACAGACACAACTCACCGATCCGCTGCCATCTACACATCAAACGTGACTCCTGTCAGATGGTAGCTTGGGCTGTCAGCGTCGCTTTTCTTCCTCTATGAAGTACTGACACTGGAAAGTCTTAACAAGGAAACAGATTATAGGAAACATGCTTCGCCCCAGAGACAGCAGTGCCGGCTGTTATCTCTGTTCTCCAGTTCTCAACCAGGAATAGAGCAGGAACAAATGCATTCAATCCTACCCTGAATGGCAGCTCTACGGAAAGGTCTGGACTGGAAATCCCAGCTTTTTGGTTGCTTTAATCAAATGGAACAGCATCGGGAGGCGGGGAGGAGCGGTGGTGGGGAGGCGCTTCGCCATCCAAAATTTAAATTGACCTCTTTTAAATGATTCGACTCACTTCCAATCCTACACACTCTTTCCCAAGTTCTGAAAAGGTACAGAAATGAGGCCAAGATAGAGATTTAAATAAATAAATTACCATCTCCTTTCAAAATGTATGCTCAGAAAACACACACAGTTAAAATATTTAAGAGTAAGAGCTGATCAAGTGAGTAAGTATGCTTAAAAAGTTCCCTTTTTAAGAGAAGTGTATCTCTGAATCTCATCTTTCCCTTCTTCTGGAGTATAAATCTTTATTTAATTTTAAGCAATAGAACTTCACATTCTAGGTTTTACAGAAATCTAAAGAACAGGCAACTTTTAAGATCGTTATGGTGTGAAGTTTTAATTGATTTTTTTGGCAGTCAGAATCAAGAGGCAGATATCATTGCACGTGGACTTGCAAAATAGGTCAGCTGGGTAAATTTGTTCAGCTTTCTTCTACGCTCTTTAGATGCTTCACCAATTACTACTTCTTTCTAAAGCAGCGTCCAAACTTGTTTGTTCTCTCTTTATATGACATAACCTAACTGTCTACAATGGATGGCTTGTTAGCCAGTCACTTGATTAACACAGTGAATATACAGTTGAATGTCTGATTATATCCATTCACGATAGCTAAGTTCCTGTAATAACATCCAATTTCCATGGTAAGATGCATGAGATCTTATAGTTCACTCAAACCAAGAAATTGTCTCTACTTAGATGTGATTATAACAAGCAGGTTTCCATTTGGAATTATTTTAATAATCAGTAAAGGTAAATGAATTAGTATCATGAATTAATATTTATTTCTTTTACTTTCAAAACTTGCTAGAACAGAAACAATACACTGACTCTGCTGGGAAATCTGTTTGAGAAACACGCGTCCCATTTATTCTGGTTTACTTTGAAGTGCTACTTCCAGCTACCTGTAAGAAATGAGAATCTGGAAGGAGAGAAGGAACATAAAAGTGCATTAGCCCATTAATAAAAGGAACTGCGTGGACAGCGTGTACACTCTCTTCAGACTGTTAAGCGCTAAAACTACAAATTCAGAACGGAAAAAGCTAGCATTGCCTTTTCAGCACATCTTCTTCCTGAAGGCATCGTGCTCTGCCTCTGTGCTACATGCCTTCCACAATCAAGTGGAGAGCTCCCAAGCACATCAACAACAGGATGTTTCCATTAGTACTTGGCTGAGATTTATTTTTATTCAGTTCAGTTCCTTCCACAATTCTAGCTTCTCCAGCAAACAAATGCAAGTTCAAGGAGAACGAAAACAAATATTCCTCCAACCCTCACATGCTCATCTTCTTAAGCTTTTTTAAGCTCTCCAAGGCAAACAGCAAGGCCTTTTAGTGACAGTTTCTGAGTAATGATAGGGAAGAGCGAGGAGGTGGTTGGAAGCGCCACTGGCTTCTTAATATAAACTCTTTTATACTACTCAGGGAACACATGTTCAGTCACTGCTTGTGAAACAGCTTTGACAACACGGAGAGGAGCTTTTTGCTCGATGTTTGTTCAAGTGAGACTATATCTATTTTAGGAGCAATTGCTTTTATTTTACTTTTTTTTTTAATATTTTTTTCTTAAACAGAAGCAACCCACAGTCTTAATAGCAGATTAGTGAGCAAGTGGCTGTCTTCTGTGGAGACTTCGTTATCATCAGGTTTCACTGCACGCTAGTTCTTCTGAGAAGACATTTAAAGAAAACGCAAGAAAGGTAGTATAGAATTGCTAATACCTGAGCTTCGCAAGAAATAAAACAAGCGAGACATATTAGAAGAACCCCATCCCCACTGAGGGACCTTTCTTTAAAAGGTCAAAATCATGCCATTGCACATGATGCCTACTTCCAAGAAAGCAACAGGATCGGCATTTCATTTTTGAACACAGAACATAAATATCACATTAACGCTCTAGCGAAACATGTTTATAGAAATCCCTGCATATTTATGGTACTATATTGTGCCTTGGAGGAAGCTTTTCTTAGCTGAACAAAAGCAGCAGCAAACTGAATTAGACTTGGAGCCTGAAACAGAACACGTGCAGCACGCTTAGAAATTATTTTACAACATCGAATTTAACCATATTTTAGACAGATTATATTGGCAAGATATTTAAGGCAGGGACTGCAAACCACTATGCTGTTGTAAGCATCTGTTTTTTAGGTACTGTGAGTGGCCTTCTTTCAGTCTGGGAAATACGGGTCCCTCTTCCCTGTTATATTTTTCATGCATAGATGGTAACAAGAATTTTGCAGCAACTTTTCAGAGGCTCAGCTTTGAACTTGCAATAATAGGGTCGTAGGACAGCTCAGGCTGGAGGGGAGCTCCGGAAGTCCCTGCTCCGGCCGTGCTGCAGCAGGCTTGGCGCCGAGGTCCGACGGGGCCGCTCAGGGTTGTGCCCCCTCGGGGCTGGAAAACCCCCCGGTCGGAGCCGGCGCAGCCCCCCTGGCCCCAGGGAAAAGCCTTTTTCCCTGCGTACCATCTGAACCTCTTTCGCATGGTCCAGCCGATGCCCCGCGGCTCTCCGGCTCCCTCTTCTCGACCACCTCCCCGCAGGAACGGGGGGTTGCTGCCAGCCCCCCTGGAGCTGCCTCTCCCCAGGCTGAGCCAGCCCCATCCCTCAGCCCCTCCTCACGGGGCAACGGCTCCAGCCATGACCATCGTGCTCTTGACACTCTAGAAAATGGCTCTTTCCCTGGAGGAAAGGGCACCCTATTTTACAGGGGAACAGATAAGGTGAATGGCACTGACAGCCCTTGTCAGCTCCACAGCATCATCTGACTCCTTGCGTCAGGGTGGAGCCGCGTTCCTGTGCCCAAGCCCAGCTCTGCTACAGGCAGGATTACAGCTAAACCAGCGTCTCGTCTCCCAGTTACAAGTTGTCTCTGTAAGAGCATCCCATTCGCGCTCTGCAAGAAGCCGCAACAGAAACGCAGAGCTCTGCTCTGCTCCTCGGTTCCAGGGTGGCTTCGCTTTTTTGCAGAGCAGTTTATAAAGCCAATCCTCCAAATTTTTATTCGTACAGCAGCAGAAAAGCTCCAGTACCCCCACTATATCCTAGATTTAAATTAAGATGAAGTGCCATATGATTGCTTAACACCTTGTGACATGATCTGCCAAAGCTAACAATGCTATTCACAACTGGCTAAGCCCTGAGAAATGTGTATACTTCAGATATTAGGCAAACCGCATCCTGCTTCTTGGTACCACGGGGGGAAATCTGCTTACATTTCAAATACTACTTTCAGAACTGCTTGTCCACTCAGAGACAAAATTTCTAGACAACATCTTCCTGGCTTCTGCTTCCTTTAGCCCTCCAATCTAACCAAACCCCGTCCACAGCAGACAGAGGAGAACATCCAAGGTCTCCGTATAAATACTTACAGGACAAATCTTACCACACTACTTAATGGAAACTCTCTTAATTAAGGATGGCAAAATCCACCTTCGTAGATACGAACTGCTTACGAGCAAAGCATACCACATATTGCCCAAGAATTGAAGCTATTTTTGACGAGGCAGAGAGAGGGCGTAGGCTCAGCTTAATGATAATCTCTTTGGCATCACACAGTGGTATGTCACAGAGCACTTTCATTAGTTAGTATGAAATATATAACAGCTGCCAACGCTTCTGCTCCTGTCTGAGCAAAAGTAAGATACCTTGTAATGAAGAAATTATAAATATCAGAGGTGCTCAGCTAGAGGATACAAATGACACAAGATTCAAAACAAGGCAAACCAAAACAAAGGAGGTGTCAAGCCTGAGCAAAATGGAATATTTTGTCCAGACAGAACACACAGTTGCGTGAATTTTATTAACACCTTTCTGGTATCTCAGCCTCAGTCACCAGACATCGTACAGAGATCATGAAATACTGCACTTCCAGGTGCTTTCTGTAGTGTACATGAATATACACACAGCCACAGAGCTTCCACACAAAAACTCCCTAGGATACAGGATAACTCCAAGATGTTTCCTAATCAGAATATGTTATGTTATGGGGAAAATGTACATGCTTTTATGCAATATTGTCCTGAAAGTATGGAGAAGTAGCACTATTAAAAGCTCTGGGCACACAAACTGAAACTTCCTTCCTCCCTGGTTCTCCTCATTTTCATTTTTGTTTGTTCCTTTTCTTTTAAGGCCTATCACATGGTACTGCTAACCATTTTGTATTTGCAGCTAACTCAAAATACAGTGAAGAGCATCCTAGTGACATTACCCTTCAACAAGTCAGCCTGCTCCATCAGGAATAATAATCACAAAGACCAAACCCAGAGATCTGAAGGCATTTGGGTTTGTCTTGCAAAAACAGCTTGCGTACTCCAGCGATGTTCACTTTAATACTTGTTTGTATTGACCTGCTGGCTTCTCTTTAAGCAAACGGAGTTGCAGGATGTCGATCCGATTCAAGGCTGACTCTGAAAGAGGGATTTTGATTGCAGAGGAGGAAGCTGTACCTACCCAAGAGGTGTTGAACGCAGCACATCTTCCGAGGGCGTTTCAACAATTCTGCAGCTGCATTACTCAACACAGCTACGGTTTACTCAGGAGCCTATGGACAAACTTGTGGGTTTCCCACAGAATTTTGTAAACTGGTTTCAAAGGTGATTGAAAAAGGCTAAAATAAAAGGCTGCCCATTTGCCCATGAAGGCTGGAAAGCAGAAATTATTCCCCTCTTCTGCATCAGCAGGTGTTTAGATCTGCAAACATAAACAGTACTGTGCACTACAAACCCACTTCACCTTCCTCTGTGGGATGGAATACGTGGATAAAATGGAGAAAGCCAACAGAGAGGAAAATAACGCATTGCTATCGTTACGTATGCAGCAAATACTGCTTAATCTGGATTAAAGAAGAAAAAAGCAAGAAGTGCTCCCTGATCTGCAATTGCTTCTCTGGGATCTTCCTAAGGACACCGCAGAAAATGGAAGGTTTTTAATGAAGAGCTGCGTCCTTGCAGCACAATCTAGCACAGAACCGCCCCCACCTCTGGGGTCAGCATGGAAAGATGTGTGCTACATACCAAAGCAAGCATGTGCAGAAAAGCTTCTGCCGCGTATATTCAGCGCTTATTGTGCTCTGGCAAGCTAGCTGAACACCTCCCGTCCCAACGCCTCAGCCTGGGGGCAGCCGACACAGGTCCACGCTCAAAGGCTGCTCGAGGTACATGTGCAGCGCAAACCTGATCCAGCCGGTAAAATCGTCATCTCCCTTTGCTGACCCTGGTTTTTTAGGCTGTACTCCGACGTGCTGCCTCAGCCACAGCTGAACCATGCTAAGGGCTCCTGCTCTCAGCCCCGCGGCTGGCTTTCCCACCCCAGCCCAGGGGCTGGGGCCACGCTCCCCTCTCTGCAGGATGACCCTGCCCTTCTCCGACCCGCCAAGGTAAGGGCACGGGTTTGCACACCCTGCCTGATCTGTCACAGCGGTTCAAGTTAAAACACTTCTACTGGCAGGGTTTTAAGATCCCTTGGATGCATCTTAACCGAAACAGACTGGGTAGCACCTACGTACGCTGCTACATCCCGCGCTTCTGGGAGCGATGCAACTGCTGGTGAGGGTTGGGGGGTGAGAAACGGCTGTGGGAGCTGCCTCTTAAACCAGCTGGGAGGCACCCAGGGCTGGCAGGAGGGGCCAGGTCCTTGCGGCGGGCAAGGGAGGACGTTTGGCTTCATCAAAGTGCAAAAGGATGAGGCAGGGCAAGATGTTACAGGAGCATATGTGCTTGTTCCCAGAGAAACAGATGCTCTTGCGTGCCTCATTCCTCCTCTTGCTAATATAAGCCGGGAGAATAAAGTCCAATGTAATTGCTATACAAGCATGGCACTCTGTCTTTAGCGGGGAATATAGGCTTTAATAATATATAAACTATTTCTAAAAGATGTAAAGGAGAGCTTAGTGCAACTTGAATGCAGACAAATATTTAAAAGGAACCCAACATTATACGCTAAGCACTTTACTAAATTGTTTTCATTTATATATGTACATTCATGCCCAGAGAGCAAGTCCAGTTGATATGATTTCTACAACATGAAAAAGCCTAGCAAATCAACTTACTATACTACTAAAGCTTTCCAAAAACCAAACCAAAAGAAAAAAAAACACCCAAAGCCATTTTTCAGGGAGCTAATGAAAGAGAGAAGAAAGGAAGTATTGTGATGGTATTAATGTTGGAAAGACAAGGAAGGAGAAAGTGGGCAATTACCCATAAATACAGCTCTTCAGTTATGTAACAGAACAAATAATCAGAACAATAACCACCACTTAAAAGTCAACAAAAGCATCATGCATTTATACAGGTCTGGCTAGATAAACTCACAATACCTTTTCACATTTCCCCTCCATTATCCTTCTCCTGTCATGACACAGGGAGAGTGCTACAGTGTCCCGCTATGCAGAGAAAACAAAAGAGGATGTTCGGATGCAGCCGTAACCAGAAGAAACAGCAGTGGCAGTAAGAAGCAAACTGAAGTCTAATCAAAAACTTGTAAGCAGTTCAGAGAAACTGACTGTGGAAGAAAGTAGGTTTTATTACGACCACAGTAATCGAGTGTTTGCACGGGGTCAAGGTAGCGAAAGAAAATTACTGCACTGTTGGCTACCAACCCTGTATCTAGAAGTAGTAAATTATGGGCTAGGAAAGCAACAGGTCAGTTTATGAAGTTGAGAAACAACAGCATTTATATATATCTCATTACCAGAAACATTTTGGACAAACAGAGCTTCTTTTGAGGGGACTATGGAGGAGACAAGGCATGATCAAAACTTCCAAGACTCTGCACTCCCAAGGAGCAGAGAAACTGAAAAATATAATCACCAACCCTGTGAGCAGCAGCAGCTCAGCATCCTATGGAGCACCCACACAAATGTTCTCAGGTCTGATAAACTGAATGCTTGCTACAGCTCTTCCCTCAGTGGGGGCATCAACCTCATCTCTCTCATCTTCCTAGCCACCAGCAGTCTTGAGGTTTGTAAGAGTTTTATCCCTTTGAAATCTCTACTCTTCTATTTATATTGGTTGAAATTGATCCCCAGGAGTAAAAAATTACTCCAGGACAATGAGGGGGGCTATCAGTCAAGATGGCATTGTTATTTTAGCTTCATCTCGTTAGGTAACCGGGTTGAAAAGAATATAATCGGGACAGAGGGGAAGAAATGGCAAACAGAAAACTCAAATGGGAAAAACTTCTAAAACCAGGATTATAAAGACAAGTGCAGAAGACATTATTTCACATGAGGAAAGCTAGATTTTGGAGCTTTTCACAAACAGATCACCATTCCTGACTTTCTAGGATTTCTGCTAAGCCACACCCTTAGGCTGCAATGAACATCTGGATGATCCCCCTTGTAAAAATGTAAACATCAAAATCTTAATCCATGCTAACGCAGATGTTCCAAATACTTCTTCCAGACAAGATAGCTTGGATTTACTTTGCAATTCTCCCCTTTCAGTGCTGGTGGCAATCCCATGGGACTGAGTAGCCAGTCTGGATGCCACAGAGTGGAACAAATCAAGCCATCAATCCGAAATCCTGCATTGTTTCACTGCTCGCAAAACCGTTTGAGAGAATAAGGAGCATGCTGAGGAGACGCCGCAGTGAATGAAGGCTCTTTGGCCATCAAGGTATGGAGAGAGCACAGAAATTTCCCTCACTTTTCCCCCCAAAGCCAGTCAAGAGGGAGCCATGCCCAGAGAAGTGAGCAAGGTCCTGGAGCATCTTCACCAGAAAGAGAAATCAATGGAGTCCAGCAGAAAGCCCGGCAGGAGTTCAGGGGACATACAGTCTCCCACAAGAGCTATCTTTTGCTGATGGAGAAAACTACACATATGATTCCTCACAGATTTTCATCCCAGGTTTTAGAAATGGAAGGAAGCAGGTACATTCTGAGTGATTCATTAAAAACACTCATCGGTATACTAACAGAAAGTATTATTTGAACAGCATAGATCAATCAGTGGACACAAGGGAACAATTCTGTACTTCCAGACAGATTAAGAACATGACCTGAGTTTCCCTCTCTCTTCATTTCATGATTTGCATCGATATTTTTTAAATTTGTCATGATCTTGAAGGTCATTTACATTTTTATAGCATGCTGATGTATGCTATGCTGTTTTGCTTAGATTTGTTACTGTCATGACAGGTCTAAGACAAGATAAAGTAGACTGGTCTCTATTCCAACAGGGTGTATTTCAAAACCAACCTACAGAACTAACCCTTCACTCTAATGGTACAGTAAAGTGATTGCTTTTGGAAGTTATTTGGGTATTTCTAGTGAAGTTTCAATTTATCTTACTTCCATGTAAGTATTTTTTTATCAACCACAATGTAACATTTCATAAACATCACTGCACAAACATTCAAGTTCATAATTCAAAGGGAATATTAACAACTGAAACAGCAAAAAAAAAAAACCCAACCCAGAGCATTCTCATCCCCTTGACTTCTTCAGTGAGGAAAGGTAAACAAAGTGTCATGGTCTTCTGTTTTCAAGGTTTCTGTTCTGATCAAATATTTCATCCAAACCAGTTTTTTTCCAGCTACAAAAGGTGATGAAGTTATACTGGTAAGTCAACATACCCTATATATATTTTCACATTCATCAGTCCTAACCACAACGCCCCCAAAGCTGGCTGGGATTTTCTTGGAATGACCAAAGTCTCATTACTTTTCAAAATTCAGGTCTGTAAGCACAGGCTGTATCTGTACTAACCAGACAAACAGCATGCTGTAGATCATTTCATCTATTGCTTCAGGAATATTTTGAATACTCTCTTACTTCTTCCTTTGCTAAAAGCACTTGCCTGCTCTTCAGAGTCTACAAATAACTTTTAACAAATGCAGAAGAGCATCATTCGTAACTGAATTAGGAAGATATTCTCCTACTGCCAACATTTTGTTGCAATCAGAAAGAAAAATTCCTGCCTTGCGAGTGATCAAAGTACAAGGACGCTCCTTGCAATCATGGAAAGATGAAAGTCAGTGATGTATTTTATCCCATTTTCTAGGAATACCTTTTGCATCAACAAACTGCATGTTAGTTGTTCACTGTCTTGTCCGTGCAACTTTAAGTACGGACTTTATGCACAAGGGTTATTTTTCAGAAATGTATTTTAATGTAACTAAGCAGTGTCATTATGCAAATAAAGCTGATACTGTTACTCTCTGCTCTTCACGTTCTTACCACTGATTAATTTGACCACACAAACGCAATTTCAGAAAGGAGACGTAGACACAAACTGCACCCGGAGCACTTCTGATTGCTTTTCTGCCGGAGAAAAAAGTCATTTGAGTTTTCTCCCCGAAGAGAGGCAGTCTGCCTCCGACACCCACCACCAGTTTCCCCGAGCGCTTCCTAAACGTTGATACCTACCGTTAATAAACATGAAACCTGGTCGGTCAGCGGTACGGAAGCATCTAGGACAGATGGTCCGTGACTTACCCACGCAGAACTCCCGGGACAGGGTCGGACATGGGACCTCAGCTCCGCCGCAGCACCCTCCGCAGCTCCCGCCGCTCCCCTCTCCTCTCCTCTCCCACAGCATCTGGGCTACACGTCCTCTGCTCTAACTTCTCCCCGTCCCTTTCCCCAACAGCCTGTGATGCCGCTCAAAGGCGGGGAGGCGGGGGGGGGGGACGGGGGGGGACGACACCCCCCAAGCAAACGGCCGCTGCCGGGGCCGGGGTCCCTGCGGCCGGGGGCCGGGAAGGACCCAGACGTTACCCGGACGCTCCGCTTCGCCGGGGCTCGGCCAGTCGGGAACCCCCCGGTTTGCAGGCGAAGGGCGGCCGTCCCCTCCCGCTCCCCCATCCCACCCCACCCCCACCCCCCGCCACACACCCCCACAC
>JAVKLA010000014.1:28198670-28219873 GCA_034782735.1 Sagittarius serpentarius | reverse complement strand
CGGCGCCGGGGCCTCCCGGCGGGGCGCCTGAGGTGGCCGCGGTGGGCCACCCCCGGCGGGGGCTGCCAGGCCCGGAGGGGTGCCTGAGCTGAGCCTCGGCGCTGGCGGGGGGCACCACTCCCCAAAATGGAGTGTGGGGTGGCCCAGCTTGTGGGGGGACCCCCCCTTCCCCCCTCAGCCTGCCTCTGCAGGCGGGAGAGGGGTCCTGGCCGGAGACCGCCCCCACACACACACACACCCACCCCGTCACCTCCAACAAGCGTGGAGGGACGTGCCTCCTGAGGGTGCCTGTCCCCCCGCCACCGTGGCCCTCCCAGAGGCACAGAGCTGTCCCCCTGCAAACTGATGGCGGCCAGGAGAGCAGGTCCCGGTGCCCGGTCACCCCAAAATAGCGGGGGCAACTTACCGCTCTTACCTGCAGCCTTTCTCGGTTTAGTCTCGATTCTTCGCGTTACACGGAATTTTTTTTGGCTGCAGTCCCTCAAACTGCACCAGCAACATGACACAGGACGTCCTCCCGCGCCGGCCCGACGCAAGCAGCTAGCGCCTGACAAATTCTGGTGTGAAAACAATGCAAAAAGCTGGCACCTGGATGTAGCCATATGTGACCCTTTTTGGCTACAAGCTTTATTGAGGCCATGGTACAGCTGCACTAGTTGGTCGTCAGACTTCTGGCCCCTGGGACATGCCTTTACCCAGGAGCTCAAAAAAAATCCAACCTGGGCCTGAAATCAGCAGTCTGTGCTTTTTTCCTCTTAAAATGTTGCCCTGTGAAGAATACTGCAAGTTCTCTGTCTTAATTATTGCATTTCAGTGGAAACACAAAAGTTAACGTCTGGCACCTTAGACTATATCAGGGCACAATCACATTCCCTACAGCTGACTGTGTTAAGACCGTGTTATACCAAACTGGCTTTGAAAGCTTTTTAACACATCTAGAAGATTTCAGGCATTAATTTTGAATATAGTTTTGGTTGGGTTTTTTTTTTCCACGTTGTACCAAAAAGACTCTAGACTATCTATTCTGAAATCCCTTTAAACTGTTTTGAAAATCTCACCACAGGCAATCCATATTCATCAGAGCCTTTATCCAACCGCTTCCCTCAATCCAGTCATAGCCGCATGACAAGGGAACTCGCACAGAGGTTTTCCATTTATACTTGATATTCTAAGAACTGGAGAGATTCAGCTGAAGATAGGTATCATCATATCTAGGTCTTTCCGTGCTTACACTACAAACTATGTCAAGATTTTTATCATATTTATTTGTGTTAACAAATAAAGGGAGTCAGAAGGTTAAAATTTTACTCTATTTTGAAGCTGAAGTCAGCATTCCTGAATCTGAAATCCCTTGGTTTTTCTTTTTACATTTTTCTGGTGTGACCTAGAATACTTAGGATCTATTGCTAAGACTACTTAAGACATATTGTTACAGTAATCCAATTTATAATGGGAACTTTAAATACCTAGTAACTCAGGTGATGGCTTGCAACTGGTTATCTTACATTTTTATTAGATCTTTCTAAATGTCCACTTAAAGTATAAGAGCTCTAGTTTGGAGTCACCCCACTACTCCCTCTAAAATATTTCTTTAATAATTAGTCTCTTTGTCATTTATTTTATTATTTGGGCTGATGGTTTGATTTCTCAAAAAAACCCTTATGACTACTATTTTTAACTTAATGATGAAAATAAATGGCAGATGCCTTTCATTTTCTGGGTTATAGGAGAAGTTTATTCAGAAGAATGAACCTGCAGTTACTCTCCCATGAAGCTAGTATTTATACTATAGATTTACATTCAGCAGCTCATTTTTCCTGCAGAAACTGGAATTCAGAGAGCTGATCACCTACGGTGCTTCGTTTGCGTGAGGACACGTGAGGAAAGAAGAGTACCCCCGACCACCGTATGTATCGTCATTACAGATATTAGTCCCAAAATGCCGTCCTGGGTTTAGCTTGCTAATATGGCCTTGACATCTTTCTAGCCCATCTGGATGCCTTCTGAGGGAAAACCCAACCTGCGTATTCCTTCAGACTGGTGTAGTGGTATTATTTCTTCGGAGGTGGCAGGAGATGCTGCTCACCTTTCCTCACGCAGCCCGTGTCTGCCGCGTACAGGTGGCATTTCACGTGTGGTGTTCGGTATGGAGCACTTCAGACACCTATTTTAAATCAGACCCAAACCCAGTGCCTGGAAGAACTGTCGCTGCCAATAAGTAGATGGTCACTAGATGGCAAGAAGTTCTTCTTCAAGAGATGTGCATGTTCCTTCCCACTGCGGCACTGAGAGAAAAATCCTTTCTGCAAACCTGTCACCAGTCACCTTAGTGATATTCAGTAGTGGAAAGCTGTTTCAAAGCAGCTGGGATCAACTTATTTTCTGCTGTGGGCATGCCTTGACAGAAACATGGAGCATCCCGCTTAGAGCCACAACGGGGTTTCTCTTCCCTTTCTTTATCATAAACTGCTGTTTCTTTGATTTATTTTCATTTTTCCCTCCTTATGGCAAAATCAATGTCACTTGAAAAACAGACTTTATATCTGTAAGACTTGCTGAGAAACTTTTCATGTTGTAGCTCTGTGCAGTTTCTATATTTTTAGACATCTGGAGGATTAGGATAAAGTCCTAGTGTACTTCAATAATATTCATGCCAAGCCTTTCTTTCTTTATATTGTATTGTACATATTGTTGGATGTTGCTGACAGAAAAAAATAGAAGATTAAATCCCAAAGAAGCTTCTAATGAAATCGATTGCTATCACGGGAAACAACCCAGTAAGGAAAATACTGTAGATGACTATTTTTGAATTCCAGTTGAGAAATTTGTAAAGAAGATGATGTTTTACTGTGGGGCCTAGAAGCCAGGGAATGAATTCAGTGGCCCAGATCCTTGCTAGTCCTGTGACCATGTTCCACCTGGCATCTAAAATTTTCAAGATAAGCACGATATAAATAAAGTAAAAATGAAACAAAAGCAAAATGCAGATTATTTTGCTCCCTCTGCAGTGCCCCCACTGCAGTGGCTACTGGCGATGCCAGCCAGGAGAGGAAGGGAACCGCACTGGGGAGTGGTGGGGAGCTGCAGGACCACCGTCCTCCTCCGTTGGCCGCCTCACTGGATCAGCCACGTAACAAACCTCCTGCCAACGGCCCTTCCCTGAGCTGGGGCTAGACCCATGCTGAGCTGGGTTTTCGTAGGATCTCAGCAGCCACAGTACTGGATGTAGTGATGTCTCAGAGGCTCAGGCTGCTTTTAAGCTGGAGGCAGAGTCTTGCCTCAGTAAAGGCTTCTGAACGCTCTCCTTTCTTCTAGAGCTGGCTTCAGAAAGCTGACATTTTGCCCTCCTTAAAAGCATCATCTTAAGAGATGCAGAATAAATGGATATCCCTTGTAAAAAGAAAAAAACCCGATTATTAGAGATCTATAAATAAGATGACAGAGCGAAATAGAAGAGGCGTTATCTGAAGGTAAAAGGCATTTTTCAAAAAGTGGAAGTTGTATGCAAACAAGGGAGCTTATACAGATCATAAACACAGACGAAGCTTAAAACTATAAACAAAGATTTCAAAGAACACCTTGCTAAAGGCAAGTATGAAAGTTACTAATAAAACCTTAGAACGCAGGAACTAGGAAGCTTTGCAGAGCTGAGAGATGACCAAGGAGTAGAAGGATCACAAAAAAGGCCACAGAAGAGATGCTAACTCGACTCTGTCGCAGTGTGCGCTACCAAAGAGCTTGGAGATGTTCATATCCACGCTCTTTCTTTACAAAAATGAGGTCTGAAGAGTTATCACAAATTGGAAGAAAAAAAGTAGCTCAGATAAGTAAAATGGATAATAAAATCAGCTGGCCTAAGTCCTATTCACCCAGAAGTTCCTAGAGAGGTCAGATACTGAATAGCTCTTCCACTAACCTAAGTGTAAACTTACCATTCAAATAGTCTTTGAAGTCAGCCAAATAGCAGGTACCAAATCTGCAAAAGGGCTCCAGAGGGTATTTGTATTTGAGGCAATCCACTTAAAAATATCCTAAAGAATAGTATCAGTGGGCACATGAATAACTCTGAACTAATGGGGAAGCATCAACCTTCCTTTTGTAGAAGGAAGCCATGCCTCCTCCCTGTCTGCTGAAGGCTTCATCAAGCTCCTTCATATGTAAATGATCCGGTCTATACAGGAGTTTTAAATACTATCAATGCTCCTGTTAAAGTCTTTTAGGAAAGACCTGTGAAGACCTTTATAAAGAAACTCAACTATCTTGAGATGAAAAGGATTAATAAATACTTAAAGGCCCATTGTGGGATATTAAAGAAAATGGTCCAAATGCAACATCTGCCTCACAACCTGAGAAAAGAGGCACTGAATGAAATCCTCAGACAGTGAGTTTGAAACAAATAAAAGTACTTGTTCCTCATGGCACAATATTAAATGATGCTTTGCCTGCATAATCAGAGAATGATGTAGAAACAAAAATTATAAACGGGTAAAAAAGTGCAAGTTATGGAAGAAATACCCATCAGGTGCAATTAAACGCAAAAATTCAGATTTCCTGTTCTTTACATGCGTGTGGCCTCTAAATAAATGACCAAAAGCAACAAGGTTTATAATAGGCAACTGAGACAGAAAAGCAAGTGCATCATCTCTGTCTCAGCTCCCCACAGCTTCAAGCCCTGCCGTCTTCGCCCTTACTTGGGGAAAGCTCAGACTCTGGGGACATTCAGAAATCTTCTTGGGGAGAATGTTAGTTGGAAAAGGTGTTTCAGTAGGAACACTAGAAATTTTAGTTTACTTATTTACTGATATTTTCATTAAAATACTGACAGCATGAGCACTGCATGGAGCCCTTCCTAGTCTGCATAGCACAATTACTCTAAGTGGCAACATCTCTTTCTTGTTACCATCGTACCCTCATGTTGATCAAAACCAGGAGAGGACCTCCAACATATTGGCCTCCAGCAACTGGCCTCTATATTACTATGACACAAGAGTTAACTCCACAGAAGTTGAAAGCAAGTACGAAGCAAAAATCAAGCTTCCGATTCGTGAGATTTTGTGTACGCATCCAAATACATGCAAACTTCCACATGCAAGTGTCCTGTCATCTGTGATACGGCATCAGCCTTCAAGCCTCGCTGAGACCTAGAGCAGAACTGACAGCTATATATGGGCTTTGAATTAAAGCACTCTAAGGAGAAGGGAGGAGATTACGTTGCCTAGATTCAGAAACGTCTGCACAGAGGATCTGCAGCTGAAATGTGTGATCGTATCAGAATGACAACGCCAGGGTTTGAACAGAGATGCTGCTTTTTCAGCCCGGAGTTGGCCCTGACAGGTTGCATGTGAGATGTGCCCTGCAGATATCCAGCTCTGGCTTCCTACCCTTCCTCATCTCCAGGCTCCCACACACATTCATAAAAGGATTAGAGTATTTCAAGAGCCTCGTTACAAAATTCTATTGAAACATAGATACTGATGCAAATTGTACAGCCTGTTGGCACTGTATGAATCATGCCAGGCCTAGAATGAGCCTACATTAATTCCAAGTGTGCTGTATTTCCATTTCCAAACTAGTTCTCTTTTGATATTCATATTGCGAGTTGCCTTCATTTAGATTATTTTCTTTCTTTTTGCAATTTTCCTTTGCATCTATTAATGCTCTTGCCAAGTCTCTGTATACATAGCTAATTTCCAAAGCTTCCCTCATCCTTTTCTGTGTTTGATCTCCATTTCTTCCAAAGGAATGTAAACAATGGCAATCAGAAATTGAGATAAAGAAAAAGGTGTCTCTAGAGCTAGCTGTTACAGACAAATCTTTAATAGAAGCAGAGTCAAAAGAATCAGGAAAGGGTCCATTCCCACTGTAAAGTTCAATTTTGCATGCCAGATATACATACAGTTGGCTTGTATCATTTTGGTCATCCTCACTTCTTTCATGTGGAAAGCATGCGCTACCCTTTGAAACCTGTTCCTGCTTTCCAAGGGAAAGTGAGCTGATTCCGTGTCACCTCCATGGGGAACACAGACGGGCACAGCTGTAGCCTCACCAACAGCACATACATCATGCCACCAAGAGCAGTCTTCTCTCCAAAGAACGGAGAAGGAAGACAAGTCCAAAGAGCGGGTCCAAAGGAGGGCTACGAAGATGATCAGAGGGCTGGAACACCTTTCCTATGAAGACAGACTGAAAGAGTTGGGGTTGTTCAGCCTGGAGAAGAGAAGGCTCCGGGGAGACCTTATTGTGGCCTTCCAGTACTTAAAGGGGGCCTATAAGAAAGATGGGGAAAAACGTTTCAGCAGGGCCTGTAGCAACAGGGCCAGGGGAAATGGCCTTAAACTAAAAGAGGGCAGATTTAGACTAGATACAAGGCAGAAATTTTTTACAATGAGGGTGGTGAAACACCGGCCCAGGTTGCCTAGAGAGGTGGTAGAAGCCCCATCCCTGGGAACGTCCAAGGCCAGGCTGGACGGGGCTCTGAGCAACCTGATGGAGTGGAAGGTGTCCCTGCTCACCGCAGGGGGGTTGGACTAGATGGCCTTTGGTGGTCCCTTCCAGCCCAAGCCGTTCTGTGATTCTATGATTCTATGATAAGTCAAGCTGGTGATACTGAGGATACTACTTGCTGTGATGGCTGGTGTGATGAATGGCCGTACTCAGATGATACATTTGAGAGTGGCTATAAAACACCCATTATTAGGAGTTTGCATTTATCAAGTCAGATGTAACTTTGGTGAATCTGGTACCTCTGGAGATTAACGGGCAAAATACGTGCAACACTGCATGCTGCAGCAGCTGTCGCAAAGCCTCTACATTTTTGTTTGATCCTTGCTACCAAAAATTACAAAAACACTTGTAACAAATATGGTTGTTCATAAATCCCTGGCATAGCCTGCTGGGTGAAAAGTTCATTAAAAGGCGCATTCAATTAACAAATGACTGTCATTGCCAGATGTGTATATCCTGAGGTACAGTTTAATACATGTCAGACATGGCCAAAATGACAGGATAAATGATGATTAATGCTTAGCTGACTATTTCACAAAGCATCACACTAAGTAAAGGAATACCTCTGAAATAAACACCCTAACCCTCATGACTTAAGCTAGCTGAGGTGAAAATATGAAATAAGGGAAAAAAAGATGAGGTCCAAAAAATACAGAGAATTGGAATGTGTTCACAGTCATTCCCCAGGCTATGTTTCCATGTTTCACCCAGCTGGGGAGGAAACATCTCCTCTTCAGATCAATAGATAGACAAACTTTTTGTTCTGAAGTGATAAACCACAGCAACACAGCTCCAAGTGCATTCCCAAAAAGACAGTGAAGGCAAGGTAGAATCTCGGACACAACTTGCTGGACTTCTGAAGAGAAGCAGCACTGTGTACAGGCCAGAAGACCCTCCGTGGTGGCGCTCAGGAGCCTTTCCAGAGCTTTGTGGAATGTATTCCAGACCTAACACATACTACTGCGATGTTAACAACTGAAATACAGGCAGCTGAGACTTGTGTTTTCATTATATGAGTGCGCTGGCAGCAACATCGGGTTAAGTTCTTCTGCCCCCGACACCTGCTTCACAGATCGTCAATTTTAGCTCCATGAAATGGTGCATCATCTCCCCAGTTGTTCTGTACAACTGGCTAGGGGGTCATGCTGTAAACCGGAGCAGCAAATGGGTGGGCCACAGGCACTAATGAATATTGCCAGAGTGGTATCACGAAAGCACGGTCTCCACTCAAGCTCTGCTATACTGCAACCATCTACATGTGCTTAATTGTCAGGCAGGTCCTCGAGAACTGGGGTTGACTATGCAGAGCTAGGCATTAGCAGAGGGACTGTGCTCAAACATTGCCCTTTGCTGGGGTAAAATGTCCAGTTTATGCATTAGCATTTAAAGAGAAGACACTGATCCCTCTCATCATACAGGTCTAAGCTCCTAGCGCAACAGAAGCAGCGCAGAAGTGTTGCCAGGCCACTACCTCTCTCCTAACAGTTGAGTTTTGCAGCATGAGGCACAGGAAAGGTACAATGCAGGCACTGGAAAATTGCCACCGGCCTGCTTTAGAACTGTGAGAAAAACAATGCAAATTGCTTTTGTGTTGTGAAATAGTTTCTTTACACTCTTTGGTGTGTATGATTTCATCTTGTCTACTCAGTCACCCCAGGCCCTCTGTTGATAGCAATTATTTAGCAAGCTAGCTCAGTTGGAAGATTTACACAGTTCCTGATTTCTGGGCAATCAGATTTTGCTCCAAATACACATTCAATGCACCAGTTCCTTTCAGGTTTAGCTTTTTATTCATTTTTCCTCATTCTGTTGGAAAGGTACAAGGAGGCTGGATGATACTTACTTGTATGCCTATCTGCAAGGAGTTTCTTTACAACTGAAGTCCGTTCGCCCTTCCAGAGCTGCTAATGCTGGCTGCTGCAGTAATGTCACATCCTGTGTGAACTCCTGGGCTAAACATTTTGACTTTTTCTGAGCTAGCTGTCCTCTGCACACCATCGCAGTCAGACAAAATGATCTTATGGGATGAGGATACCAACCAGTCCCAGCTGGAAATGCTGGGAAATTGTCCTACCATGTGCAATCTGGACAGATGTCCAGAATAAGCTGTAATTACTGAAGAAAGGTGCTAAAAAGGCAGAGAACTGAGAAAAAAAAAAGTTGAACACAGAGAGTAATCTCCAGTTTTCTCACTCCAAAAGGGACAGGCTCCCAGCATTCCTCTTGTCCGCTTCCACATTTCCCCCTTCCAAGGGTGTTTGACCCATCCCTCAAACCTGGCCACGTAAAGCATATGCCTGTCACAAGCACATGTTGCTCAAACCACAGAAAGGCAGGTAGCAGGGGGACATCCCTTCTGCCTGCACAGGAGGCACAAATGTGACACAGCACAAGATACAGCACGTGCAGTCTAACAGCAACCGCAGCCAGCCAGCGCTCCTGGCATCACATGAACTCCACCAGCAGCAAGGACCACTTGTATAGCATCATACGGTGAGGCAGTTGCAAGAAATACGGCTGGAAGAGTTACAGCGCCCGATTCTCTCCTATAATCCCAAAATAACATGTTCATTTCCTCATCAAATGACTGGACACCATGTCTTGTCGTTCATTTATGTTACGAGTACACAGGCTACAGTGACATCTCTGTCAGGTCTTAGTCCCCATGCCATTTATAATGTATCTGGTACTTCTGTAACTGCTTCGCAACATTAGTCTCTCGGTTTTCCTTCTTTTTTTTCTTTTTTTTTTTAAAGCAAAGCAAGTAACAACTTCTCTTTCAGCTATAAATTCCCAGGGCTTTGGAGCACTGCTCTTTTCAGAGTGCCAGTCCCAGCTAAATGAATGCCACGTTAAGGCACCCGGCTTACCTTTGTCATCTCCAAACAGCCAGGCTCTTCCTCAGACTTTTGTTAACTAGGGTGCACTCTTCAGTAAGCGCTCCATACAGGACTGGAGTTTATAGAAGAATATAAACCAGCCTCTCTATGGCTGCAACAGCTAGAAGAGCAAACAAGCCCTAAGACACGTTAATGAGGAATGAAGCACAAATCAGTAGAGAGATGGTGGAGAATTATCTGCATGTCATCATAAGGTGATCAGAGAACTAAAATTAGTACAGGCATCCAAGCACATGACTATCTATTATTTTGGCATTAGTTGTAATTTTAATTTGGCATCTGAGTAATCTGGACTAAAAAGTTCCAAATAAAGAAGACACTTAATGCAAGTAATTTGGAATTAAAAAAACCAGAGAGTAGAACGGACTTGAATCTGCGTTCCCACTTCAGAGGTAGAGATCATTAAGTCAGCAGGGATGATGTAAGTAGCAATAAACTTGCACTGTGTCATTCTGGGGGGCACTCCTTTCATGGCTGGCTCAGAGAAGTCTCCAGGGAGAGAGCACATGGATACTGAAAAGCAGCAAAAAGCAGTTCAGAAGGGGGGTGAAAGGACATTTTGTCTTAAAAAAAAAAGCCGAGAGAGAAGATATTTCATGAAAGAACCTCTCAGAATGAATCAGCTCTTTGGAGTGCGTCAAGTTAGCTTTACAAAACAGACTGTTTCTATGTATTCACCATTCAGAAACCTTTAGTGAATCAGTGAATTAATTTCTTTCGGGAAGTTTCTCAGAAGTGCCTCACCAACATTACTGGAGAATTAATCTTTATAATTCAGCTGTCAAGCAGTGTGACTGATCACCTACAGTCTTATTCTTGCTCCCTCATTAAATGGTCTCCGCTCTAAAAAGACTTTTTCCCCTAAAAAAAAAATCCTCACCTAGTCAGAAAATTAATCTCAAATTTAAGCAGCCTTGAAGATCAAAGTTCTTAACTTTGTGTTTATTAGTCCCAGCCATAATTATAATTATCTGAAAATACTAGGAAAGCAAAAGTTTTGTTCTTTAGAAAGCTCAGGGGCAGAACATAAGTAGGGCATAGATGATGGATTTCAAGATACAGGCTGACCCTCTTAAATAACCTTGTACAAGACTCTCTGGGCTTCTGTAGAATGGGAATATTAATAATTCAGAAAGTCATTAAGAGAAGGATCACTGTGGATTTGGAGGTCCAAAACATTATACCAGGTAATGAGACCGCAGGGGAAGAGATTAAGGATGGGCATATCGGAGGTTTGATCAGTTCTGAGGAAGGCAGTTTGAGCAAGAATCTAGCCGACAGAAAGACCACCAGTGAAGGGCTGGGAAGAGAGATGAGCTTTTAGGAAGCAGAACTGAAATATTTCTCCCCCGATGGTAACTACAATGTGGAATGTTCAACCAAAACTACCAGAACAATTGCAACAAAAAAAAAGTATTCAAATAAAAGTTGGATGTAGTCAGATGGTACCATTTAGAACTCATATCTTCATCCAGAACCAATGAATGGGTGTATCTCCGATTTATTCATGTGTTATTAGGATGCCATGGCAGCACGTCTGTTTGCAGACCTTCCGTGACTGTGAGAACAGCTGTAATGATTCACACAAGAGGTCGATGACCACGGAAATGGTGCATGTGGTCTTTTTCCATAATTCAAACTTACTATGAAGTTCCTGCCACAACCATTTAGTAATGAGTTTGGTTATTGTAGAATGCAAAATTTTCAAATCGTCGCTATGTAGAAGACACACAGCCTGAGTTTTTTTCCACTCTCTTAATCCCTGAAAGAAACGTTTCCTCTAATTGTTCACTAGAAAACATTATTTCCTCTTCAGAGTTCTAGACATACCATGGGACAGTTCACAATACGCAGAGGCGGCTGGTCTTCTAAATTAATAAACCAAATGATTTGGGGGGCTGTCACTGGGAAGTTCATTTGCTTTGTTGTTTAGAGTTTATGCACTGCTTACTCACTTGACTGTGCTTCTATATTTAATACAGCTGCTCCCGTAAGTAAGTCTTCACCTAGAAGACAGAAAAAGTGGTCCTGCCTATATGGCAAGTGCTAAATATTGACATACATTGTTTCTGTTTTGGTTTCATGCAACACAACAGAATGTGAATTTCCTCTACTACACTACAGACATGAAATATATAAATATATAGCAAGAAGATGTTTGCCAATCAGAAAATCTGAGTACTTTTTTTTTAGTTTGTGTTTTGGTTCGGTTTTTTTTAGTTTAGTTAATCTAGGTCAATTCAACTTGATCATGAGGGAATAATATTTGGAACCAGAAAGTGAAAAGAACAAAACCCACAAATACTGCAAGAGCCTGTTACGGTAATGCTGAAATATGGTTTTGGGTGTAAACTAATGCTAGCGCATCATTCACAGAATCCTGGAACATCCCAGCTTGGAAGGGACTTCAAATGTCATCTCATCCAACCTTTCATTGGAAAGGGAATTCATCAATTACAACCAGTTATGTGATGAATCCTTTCCTAATTTTCCATGAATGTTGATTTAGTGAGTGCCACGGAGTATAAATGTTAATGCTGGCAATATTAAATACCTAAACAAAGCATACAAAAGCTGAGATTTCAACCATTGCATCTTATGCTGTTGTCTTTTCAGCTTTCGTAAGATAAACAATATGACATCCTTACCCTATACCTTTACTTTCACTGAAAATTTTCTAATTTTGTTAAAAAATTGTAAATGATGCAAAAAATATGTTTGGGAATATTAGGGGTTTTTTTGTTTGTGTGTTTGGGTTTGTTGTTTTTTTTTTTAACAGAAGCCTAAAGGCAGAGAAAGTCTGGTAGAAAGAACAAATACATTTCATTGAAACACTGAACCATAGGGAAAAAACATTTTCCAAACTTTTTAGTCAATGGCATATCCAGTCTTGACACAAGAATGCCAGAGTGATCTATAAAATGGTCCCCAGCCTCCTGAGCTTGACTGTCTGTGGCCCTTTCTTTAGAAAGATGTGTGTAAACAGTTGTATAAACACGAGTTTCAGCAAGAATCAGCATTTATACTGCTACTAAATGGAACGCTAGGGATGTTACCTGGGGTCCAGAATGGCATCTGTCACTAGCTAAGCCGATAAGGATAAAAACATAACACTGTGAATTCAATTTATAAGCATGGTGTAAAAATATTCATCATGGGCTTAATGTATTTCTTTTGCACTAAAATCTATGTTTTATATACATAGATATGCTGCATATTTATAGGCCCAAATCACGTCGCACCTGCTGGGACACCAGCATGTGCCTGCTTGGATGTGCAAGTCCAGATTCACCCCAACTGATCGCGCTCTTTCAATCTCCATCGTCTGGGTTAGGATATACATGCAGGAAGGAGCTCGTCTGCCTCCTGAAACACATCTCCAGTTGTGAGGCTTCGAGTCCCGTCACCAAGATGCCGGAGTCCAAAGCCCTCTCCCTCCAGACTCTGTGCTTAAATCAATGAGAAAAATAGCAGTGGGTTAACTATCATCCGCTCACTGACTACGCAGGAGAGCTCAGGCAACCAGATGTTTATCTAGGGCATATAATTTAAGAAAGCGCTAAGAAAGCTTTAGCGTGACCTTCAATTTGGCATGTTGCAAGAGATAGATGAGGACATTTCTGGGCCTCTAACGTACCCAGTGTGACGGACACTGGACAGGGACCTTTAATCCATCCCCAGCACCACTTGGACCTTCTCTTTCACCATCCACATCACCCTGAAACCACCACTGGCCTCCTTCAGACCTGTTGTATCATCTGCCTCACTTGACACACTGCTGTCACAGATTTTACCAGCCTGGAAAGAAGACAAATTACATTTTATTCTTTTTCTTGGGGCATTGACATGGAAATCTGCCTCTGTTGTTGAGTGGCCTGGAGCTGGCTTTTCTTACCTGGTTATCAGGTGGGTAGACAAGAGCAACATTTTTGTCCCCAAGCTCTGATTCACTGCTCAGAACTGGCAGAAAAATCTCATTGCCTTTTTTACGACACTTTGCATGCCCACCTGAAATAGGTTTACTACGTGGAGACAGGCAAATGCTATTCACAACTTGGTCAGCTTTCGCCAAATTACTTTTCCCAGAAACAAAGCTGGTCTGGGGCCATTCCAGAAACGGTGTGAGGCTACTGAAAACCGTAGTGCCAGTCCCTACCAGGAGACAGCAAAACCCAGGCCTGACTGTCCTAGCTTTAGCCCTAGCATCCAAATAGGAGTTAATCTAGTTCAGCATTGAAATGTTTGTGTCATGGTAGGTGTCAAACAGTCCGGCTGCTCGGGACAAGCTGCGGTAAGATGTTGAGACGAGAGTGCGATGAGGAGCTGGCAGAAGCTGTCCTGATGGTGCTGCTGACTGCTGCAGGTTCTGGAGAGCCAGAGGAGATGGGAGTCACCGCCGGCTAGAGCCCTGACAGCCCAGAGAAGGAGGGAGGTCAGGTAGTATTTCCATTAGATGAACACTTTTTCTCTACGGTTGCCACACATTGCCTATGGCACATGTTGTTATTGAAGACAGATGTTTTCCAGGACAGATGTTTTCTAGGATAAAAGTTCTGCTGCCATGAAAGTCAGGAGACAAGATAAGAAAAATACTTTGCAGTCTGGATCTGAAAAGATATCCATATAAAATAACTTATTCATATAAAATATAGAGAACGTATCATGCAAATTTGCCATAATAATATGCTGGGAAAGCCTGGAATATCTAAGAAAGCAAACCTAGACCAGGTAATATTTATGTAACAGATCATCAGTAACTTATAAAATCAATGCTTGTAATTCACTTATGCGAGACTGATGAAATAGCAAAAATCCAGTTGCACTTGTATGAAAAACGTACAAAATCTTGTGTTGGTAGAGAAATAAAATTACAGTGATTCTTCTTCCTGCCTTAGGTTACGATAAACTGATCTGCAACTGGGATCAGGAAGCAAATCAGGAAGCTATTAGTAATGAATAAGATGTATGGCCACATTTGTGGTAGCGCACTAGATAGATGCCTCCTAAACTCTTGCATAGTTAAATAACCCCCTCTCTTTGTTTTCCGACATCAGAATTTTTATATACAGGAAATGGATCCTATAGAGGACATGTTGGATTCCCAACAGATTATGTAAACTTTTCCTGACACCATGATCATTGTATGATATTTGACCAGTGTCCCTCCTTGTCATAAAGGCTCCAAGAAGAAAAAGAATCATTTTTCATAGTTACAGAAACAAATACAGGTAAAACGACAGTTTAAAGACAAAACTTAAAACAGTTAAAAAAAATGGGAAAGTGAAGTGTTAGTACCTCAAAACAAAAGCCTTGTTGCTAAGTCATATCTTCAAAGCCTTGTTGATTGGCCAGAATATTATCCGGTAGACCTCAGTCAAGAAATAGTTCATTTGTATTAAAGTAAATACCTCAAATACATTTATTTTTAATACCTGCTAGTACTTACATCTTTCTTGATAATGTCTTGTGGGTCAATGCTTGACCCATCAAAGGTGGTCCTAGGTCGTGAGATGCCATCATCCTTGCGTGCCCTCGTGAGGTTGCTGGTCAGATGGGTGGGAACAGGGCACGCCATCGAGGCCGGGGCTTCATGGAGCAGCCGAGTTATCTGCCAGTTTCACCCACCCATCAACCGGGCTTTTGTTGTCTGCAAACCAAAAAATGGTTCTGGTCTGATCCCTCAATAGCACTTAAACATCTTGGAATTAGATCAGACTTTTGATAGAAAGGCTCTGTTAAATAAATAAGGAAAATTACTGAGATTCCTGTGGTTTTCATCATAACAAACTTCCATGTGCAGAGCAGTGAACCGGATGCACGCAACAAAACCTTGCTGCGCTTCGGTAATTTCATATGCATAAGGAGGAAATAAGTGCTGAACATATTCCAAAGCAGTCATAGAAATACCAATGCTTCTGAACGCCTCCTCTAGCCCCTGTGGCTTTTCCGTCATTATTATAAGGCAACTGCTCCAATACCGTTACTCCAGTGCAGAATACCATGAACGATGAACCTCAGATTTAGCAGGGGAAAAAACCACTGTTCTTCAAACCAACCTGTCAAGCCAGAGAAGAAAAATGGCAGAAGGAGGCTTACGTTGTTCAACGTGGTTTTTTCTTTCATAGTACTGTATCAGTTTAACTTTAGTTTCTGCAAAATAAGTTGCCCATCATCACAAAGAAGCAATTGTTAAAACTTAATTCTGGCACTAAGCATTCTCTCATGGGTTTTTTTGAAAACAGGGACCTGAAATTAGGTGTGATTTCTGGGTGGCCTAAGAGGTCTGCTAGCTGGAGGTCCAGAGAATTAGCAAGTTCAGCTGAAGTTAATGGGACAGCAGAGGACCTATTTACATATTAATTTGGGCATTCATCTCTGAACATGTTGATTCTTTTTCTCTGTGTTTAAAAACTGGTTCCATATGAGGTCAAAGGATTCTGAAAATAAACACCCGTTTACTTCCTTGAATGCATTGATCCATGATGTCTTTTACTCTTAGGCTATGCTTGCACACAGGCAATTTGTGCCACTCCAAAACCCAGCAGTGAACCATTCCAGCTTGCCAAGAGATCGTACTGACAGCTGAACAGACTGAGAGAGCAATTTATCCGTTTAGTACCCAGACATAAATCTTTTCTCCTAACAGCTTTGTTTAAGGGACAGGACTGCTTGCTTCCACACCTGAACCTGCCACTGACATATACGTGGTCACACTGGGAAAGAAGTTATAGGGAGGGAGAATGCTTACATTTACAAAAGTTGACTTGAATAGTGTTGCTGTCTCTTGCGTGAATTTATACAGACTGCAGAGTTCATGCCGTAGTCCAGACTTCCCTCGTATTCAGTACTTCAGTGCTTGTGGCCGTGCGAGTAGCTAAAGCGTAGCCGCGGTCAAGCACACTTGTACAAATGCTGCCTCTGATTTCCCTGCACAAGGGCAGCTCTTGGGTTCAAGGATTACAGCCAACACGTGTCCCTGCCCGCCTCCCAGGGCTCTCCAGAGGAGGTCACAACTCATCAAACTGCAGGGACCGCATTCCCTTCTCCAAAATGTTCTAAAAACAATAGGAATGATAGATTTCTGCACTGCCCATGGCTCAAATCTTGTAAGTTTGATATCCTCCATAAAAGAAGTTACTGATGTGGAAATGGTTGCTCTATTTTTAAATAAAAGTATTAAGTTATGTAAGGAAGAGCTCCTTTATCATTAAAAAGGGGAAAATATAGATACTTTTTATTACTCGGTGCATATGACACTTAGCTAAGAATAGTGGAAAGGCTGCACTAGGTCAGGGTAAAAGTCGTCTTGCCCAGCATTGTGTCCCTGACAGAGGCCAATAGCAAATGAATTCTTCAGGAAAGGGTGTAAGTGAAGGACAAGCAGGTGGTGATAGCTTTGCCATCCCGGCTCCAGCAATTACCATTTTAAGGATTTCCTCAATAGAGGTTGCAACTGGCCAATTAGGTTTAATAGCCCTTGATGGATCTTGCTAGTAGCTATTAATCGAAAAGGGAGCCTCTTTTGTCATTTCATGACTGATTAGTTGCTTTGAAAGCTCTTAGTGAGGACCTTGTGTAAGGCTTTTTAGAAATCCAGGTAGACTGCAGCAGCCAAATCACCCTTATTCATATGCTCACTAATTTTTTGAAAGAAGGCTCTCAGGTTTGTGAAGCCTGTGTTCCCGGGGGGCTAAGCTGTGCAGGGGCTCCCGGAGCCTTTGGAAAAACCGGCATCACATTTGTTCCCCTCTGTCTTCTGGGACGACTGCCAGAGCCAGTTAAATAACAGCCAGTGGTTCAGCAATTTCATATTTTAATTTGTATAAAGTAGCCGGTGACCAGCATCTGGTCCCACCACTGTTATTAATTTCTTTGAAATTAGCCGCGGTGCCCGAAATACTAGCCCTAACAGCAGAATGAGCCCTAGCTGTTGCCGTCTTGTTGCTGCAACAGGTAAGTGTTTTTATGGAGAAAATACTAAAATCCTACAGCTTTACCTCCTCATGACTACATTTTAAGAAGCGTAGAGCCTCTGTATTGCC
This sequence comes from Sagittarius serpentarius, assembly GCA_034782735.1. Taxonomy (NCBI): domain Eukaryota; kingdom Metazoa; phylum Chordata; class Aves; order Accipitriformes; family Sagittariidae; genus Sagittarius; species Sagittarius serpentarius. The sequence goes on along the minus strand of JAVKLA010000014.1, from coordinate 28,202,427 downwards.
GCTCCTGTCTGGCAAACTTTATGCTTGGCCTGTAACTGAGGGAAACACATCCTCATTGCCTTTGAAAACGAACGGAAGGTCATTAATAATACAGACCGGTTACAGCTGATGTGTATCAGCATAGCTCCGATAACACCTCTGCAGCTACAAAAAAAAAAAAAAAAAAAAAATTATCTTCTCTGTCAACTTTCTGTAACAGTTTTGCTTTTTGTGTGTATGTATGGATTTTAAGGGTTATTTAAAAATACTTATTTCAATAATCAACTGCCTGCAGATACTGCTATCCGGAAGAGATTGAGCAGATCCTGTGTAGACCACTACTTTCTTCTAATCGGGGCCTTAACTAGGAGGTACAAAACTCTGAGGCCATTTAGAATTAAACCGTCTCATTTAAAACTTGCCTATTAATCCAGAGATAAAAATATCTACATTTCTTGGTCTATTTTTAGATGAGACAGTAGTGACATGAATTTGTCAAAAGAGATGCAATTAACAAAAATGTTACAGCTCATTTAATTATATGTGCTGCCTACTATATATGTAAAAATCATCTTTTTAGTTAATGTTGGGGGACATACGCCTCCACCAAATTCCGTGGAGAGAGGTGATGCTGTGCCAGTTAAGGTTCTGGCCCAGAGGTAGATTTCACATAGAAGTTGAGTCTTTTATAGAAATTCAGGAAAAATATTTGGCTCCAAATTAGCCATTATTAATAAAAAGAAATAAGTAAAACCCAAATGGCTGTGTATCTACAGTGTTGAAATGAAGAGTAAAGTGCCACCAAATTCATTGGAAGTGCTGGTACAGTATAAAGATCCATGCCAGTTCATTTCAAGTAACATATTAGTGCATACAGGTACACATGTGTACGTGTTTGTGTACAGGTATATGTACATCAGTGTGCTACATGCAGATATGTAATTACACACGTACGTATTTATCTGTATACACACATCTACATGAAAAATGAGAAACAACAAATACTTTGTGTGTGTCTGTACCTATGAGCATAACTTTTATTTTTATATATATATATAAAACGAGATGGCTTTCAGTTCTGAACCAGTTTTTGGTAAATTTGCTCAGAGTAAAAGCCAAGGAAACCCTGCCTGCCCGCAAAAGAAGAAAAAAAATAAAAAATCCAGCGAAGAGAGGCAGGTTACCATTTAACACGGAACAGGCACGACAGAGGCACAGGGGCAGCTTTCACAGCATTTTCTCTCCCTCTTCTTGTTCGGCTGTTGATCAGCCTTTATCCGTGGGCAGGGGAACAGGGCACCAGGGCTGTCACAGCTGGCCAGCGTGTGCCCAGGGAACCCTGAGCACAAGCCTCCCTCCAAACCTGTGCCAAAGCTGCCTTCGGCAGAGCCATGGCGAGCGCCCAGGCTGGAGGCAGCCTGATGCGGTGCCAGTTACGTGTCCTCAGGTCTTCTCAGGCACCCGGGTGAGCCCTCCCGTACACAAGACCGGATGATTTTGAAGAACGCAGATGGACCCAGGTCTTCTAAAATCTCACCGCCTGACAAAAAATAAGGGTGGGGTGGGGGGAAATCATTCCTTGATGAATTCCGCAGGTTTCTTTAGACATGCCCAGGATGAATGCAAACACAAAGCTTCTCACGGTTGGACCGCTGGACAAGATGGGAGTAGAATGAAAGCTGTCAGTATTGGGTTTTAAAGGCATCCATCACACATTGGTACAATGCTAGCAGCAGTCTCCAAAATGCCAGTTATTTAGAAACACTGAACCATACTATGCTATACAAATTGAAGGGGTTTGATTTTATTACAGGTACTTCTGTCTTTTCCTGTTAAGAACACAGAGCATTACGTAGTGATGTGGAACTGTCTTGTTAATTTACCCTCGGAGAGCTTTTTTTTCCAAGCAAAGAGTTAACAGTAACAGAGGTAGAAATTAATTTTCCTCTCTCACTTGCAATGACTGTGATGGGGCTTAATAGGAACATTAATAACAATCTTGACCCAATCTGCATTTAATCTTCTGTTGCCAAGAATGGAGTGACAGGAATTTGCACGATCTGATGATTTTTTTGTTCTTTGCTTCATGACAGTAGCTGTATAAAAGTTTCAGATTATTCACTCTTTTCTACAGAAGGATTAAATCCTTTACAAAAAATATGTATGCTGTTAATCAGTTTCTGCTCAGCAATGTATTTTTCAATATGACAAAACATAATTTTATAAACATACATAATAATGCTTTACCATTTAACATGCGTAATAATGCTTTGCCATTTAAATCCATTGCATCATTTGACTTTGATCTACATGAACAGGGATTGTTAGAACAAAAAAACCTTGTAAGAAGGAGATAAAGAGAAACACATATTCTAGAGTCCTATTTATTTATTTGAATCAGTATTAGATGTACTTCTAGGCCAGTCCTTAAAAAATATGGCCTCTGAATTCCGTTTAATTTCAGATATCTCTATTACGATTCTTTGCACAGTCTATCAGAAACAAGAATTTTATTCTTTTGTGCTCCACTTCGCTCTCACAATAGAGATATAACCCCGGATATCATCATCTGTTATCACAGACACTATTTCAATATTACTTTTCATTTAGAGGATCATGGGCAAAAAAAGGGATTTTTGTAGATTTCACTTAAATATGGCTTAAAGTGAGCGACATGTAGAGCCGTAGTGTGTACGCAGATTTATTCCAGAAAATGCATCCCTGTAGACTATTTCTCTGTTAACTCTCCTGAGAGAAAACCCGCATCTTCAAATAGCTGATTTCCACGTAAAGGCTGCCAGGGAGCCATTTCCATTCCTGAAGTTGCGCTGCCCTCTGGGGGAGGTGACCTTCAGGTACCGCTCCAGCTCCAGCTCCATGCCGAGAGAACAAAAGCCATCTTCGGTTACCTTCTGCAGTTCTGAAGGCTGAACATTTTGCTTCCTCCAAATTTTGTGCCGATGCTCGGTGTGATTTTGGCATTGGGGCACAAAGACAAGCGAGGCTCCATTACAGCCGCCTTTTATTTGCTCTTTTGTTCCCTTACGCATCTTCTCTTTTTTGTGTGCGCGCTTGGAAATCTTGTCTGGGAAGGCCTGGAGGTGCTTTTCTATTTTTCTGAGATTTGTGGATGTAAGGTTGTCTGTCCGTGGTGAAAGGTCTGCTGCTGCTCTCCCCTAGTGCTGAATGCTTCACTAAGCAATGCCCTAGGTCCCGGGGAAACACGCTCACGCCTTCTGCACAACGGGAGGGGGACAGAAAACACGTCAGACAACACTTTTCGCAAAATGTTTTAAATTCTGCTTACGCAGTGCGCACTCCTAACACATACATGGGCACCGCCTAACTACACGGAGAACCGCTGGGCATACGGTGCACGTGCTACACGCGTGGTCACCGTACATATACCTGGTGTTTCCTGCAAGCCATAGGGTTTATTCTGTGTACGCCAGGCAGTATAGTATTTGTATTGTGTTCCCAGCCTCCTACTTGCTTGTTCTTTCAAACAACAAATGCAATGAATGGCAACTCAATTACTGAGGGTGGGAATTCATGGGAAGGAGTGCAGCCTCCCTCAGTGCGAGGCAGGCGGGCAACTCATCCACCTCCTGTTGTGCTGGTTTTGGCTGGGATAGAGTTAATTTTCTTCACAGTAGCTGGTATGGGGCGATGTTTTGGATTTGTACTGGAAACAGTGTTGGTAACACAGGGATGTTTTCCTTACTGCTGAGCAGGGCTTGCACAGAGCCAAGGCCTTTGCTGCTCCTCGCCCCACCCC
>JAVKLA010000014.1:28180138-28195004 GCA_034782735.1 Sagittarius serpentarius | reverse complement strand
TGAACACAACGCGGGGCGGGGGGGGGAATGACCGAAACGCGATGGCGACGCAGGCCGCCCTAGGCCGCCGCCGCCGCCGCCGGAAGTGACGCAGCCCGCCGCCGTCCGGGCAGGCGGAAGCGGCGGTGGGAGCAGTAAACAACCCCGCCGAGGGGCCGCGGCCGCCGCGCTTCCATCTTGGAGGAGCCGGAGCCGGAGCCGGAGCCGGAGCCTCCCGCGAACCATGGGCGGCGTCCTGGGCCTCTGCTCCATGGCGAGCTGGGTAAGGGGGGAGGGGGCGGGCGGCGCGGTGGTTCCCTCCCCCTCCTTGCCCGTTGTAGGCCCGGAGCCGGCGGCCGGTGCTGCCCGCCCTTCCCGGGCCTCGCCTGTCGCCTCCCCGGGCCTTTGTTTGCCGGGGGCTTCTGTGGCGCTGCCTTCCCGCCTCCTCAAGCGTGGGGAGGCTGCAGGTCCCTTCCCCCGGTCTACACCTCCGGCCGGCCCGGGGAGGCGGGCCCTGGGGCGCGCCCCCGCCGTCGTCCCCTCTTCTCGGGCTTCCCCGGGGGTCCCCAGGGATCCGCCGAAGCCATTTCGCTGGGGCGATGGGGGAGGTTCGTGCTTATTCAGCCAGGCCGGCCCGTCGCGCTGCTGGCCGCTGCTTAACCCGCCTTACCATGTGGGAGGTGTTGCTGTGTCCGCTGACATTCCCCCTCCCCAAGTCTGTAAAGGAGTCAAAATCTAATTAAATGCTTTGAAGTTCGGAGTTTCTTTTGGGGAAAAAAAAAAAACCCAAACCAAAACTTGCGTGTTTCCCTTATCCTAATGATGGTATTTAATTTCTCTTTCTTAGGGCTTTGTCTTGAGCAGCTCCACCCTTTCTAGCATCTTTGTCTTACCGGGCCATCGTTTTCCCACTGCACAGTAGTCTGTGGGGTTTTGTCACCACCGTGCTGAGCATCGGCAGGTGGTTTTTTTCTTAATGGGAAACAGGAGTTTGAGATGGTTCGTAAACTGTTGGCACTATTCAGAAAAGCAGAGAAGTTGGTAGAGATCCTGCATGGCAGTCCTCTTCTCAGTGGAGGCATTGCTGTCTGATCTTTAAATGATGATGCGTCTTTCCGAGTCTGGTCCCCATGCACATAGACACAGTCGGGTGGATTGTGAATCTTTAGACCTTTGGCTTAAAAATGTCAGTGGGATTGTGAAAACCTGCATTTTCCATACCAAAAATATCATGCCGTGCTTGGATTAAATGAAATTATGTATATTTAAACAGTTTATATACACAACTTGGTGGCCTAATAAAACCTCATATTGATTCAAACTCCTTTTTTTTATGCTATCAAAATATATGGACTCTGGTTCCCCTAGTGCAGAGTGGTATTTAATTAGAGAGATGATACCCAACTCCTTAATCTCTTGTACAAACTCTGTGAAATGATCCTAGAATTGGTAAATTTGTATGAGCTAAGTGACTAGAACACTGATAATATCCTGTTAACACAGTACTGTCAGTGTTCATTTTGCTTTAACTAACATTGTAAACATTACTTAATGGATTAGCCAGTTAAGCTTTAATTAGCTGAATATAGTTAACATTTTAATTATTGTCAAATACTAAGGGACAGTATAACTATAGGTTTTAATTCAAATACTTGGGTTAATATGTTCTGCATTTTCAAGTGAATAAACAGCCTTTCTGATAACTGGCTGGTGTTTGTAGTGCCTGAAGATTCCCTGTATACTTGCTTTTGTTTTTGAGTGTTTGTTTCTGTACAGCGAAATTCAGCTAATGGTCTTTTAGGTAAAATGATTTACATGAGCATGTAATCTTGATTAAGTCAGATTTACTGTGGGTAACTAACCCCATCCCTTCCTTTAAAGTGCCCAAACAAATTGTGGTTTTTTTGTTTGTTTTGGTGTGGGTTTTGTGTTTGTTTTTTTTTTTTTTGTCCCCGATGGCTTTGAAGTGTTGATTTTCTTTCCAGGTTTAAAACCACAGCTAATTAGCACTTAAAGCCTACATGACAGTTCTTATAGGAGAAATCTGTCTGCCCTGGTCTCTAGTGATATGTCAGTACCAACACCGTTTGTGGCTCTGAAAGAGAGACAAACTGTGAGGGTGAGGTAGCAGGAGAGCCAGATGCAGTGGAGTTTGTGCTAGTGCGGACTGTGCCACGGCCAGGAAACCTACTTCTCTTTTGTCTGGGAAGATGCTGCTGCAGGCGTTGCTTCAGCTGTGTGACTTCTCTGCAAGGCCGCGTGTTGTGCCATGCAGAGCTGCTCTCTGTAACCGACCTCGGCATCTGGCCTCATACCTGTATTTCTTCTGAATTTTTTTGTGTGGTGTTACTGCTGGTTGTAGCTCTGCTCTACTGTGTGCTGATCAGGCTGTGTTTCAGCTTAGTGTTTTTAAGAGCAAAGATGAGTGTGGTGGGATGGCGGGAAGGCCTTAAGAGCACTGTCATCTCACCAACAGTCTTCTGATCCTGATGACCTAGATTGATCACGCAGTGCTATTTTCAATCTGCTGGGTCTTGCCTCTATTGCATTGTTCTCTGAAATAGCTCAGCTGCTGTTTTGCTCACTTTAATACTGTCTATCAAAGCAAAGATCTTGATTGAATCAGTTCTTTTAAGCGTATGAGTAGGGATGATGTAGCTAAAACCCGACTAGGCCCAGCAGGGGACTTAGTGTTTTTGCGAATACTTAATTTAGTATGTGATTATTTAGTCATTGCCTCAGTAAGAACGATTACATTTGGTATTAAAAACCTGTTCTGTGTGCATCAGGGGCAGTAACGCTTGACTTTCAGTGGGTTTGTGGGGTCTTCTCTTTCCTGCAATGTTCATCTTGTTACGTGTTCCTCCTGCAATTTCCGCTGCCCCAGAGAATGAAGTGACTGGTTTAGCAAGCATGAATTAACATGTCTGCCTGGCTGGCTGCTCCCAGAATAGGTGCGTAGGTCATCTTTTTTTATTTTGCCTCCGTGAACACCGAGCTGCTTGTTTTTCTCAAAAAACGTGCAGGGACGTGAGCTGGTTAGTAGGCCCAAAAGTTACTGGGTGGCAATAGGTTTATGCAGTCATGACTTAGTCCAAGCTTCCTTAAGAAAGCAAGCTCAAAACTCATTGCAGAGTAACTCTTTGTCTGCATCTCTGACTAAGCTGGGCTTCACCTGGAGAGTTAATATTAAGCTTTGATCTATGCAGTAGTATCTTACTGTTTGTATCCTGGGAGGCGTGTTCTGAATTTAGGAAGAAAGTAAACGATGCAAACTGTCCTTGTCTCCTCTGCTGGTAAACTCAATACCATGGGCCAAACACTCTTTGGTCTCTGTTCTTTTTGAAGTCTTTTACTTGTTGGAAGTTTTTTTGCCAGTAGTACAACAATATTTTATTGGAGTGGTATATATTTTATTCTGTCTTGCTAAAAGAAAGAGGGACTTAGACTGTAACGTGATTCCTTGTAGAAATGGCCAACTTGTATAAATAGTATCAGCTATCAATAGGTCTTTCCTTCAGAGATGTGCTTGGGCACAGCTTGTAAGGATGAGCTGTTCGGGGGCAAAACGCTTTAAAAGCTGGTGTTGGAGCTCAGACACTTAAACGGGGTATATTGCCTGGTTTGAGGCACATTGTTGCCCAGTGAGGGGAAGACCCTCATCTGTATTTCAGCCACTGCAAGCCTCCCCTGTCTCTAGAAACATGAGTTCCTGTGTTCCTCTTGATGCACTCAGGAGGAAGCTGCTTGAATTACTTAGATGTTTAATGAACAATTTAACACTGGGATTCTCCAGAGAAGTCACTTTTGTGCCAGGTGGCCCTGGCACCAAGTTTTCTGCAGCAGATGAGCCTAGGCTTATATTCTACTCTGACAAATTCAACCTTTTATTCAACAGTGTCTTTAAAAATATTAATGCAGACAGAATTGGTTCAAGAAAGTAATTTTTTTTGAACAGAGAACAGAAATATTCTTCCCTACAAGGGTTATTTGTATGTGTGGAGGAAATAGTGTAATACATTAGTACTGTAAAATCCTGATGCATCCTAAGCCAGTATTTGCCATACATTTCCTGCTTGCTAAGCCTAGATGCCCCTGATGTAGTTGCTTGCAGTCATAGAACAGCCTCGAAGGATCATCTGGTCCAGCCTTTCGTGGGAAAGGGAGCCTAGATGAGATGATCTAGCACCCTGTCCAGTCATGTCTTGAAAACCTCCAGTGATGGGGACTCTACCGTGCCCTTGGGGAGGTTATTGCAGTGAGTGAGTGTTCTCACTGTAAAAAATGTCTTTCTTGTATCGAGATGAAACCTCTCCTGGAATCAACACCTTCATACTCTTTGTGCTATAATGATACTGAGTGGAGGAGGAGGTAAAAAAGGGCAATATAATATCTTTTACTGTAGCATAGTGGAGTGGAAATTCTTGGCTTCTCCATCGTTGGGAAGGAACGCAAGTACAAAAAGAACATGAAGAAATTATTTAAAAGACTGGGTTCGTGGGTCTGGTTGAACCTTGTAAGAACGGGTAATCCGAGCCTTTTCCCGAGTGGTTCTCAGGAGGCTGCCGGGAGCGTTGTGGCAGTCTGTCTGCTCTTCCCTGCAAGCCCTGGGGTCTTCCTGGTAGCGGCAGGCTGCTGACATTTTAGTTTGTCATATGACTAAACTTAACAACTCTTTGACGTGTGCCAGTCATACTGGATGATTGACATGCACTGGTCATGTGCCGGTGTAACTAGTCATGTTCTTATGTGACTGGGTGTCTTTCATGTGGTGATTTACTCCTGTGGCTTTCGTCACGTGGCAGAGGTGTCCCTGCGCGTGTGCTGGGGGCGAAGCTGGGTTTTACCACGTTCAGTATCTTTGGCAGAGGTCGCATGGTGTGTCTGTTGTAGCTCAGATAGGGCAGTGCTCACTTGGTAACTTTACCTTAGCTGAAAAATATGTGGCCCCCCAAACGCAATGTTTACTGCTCACTGGGATAATAATTTATTTGTAAATTAAAAAAAAAGAACCACAAAACTCAGAACGTTTTGATTGTACCTTTTCCTGTTTTGGCTTTTGTTTACTTGTGGGACCTTGCCCTTCTTTCATTTCCTGAGCTGTCACGCAGCAAGTGGCAGAAAATTGCGAAGGGGTGAAGTAAGTTTCCTGCTCCCTGCCTCCACCCCGGTGAAATAGCACTATCTGCTCCCTTTCCTTCTTCCCACAATTTTCTGTTTAAGAATTGCATACAGGTAAATTTTGTCCTATTTTCTTCCCTCGTAGTATTAAACTGTACAACATTCCTATCCACTTTTGCTGTTGATATTTGGTAGCAATGATAATACATGGACTGTGTGTTTGCTTTGTTCCTGCGGTTTGTAACTAAGTTGTCTTTGCCAGCTAACAGAATTACGTGAGTAGCTGCTAAATATGCAATCATTTGCAACCTAAGCTTTAGGCTATTTTACCTATTGTTTGTGCTCCAGTAATGTGTATGGCCCCAGTGAGGATTGTGGCCCGACTCTGCCAGATGCTGAAATTATAGCTAGATGGCAGTTGTGCTCTGATTTTTTTTTTTTTTTTTTTTTTTTCCCCTGTGGTGTATTTGTTTAATCTCTGCAGCTGTGGAAGGGAGGATGGAGTTCTTAACTAAAAGCAATCCTCGCATCTCATGTAGCTGAAATTAAATAAAATTCAAGAGAAGAAATGAGCCTGAATCCGGTCTTTATTTCCTCTGAATGGATAAATGATTACTTTTGACATAGCACTAATTTCACTGTACAGTGGTGCATTAGGAAATGCTGCCAAGATTGTTAGGGCGCTCTGTAAGGTGTTGCAGCGACTTAGTCTACACTAGTGATGGGATAGATGCATAGGATGAGTCATTTCCCATCATTACTTCTGATGATCTACATGGCCTGATTAAGTACTGAAATCTAGCAATGCAACACTTGTAAAAGAATTTGCTTTGTGTTCTGTCTCTCTGTCAGATACCGTGCTTATGTGGAAGTGCCCCGTGCCTGCTCTGCCGATGCTGCCCCAGCGGAAACAACTCTACCATAACTCGGCTGATATATGCATTCTTTTTACTTCTCGGCGTGAGTGTTGCCTGTGTGATGTTAATACCAGGCATGGAAGAGCAGCTGAAGAAGGTCAGGTTACTTCTTTGTTAATGTGTTTGGTAGAACAAATGTCCCAGATAATTGTAAATTACATCTTGAAAGCATGGGGTTTATTTGGAAGTATGTGATTGTGCTGCTGCCTGTGCTTCACAGTCACCATTGATTTGATTGTAGATCAAATAAAGAACTTGTGGGACGGTCACTGCACAGATGAAAAGCGCTATTTAGAAATAAAGTTGCACCTCTTCTTTTAATAGCTCAGAGCAGAAAATATAATGTATGTATATGGAGTTTTAAATTATATATTATTAGAGATGCATGTATTTGTGCCTCTTGATTGATTTTGATTGTTGTTAGTAAAAGAATGAAAAATAACCACGATCTAAGATGTCTTCTAGTTTCATTGTGCTGTACCAGTTAAAATTCCATTTTAAAGTCTGCAAGTGTTTAACAAAAATATTTTTCACTAATAATGGTAGCATATTTTTCAGTAAGGATATCAGGAAGTGCTTATAGGATTTTACAGTTTATAAATTATATAATTTTACAGTTTATCAGTTACGTGAAGATACGGTAGCACATGTAAAATTACGGAGTGATAATTTAAGTTATGGGAGAGCTTATAGATTCACTGAACTCGGGTTGCATTTGCTTTGGTTCTGTTAGTCTTTGTTTTGCTATCTTTTTTTTTTTTTTTCCTAGTAGATAGTGACTTCTGTTAGGCGTGCTTTTGTTTTTCTTCCCCCCAAATGAGTCATTCATCTGTAAATGTTTATTTCAGCGTGGTGTAGTAACCACACTAGAGCTTCAGTGAGAGCCATGTTAGTCACCTAGCAAAGAAAATTACAGCCTTCTGGAGTATGATTTGACTTCAGAAAGGTGTTGCTCCTGTCCCAGTGGTGACTGGAAAGGGATATTCTCAGCTGTTTCATATGGAAGTTACAGATGCTTGTAATTGATTGTGATTTTACTTTTTTGGGGGAGGCTGTTTCTGTTCTAGAGACGTAAGTAACTGTCAAGTCAAATGTACCAAATCCCGTTATTTTTAATCTCCTGATTATCAGATCAATAAGTGAAAATTGCATTTCTTTGAGAAGTTCTGAAATTGCTAGTAACAAAAAAACCCACACCCAACCCCACCATTAATAAGATTTATTTTTGGTTTTGTTTACAATTTGCCTATGTGGGATTTTTTTCCTTGAGTGTGTTTATTCTGCTTGGACTGTAGCTAACAATACAGCCCTTCAGTATCACATTTTCTAGCAATGTTAATAGTTGCCTAATGTTACAATATTAATGAGTTGTATATTAATAAAGAGCTAATAAGTGTTTACTCACAGGAGGCCTTTTACAGATCACTGAAGTATCTCTTGTATTTATCACAGATTCCTGGATTTTGTGATGGAGGGATGGGAACAACTATTCCTGGCGTGCATGGCCACGTGAATTGCGATGTACTAGTTGGTTACAAAGCCGTGTACCGTGTGTGCTTTGGTATGGCAATGTTCTTCCTTCTCTTCTCCTTACTGATGATCAAAGTGAAGAGCAGCAACGACCCAAGAGCAGCGGTGCACAATGGGTAAGATACAGAAATGAGAACTGAGGTGGGCGGGGTGTGCATACGAGATGGAGCTACTGTGAAAGTAAAGCCTGTGGCTGAGCGCGCACGTCAAATTTACAGTTCCACAAAGAATTTCATAGTAGCTAGAGGAGTGTTGTTGCAGTAGAGGGCATTCAAAGTTATTAGAGTTCTTAGACGTGGCAGATTAATTTTTGTAAGAGGAAAAGGTACCCATGGCTGTCGCTTTTCAGAGCCTGAACTATGGCAGTGGGTAACGTCTCCAGAGGTTTCCCAAGATTAGAGATTCTGCTTTTGTCCAAAGACGACAAAATTCAGAGGTGAATAATGGTACTAAGTTTCATTTGCTGGAGATTTTATTCAACAAATAGAAAGATTAAAAAGCCTCATCTGTCCTCTAGGAATTGCATTTCTCTTAACTTTGATGTTTGTAATGGCTTGCTCTTTTCTGAACAGTTTTATTTTAAAGATTATAACAGGTACCTACGTATCTATATAGATACATAACATATCTCTTCCCCCTCTGTTACCTTTTCTTCAGTCTCCCCTCTCCATAAAGAAGAGTGAGTTACATGTTTAGTTTCTGAGCTTCGCAGAAAATTCTTCTTTGGTATTGCATTATAGTTAAGATTAACACAGGGATAATAGTGAAATTTCAGCTTTCAGGTTGACACAACTGGTAGTTTTCATCCAGGCTCAGCCTATGTGTAATGTAGTTTCTTGAACCAAGGAGATGTAAATATTTGTAATAGGGCGTGGCACTAAAAAGCATAAAACCATTTATGGTGCCTAGCCTTGCTGGTCACAGTGATTGCTTGGACTACTGCTTTTTCAAGATGATTGTATTTAACAGAACCTATCAACAGCTAAGCTGTAAAAATGAAGAAGTAATTTTATTTTATGTTCAGTATAATAAGATTAAAATTTTCTAGCATAAAATGAGAAAAAACTTCAAATGATTTCTCTAGGGGAAAAGGAAAATAATTAAGACTGAGCAGAATATTGCTTTGTTTACTACTTTTGTTTGTTTTGGTCTAAAGAAAAAGAGGCCGGGTACAGTATTAAGATGTGTTAGCAGCAGTTACTCAGTTCAGCCTTTCCCTCCGCCCCGCTTTGTTCAGGAGAGCATACTTGTTACAAGCAAGGAGAAAATGGTTCAGGTACCTTCTATATCAATACTTTGTGGGAGGGTTTGGGTTTTTTTTTGTTACAATAAAAGACACCTTTTACATGTTACGGAATCTTTTTACCTGAAACTGCTTCTGAAGTGTTTGGCATCTTGATACCCTTATCTGGAGTTGTTACTATTTATGCAACCCATAGCAGTTTATTCTTCCTAGCCAATCTAGTGCCAGCACTAGGATAAAAGGAAAAATGATACTCGTTAACTGTTACTGGTAAAATATTTAATAATGTTCCTTCCAACACTTCTGTAATAACGAGTTGCTTCAGTAGTGTGCATTACAGGTAGCTTTATGAAAGCCATGGCTTTTGATTTTTGAAATTGTATGTATCTTCAGTAATACTTTGCAATGTAATCTTTCTGTCAGTGATTTGAAATACTCAGAATATTAGGTTTTCCCATGTATGTGTGTACTAACTTTTTCATACTTGCATGCAAATTAAGCCCAGTAATGTGATCCAGTGCCAATGTTCACCTTCTTTGCTTTTGTAACAGCAGTCAGAATGGTTTCTTGCCTCAGGTTAATAATAATAGAAAAAAATCGGTTGTTACGTTTTCACAGGGTTGCTGCTGGCTTGCCCAGAACACATAGCAACTGTAGGTGTTATTTCAGATGAGTATTGTTTTCGGCTGTCACGCACGTTACATGGGTAGAGCATTAAGATCCCTTAAAGTCTGGGATTAGAGATGGAAATTTATACAAACTTGAACCTGGTCTTATTTCTATAATTGAGAATGACATTGATTTAAAAAAAATAAAATTCCACACATGGATTCAAAAACTAGTTGTAGTCAGGTGTATATTACACCGTAAATATTGTAAGTTAATTCAGCTTTCAAACTGGGTTTAGTCACTTCTGTCTGTCCCAGTGAATGAGTCCATTTTTCCCATATTCTGCACTTGTGTCATCTTGCATAGTTCTCTCCACACAACTAGAATTTATTCCTCTGGTCACCATCACCTGATTGTAACAGCCAGAAGGAAAGATTAAACTTGTTCAAAGTATGGGAAAATAATGGGAAGGGATAGAAAACTTGAAAACGCTGCAAGTGTCTGACATCGCAGGGCTGTGGTACGTGGCTTTGTGCTATATTTTGAAGTACATGTAGATGGTACCCTGCTTATTTTTGGAGCTGCCTGTCACTGTGATCAGAAAAAATAGTCTTCACCTTCTTACAGTTTTGTTGGCATAACTTTTTGATTTGAAGTTCCCCATGCAGGGTATATTTGTACACAGTCTGTATTTGGGGTGAGTTTGGTGAATCTTTGGTGGAAGATATTTCCTTGTCTGCTTTCTAGGAAACATGGGATCTGTTTTGTTTGTCCAGAAGTGCCTGTCTTTTACTGGGGAAAATAAAATAATCCAATGCTACTGAACCGGAAGAGGGACTTAGACTTTTGACTGTGTCCTTTCTGTGAAGGATGAATCCTTTGCTTTTGTTGTTGTGTTAAATCTTCATCAGATGGAGGCCTAAAGAGTTAGGTGGGAAGAATCCAGGCTTTTGTACATCTCTCTTGTAGGAAATGAATTGAGACTGGTAGGGAACTCCAGCATAATTTTTTCTGTCATTGTAGGCACCAACCAGATCTTCTACGTTTTTGGTTTTGATATTAAAAACAGGTAGGGATTTTTTTAACCCATTTTTCTGATGTGCAGGCAGTTTAATAATCTCACTGCTCTAGTTAAAAACCTTCTTAAAAAAAAAAAAAGCCCAAAACCTCACAATTATATTCCACCCTGGCTTCATTTGTAATACACAAGTGAGAGATCTCTGGGAAATGTCATACTCTGTGTCAGTCTAGCACCGTTTAAGCATAATTTTCTGGAGAACAAAAATATTGGGCAGATAAAGTAATGTTTTTATCCTACTTCAAAAGAAGTGAGTTAAGAATGAGTGAATTAAAAAACAGCTCTTAAGGATGTGCATTTTGTGTACTTTCAAGTTTTTGTGAACTAGATCAGACTTCAGCAGTTGCCTGACCTTTTTTGGTTTTTTTTATTTCCCTTTAGATTCTGGTTCTTTAAATTTGCAACAGCACTTGCAATTAGCATTGGAGCTTTCTTCATACCGGAGGGACCGTTTACAACTGGTAAGGGAATATTGTCTTCTGCTGTGTCACGGTACAATCATAACTGGTTTTAAAACAAAACTAAGTGCATGCTGTTGTCTTACAGTTTTAATTGTAGCTGTGTAACCACAGCACTCTTCTGTGTTTAGGGACATTAAGACAGGATGGTAAATCATCTATGGTTCTGAACTGGTTTGGTTTTGTTTCTCTTTTAGTGTGGTTTTACGTAGGTATGGCTGGAGCGTTCTGCTTTATTCTTATTCAGCTGGTCTTGCTTATTGACTTTGCCCACTCCTGGAATGAATCTTGGGTTGAAAAAATGGAGGAAGGAAACTCAAGATGCTGGTATGCAGGTAAAGGACTGTACTACAATCAAGTTTTCAATTTCATTTTGCATTATGTTAAATAAGTTATTCACAGAGTAGTGCATTACCAGAGTGCAGAAGGGCTGCTTCGTGCATAAGTATCATTTTCTCAGATGGTGTAGTTCAGCTCCGTTGTCTTGCTGTCCTTCTGATGTCAACTGAAATAAGCGGAGGAGGGCTGGGAGAGGGGCAACAGCCTCTGAGTAATAAGATCTAATCCCTGGGAGAAGGGCATCAGTTTATGATAGCAGAAAAGTGGCAATTGCAGGTTTTTGTTTATGTATTTTTTTCATCCACAGGTTTTGTTACACCTTAGCGCTGATTAAAAATGAACTAGCCTCTGTTACTGCTTCAGTTGAGCATAAGCATCTCAAATAACTGTTTTTTCTTTCTGTCTGCCGGTCAGCTGTTCTTTGAACGTATATGCTGAGTGAAAGGCCAAGATAGTGAAGGAGAGTACAAGTGATCTCACTGGAGAAATGATAGGTTAATTCTAATACAGTGTTTCAGGTGTGATAATTTAGGTGTTTCAAAAGACAGCACAGCCTGTCTTCGTGCAGTGGTCACTTCACTCTTTAGTGTTTTTAATAAGATGGAATTTGGAAATAAGATTTTATTTTTCCTTCTATTGGAGAAGTAGCTCTTCAGTTTCTTTTTTAAGCTTTTAGCCAACATTATGTAGCATAACCTTGATGGTCGCTTCCAACCCAAGCCATTCTATGGTAACTGTATTCCTTCGTACCTGCTGCTCTTGGTTGCTGTTAGAGCATTAGAGAATCAAGTATGGCTTCAGCCTTCCCATTTATTGTGTTCTTTCCTTTTAACACCTCCGAGTATTGAGAAGAACTTACTTCCTTTACATTTCAGTGCCCAGAGCCGCTCTCACATGGTCATTGTATACCATATCCAAAATCTGATAATCATGTAATACTATTTCAGTTTTCATACTCTCCACTATGCACCGGTTTAACTCTTGTTTTAACTGTGTGTCTCTTTCCACAGCTCTACTGTCAGCTACAGCTGTCAATTATCTGCTGTCTCTAGTAGCTATTGTCTTGTTTTATGTTTACTACACTCATCCAGAAGGTTGTTCTGAAAACAAGACATTCATCAGTGTTAATATGCTGCTGTGTATTGGTGCTTCTGTAATGTCAATTCTGCCGAAGATCCAGGTACAGTTAATTTTGTTACCTTTTAGGGTTTTTTTTGTGTTATAAATCCAAGAAACCTGTAATATCATTGTGCCCAAGACTTCTAGTTGCCTAACTTTGCTGTTTCATGACTACTTTGTATAGGAATCTCAGCCAAGATCTGGTTTGCTGCAGTCTTCTGTGATCACGATTTATACAATGTACTTGACTTGGTCAGCTATGACCAATGAACCAGGTAAGTGTAGTAGCAATATATGGCTTTTTTGGGTAACCACTTCAGCAGTAAATTCTATCTTCACCTTTTTGAAAGGCAATATTAGAATGGGGTGCTATCACGCACACAAGTTAGAGGCAGGACTCGTTAATTTGTGTTCTCTCCCCCCACCCCAGCTTTCTGTAACAATACTGAAGGAATAGTTCTTCCAAAGAGAACCTAGTTTTCATTTGCTCTTATGTTTATCGTATGGAAGAATTTCTAGCTATTATTGGCAGGATCTCAGTATTCTAAAGCTTAGATTTTGCAGATTACCACAGCTCTTCCCAGCTGTCTGGAAGGTTCACCTCCCTACCAGGCTTCAGGTGTGTTATCTGGTGACTGGGATGCTACTGATTGTATTTTTCCAAACTGAGGATTTAAAAAAATGTGTTAATACATGTTCTCCATGGTTTTTGTGTCTGAAAACAGCTGAGCACCTCTAAAAAAAAAAATAAATTTAACTAAATAAATTCAGAAATTCTGGTGACCAAAATAAACGGCCAAATACTGATTTTGGTGTTTTTAATTGGGTCTCTGGCCTTTTTATCTTAATTATGGACAATCTTCTGTCCTTTTGTGTAACAGCATACGCATAAGTCGTATCTAATTCCTGCAGTAATTATGGGGAAATAAGATGTCTGCTACTTTCAGCTGTTTCACCTGTGTTATCTGTGGATGCTGTGGGTTGGGAACCATTGATAATATGAAACGGATTTTGTAGTACTCTTTTCTAACTCTGCGGTGACTCTGGTACCCCATCTATAGAGTATATGTTTGTCAGACTTGTTTGCTAGTGGTAGAATTTCTAAAGCTTAATATGCAGAGCATTTTTATTTTGTTGCATCTAATTACATGAGGTGGAACAGTAAAGCAGTTGATGCATCTCTTACATAAGTTTAAAATCCTTTTATCTGCTCAAAGAGGCAGATTTTTGTGCCATGTGCTGTCATTTCCCTGCTTTAGAGAGACTCAATAGGCTACAATTAGATTCCAAGCTTTTTTACTTCACGACTGTCACAGTCACAGAGTTCCTTCCTTTCTATTACCATGCGTTCAGTGTGGAAATGTACCATTAAATATTTGTTCTGTTCTTGTTTTATGTAAGTTCTAATGTCATTCCCCCACAGACAGGCGCTGTAACCCAAGCTTGCTGAGCATCATTGGTTACAACAGCACCACCGTTCCAACCCAGGGTCAGGTAGTTCAGTGGTGGGATGCGCAAGGAATTGTAGGACTGGTTTTGTTTTTGCTGTGTGTTCTCTATTCTAGGTAAGATTCCTTTAAAAAAGTTCCTATTAACTTGTATTACTTCGCATTGTCAATAGTAAATTGTATTTATTTGGGTAACTGTACTGTGTCCTTTCCTGTCAAATACAGCATCCGAACATCCAACAACAGCCAAGTTAACAAGCTGATGCTGACCAGTGATGAATCTACACTGATAGAGGATGGAATGCCCAGGAGTGACGGCTCCCTTGATGATGGAGATGATGTTCACCGAGCCATAGATAACGAGAGGGATGGAGTTACTTACAGTTACTCCTTCTTTCATTTCATGCTTTTCCTGGCGTCGCTGTATATCATGATGACGCTTACCAACTGGTACAGGTATTTACCTTTGATGAGCGTACTAGGCGCTGTCTTTTGCGGGACAAGGAGGCCAAAGTTGTGTGCTGTGAGGAATGTAGGTCTTGAATGGGACTTCTCAAGGGAAGTATACTCGTTCATCTATGTGAAATGAATTGTATTTGAAAATTGGAGTAGCCAACCTACTGTATTTTCTAGGATAATTGTCATCTCACTGGGCTGCTGAAATACGTCCTGCTGAAGTGAACAGGAGAGAGTCTTAAATTCTGTAACAGCTAAAAATAAGTAAACACCCCAGGCCCGTGTCTGGTACACAGAGCTGGAAAAAGGAGAGACAGGACATGTTATATATATCGGCAGGCTGAGGCAGAAGTGATCCTTCCCCTCTCCTCAGCACTGGCGACACCACAGCTGGAGTGCTGGGTCCAGTCCTGGGCTCCCCAGTACAGGAGAGACATGCTGGACACCCTGGAGAGAGTCCAGCAAGGGGCCAGAAAGGTGATGCAGGGACTGGGAGCAGCACCTGTCATAGGAGGAGAGGCTGGGTGAGCTGAGACTGGTCAGCCTGGAGAAGAGAAGGCTCAGGGGGA
>JAVKLA010000014.1:28166764-28180078 GCA_034782735.1 Sagittarius serpentarius | reverse complement strand
AGGGTGCAGAGAGGACTGGGCCAGGCTCTTTTCACACCCTGAAACACGGGAGGTTCCCTCTGAACATCAGGAAACACCTTTTCATTGAAAAGGGGCGGCTGAGCACTGGCAGAGGTTGCCCAGGGAGGTTGTGGCATCTCTATCCTCAGAGATACTCAGAAGCTGCCTGCGTGTAGTCCTGGTTTGCTGGCTGTAGGTGTCCCTGCTTGAGCAGGGTGGCGTTGGACCAGATGACCTTCAGAGGTCCCTTCCAACCTCAGCCAGTCTGTGATGCGGCCTGCTGGAAGGAAAGGAGGTGGTCTGCTCCCTGCAAAAGGCCTCACAATAAAACAGCCCACCTATGTGTGAATTGTTATTATGTTAACAGGTTGAGCAGGTGTTTTTCAGAATTTAAAAATACAAATTATGGTCTCTAATCATTTGTTAAAGGACAATTTGTATCAAAATAGCAACACTAGAAAGGTGTTTCCTTCAAAAGTAGCTCTTAATAGACAGTCTTGCTGTGGATTTGATTTGTGGCCCTGCTTGGGTCAACACGACATTGAGATTATTAATTCTTCTAGGTGTTGCCTTTTGACAAGGTAAAACGCATTATTTGTGTCTATAAATGCTTTCACTTTCCTGCCTTTCCACAGCTTTGCCTAGAGCTTCCTTGTCATTTTTTCTGCTTCTTCACAAGCTTCTCTTACTAAATATTTTTTGGGCTGCTGTTGCTTTTCCCCGTCCTGTGACACCAACTTACAAGTGGTGTTCTTGTATGGATTAGTGTGAACTGCCTGGAAGAAGGAAGGTAGAGATGTCCTTTGAGGTGTGGAGCTGAAGCGAAAATGATCCACTGTGAAGACACTGTTGGAAGAGTGGCTTACTGCACAAGTATGTCCTACAGAAACAAAAATGGCAAATTACCTTTTTTTTTTTTCTTTTCCTTCTTTCACAGTCCGGATTCTTCTTACGAGACAATGACCAGCAAATGGCCGTCTGTCTGGGTGAAGATATCTTCCAGCTGGATTGGCATCGTGCTCTACGTGTGGACTCTGGTTGCTCCGCTGGTTCTTACAAACCGTGACTTTGACTGAGCTGCGCTGCTCTCGAGGGAGACAGTGTTAGCTTCACCGTGTCCTTGAAACAAACAGTATTCCAGATGACAGTGCAGTTGTAAATACGTGTGTGCGCGTGCTATCCATGTAGTATATCCTGCTTTATTCTGCATGATTACCTTGAATCACGTCTTTGTCATTTCACTAAATGACTTTTTCTAGCTGAGCTCAGTGACAGTTGCTGTACTGGTGGTTTTCATAGGAGCTTCAGGAGCATTAGATGCAAGATCAAGACCTTTTGGAAGTAGGTTTCCACCCCCCTCAATTGCATTAAATAGTTGTAGGAAAGAAAGCGCAAGTGTTAATTAGGGTAACAAAACAGTATTAGATCAGGCTCTGCAAGCAAAGGAGGGGCTGCCTTTGATGATCCCTGTTGCCTTGATTCCAAATTAAGTCTTGAGAAAGTGGTGTTAGACTCAAACCTGCGCATGTTGGACTTTACCGGACAGCTTGCAGCGTTGTAGCACTAGCAGCCTGACCTTTTCCTGCACTGAGGGCAGCGGTACCTTTAGCACGGATGTTAAATGGGGAAACCTGCACCTGAAGCTGGAGAGGAGCCGATGTCCTCCTGGGTGCTGCTGGGTCCCACGTGTCCCCTTGCAGACAGGAGGACAGACACCCTGAGGAAAAACATCCTGGTATCAGATGCTCAGAAGCATGTTTTTAAGGCACCCGTTTACAATGTGCGTCTTTTTTTTTCTGTTTAAAGTAGTTTAAATGGGATGGCTGTGCTGTAATTTACTGCTGTTCTGTGTGCCACTTTCTTGGCTAAGCTACAATCAGTCTCTACAAGGAGCCAAGTGGTGAAGACTGTGTAAGCCTTTTAGAGGAATTTTTTGAGTATTGTGGTTAAAAAAGCAGTGGAGGAAAAGGAGCACTGAAATTACAGTAACTAGAGGAGGCTTGCATTAACTGAGGCTTCCACAAATGTGTTTCTTCATATATGTGGGGCTCCAAATTTTGAAATAATTTTGTGTATTGGGTATTTTGCTTGTTGTTCATTGCTAGAGGTGGACTTGAGCCTACAAAGTCTCAGTCTGAGCAGGAGGTAAGACGTTAATCTGTTTGATTAAAATACCATATAGTTCCTGTGCAGTAATCTTAAATGCTTTTGTGCTTGCTGCTTTGTAACTGAAGTACATAAGCCGCATTATTTATATCTCTTACTTCCTACAACTTGAGACTAGAGCAGCCTGACTGGGAATGACCTGAGATGTCAGGCTGATCTGTTACCGTGCTGTTTATACTGTTGCTTCCTGTCACTAATTATTCCCCAAGCTTTTAATTCTGCACCTAAACCCTGACATTTACTGCAGAAGTCTGACATGTCAGTCAAACTTGAGATGGTAATGGAAGGATTAGTAAAGAAGGCTTGTAATAATTTGGAACATGTTGTTACCTTACTAATAAATAAATTTGGATGAAGAAGTCCAGTGACTTTTGGCATCTCGTACTGCTGCCCTGCGTGGGTGGTGCAGGGTTTTATATTGCATCTCGTCTTCTGTTCCTGGGATGTCTCCTAGCACTTGCGGTGTGAGCAGCAGCAGCAGGCAGTGCTGCAGCGCTCCCCAGTAAGGCAGGCTCTGGGAGACCACGTGTAACCCCCTGCACCCATCTCTCTGAAAACACAAACATGCTTCACGCTTGTAACTGCTCCTGCTTCAGCAGCTGTGGCTGCCTTGTATTGCACCTGTGTTTAAGTTGGGGTGAAACCCCTGAACACCAGTTTTAATACAGCAGTTCCCCTGTCCGGTAACAAATGACTAGTCACAGAATTAGGAAGATGGACAGCTCTGTCTGTGCATTTGGCACCTTGTACAAGTGGCCATACTACTCCTTTTCAAAAAAAAGAAAAAGAAAAGGCAATTTGGAGTGCAGTGCCAGAGCTGTGGAAGGTGTTTTTACTGTTGTGTGTATAAAGTTAGTAAAATCCCATTTCTCCCATCCCTGGAACATCTTACACACTGGAGCTTCTCTCAGCCTCCCAGCTACAGCTGTGATGGTAGAGAGGGAAGAAAACTCTTCAGTTATGGTTTAACTTACTGTTTGTATTAAATCAGGAGCTCAGGGTGAGATGACTTAGTGTGAAGTGTGTCGACTGCACCTTCCCCTGCTGTTGTAGTAACCTCACTGGCACTCGGCCGTGTTGTACAGCTACAGTACGGTCCCCTGAACAAATGTGGAAGATGTAAAAGCAACAATGGAAACGCACCTTTTGGGTAGGGGCAGAGCTTGGCCAGGGGCAGGAAAGCTGTGGGGCTCTGCCACAGTTTTCAGTAAGAAAACAAAGGAGAAAACAAAACTATTTTCCAATAAACACGCACAGAAGCAAGCTGCTTGCACAGCTACTAAGGCACAAAACCCACAGGCTGTTAAATCCACACCCACCCGACACACAGAGTAAGCACCAACTCCTAACAAGTATCACACAAGTAACATTTATTTTATCAGAGTAGATGGTCCAAGTTAAAAGTACTCATGCAGTCGAGGGGCCTGGTGGCTATAAAGAACTTTTTTCCCCAGTTTGTGCTATGTGTGAGCGCTTCCACAGAAGTGAAAGTAAGGCAGAACCAAGATTGAGCAAGGTACAGGCACTTTGTTCCCAGTTCAAGCAGGGAAAAAAAAAGCCTACATCAGGTCCTGGTCCCCCCCCACCCCAAAAAAGCCTCATGTCTGTCTGTTAAACAAAATGTTGTAAAAAATAGAAAAAAACCCAAGATACAGAAAGTCAGTGCTCCCTAACCATACACTACTTGTTTACATCATCATATGTAAGACCAGAAGTATAAGAAATCATAACTCAAAGCTTACTATTAACAAGTGTTCAGTTACCTGGGATATTTAGTGATATGTGTAATACCAAGTATCTGACAGCAGTACAGCAACAGTCCGACTTGGTATTGCCAACCGTGCCTAACAGCTTGTCTAACCACGCAGTTAAAACAACTGCTTGTAGGAAGTAACTAGGAATAGGAAAGGTATTTTAGATTCCACATTACCTGGTTACGTAAAACAGTGATTTACAAAAAAACTCATATACCAAACGATATTCTAAATAAATAGTTCATCTTCATGACTATGTACAGAGTCCCCATTACGTTAGTTATCCAAGAACGGCATGTCTGTGTCCATGGGCGCCGGGGCAAGTTCACATAGATAGAAGAGCGTGGCTTCGCTCGCTTCTGCCTCTGTCAGCGGCTCCAGCCGCACCAGCTTGCTCTGGGTGGGCTCAGGATCCAGGCTGCTCTCCAGGAGCTCGTCCACTTCCAGGGGCTTGTTAACAGAGGAAGGAGTTTCAGCCACGAAGCTCCCGCTCTCAAGGATGGAGCCAGGGTTCCCATCGAGGAACGCGAGGAGTGGAAACGCGGTGTACTGTATGAGCTGCTTATCTAGGAGAAGAAAAATGCCCAAAACACAATCAGCTCACATGCCTTTCTACGTGCACAAGGAAAAACCAAAACCCAACCCACAGAATTTATTTAAAGAATAATTCATAAAAAGCATTATAGCTGTTTTAAATGGGTGACTGAAGAACTGTTACATTCATGCATAACATTATTTGCTCAGATTCTCCTGCAAAACCACCAGTTTCTCTGCACCTGGTGCAGTGCCAAAAACCTAAAAAGCAAATATAGTTAAGTACTTTCTTTTGGTTATTTGTTTATCAGCATGACACACAACCAGACAAAGAGCCAATAACCGAGATGGTTTTTAGAACAATGCTTGTTCCACTGTTGAACTGTTTCAACAAAACACTACAACTAACCTGATTTGGGCTTAGAAACTTGTGTTTCCTGTGAAGCCGCTGGACCAGCATTATTCTTGGTAGTTTCTATTCCCTTTGTCTCCATCTGGAAACAAAAGCAAAATCTTAAACACACACGCTTATTAAAAAAAAAAAAAAAAAAAAATCACATTTTTATTTGGGAAGGGATGCAGTGGTATCGGTTACCCACACTAACAGACCTTGGCTGAGAAAATGTGAAATGGAAACACAGGCTTACTCAAGCAAGAACCAAACCCAGTGCTCGCAAATGAACAGGACAAGTTCAAAGAGCTCGCTCTTTGCTCTGCTGCTTACTCTTGTGTTTCTTTTCCCACCAGACAATACAAATGAAACCATTCTGACAACATGCACACCATGTTTGCAAGTACTAAAATCTTAGCGGATACAAAAGTCAAGAGACTGGCACAATGTACAGGTATTGGCCTCAAGGTAATACGAGTTTTAAAGGACATTAATGATCAGTGTGCTTTTCCCTTTTCTGTTTAAAACCTAACAAACCGGATGAATTCAGCTGCAGCCTTCCTAGTCTCACAGAAGTCTACAAAGCCAGAGCATGAAAAAAAGTGCTATTATACCCGTAAAGAAAACAGTAAAGGATGAATAAAGTTTGCATCTCTCACTACTGCGTACATTGAGCAACGGATTTAAGACTTACTTTGGTATTAGTGATATGATCTGTGGGATTCATCTGCACGGAGCTTGTAAAAAGCTGAATAAGACAAAACACATCAAGTTTTAGGAATCTCGATGTTGCTATTAAGAATACCAGAACATCACATCTGCCTGTGTGAGAACTAGCCCTGTGCTTCACGTTTTCACCCTCTATCAGGATTAGAGTTTATTAACAGGTAGTTACCACTTCTGCGAAGAACACCTAAGCTTTGGAGCATAATGGTGTGGAATTCCATGAACCTCAGTCACAAAGGAAACAACTGTTATTGCGTCTAACTTAGTCTAACATGGTTTGCTGCAGTCTTAAAATACCGATTCCTTCTTAGGTTGCTGCATGGAGAATTCTGTGTACAGTAAGGAAGAACACACCCTGATCGAGTCTGCAAGTGACACCAAACTGGAAGGAGTCATCAATATGTGGGAGAGCAGAGGCGCTATTAAGAGGGATCTGGGCAAGGTGGAAGAGGCCAACAGGCACTCCGTCAGGTTCAACAGCCACACGCACGTAGGACACAACAATTTAGGACACCTCACGCACTGGCCCAGGTTAGGGAACAAATGGACAGGGAGCAGCTCCTGAGAGAGGGACCTGGGAGTCGTGGCAGACAACACCCTACCACGAGCCAGCAGCATGGCCTTGCTACAGGGAGGCATGCTCTGCTACAGGCAAAGCACAGCCGGGAGGACACGGGAAGCAATCCTTTCTCTCTACACAGCACCTGAGACCACCTGGGGAACAGCGTCCAGTTTTAGGCCTCCCAGTATGACAGTTTTCAAACTAGAGAGCATCCGGAGGGCCACAGATGTTTGATCTTGTCTGGAGAGGGCAGACAAGGGAGGAAACTGCACTCTTCCGCTGCTTCTAAAGAGGTGTTAGGGAGAAGACAAACTCCACAGAGGTGGACAAAGGACAAGAGGCAAGAGCTACAAGCTGCAGCAGGCAAACTGTGACTGATAAAAGGAAATTCTTAACAAAGAAGAGTCAAGCACTGGAACAGGCACCCAAGACGCTGTGGAATCTCCCATCTTTGGAGACTTCAGAATTTGAGTCAACAAGGTCCCGAGCAACATGATCGAACTTTCAGGCTGGCCCTGCTTCGACCAAGGGGGCTGGACTAGATGACCTGCACAGGTCCCTTCCAACCTAGACCACTCAACGCGACATAGATCTGAGGAGAAACTGAGAACGTACACACGCCCTTAAACAACCTGAAATGGCAGAGAAACTTGTAAAATAAATGCCAAGAGCCTTGTTAACCCTAGTTCATCGAGAAGACCACAGATGATGTGCTGGGCTATTTCAAAGCAACAGTATTAACCTAATTGGTATCTGAGTTCGTGTAGCAACAAACACAAGCATTATTTCATTGAGAAAGCCATTCTTCAATCAAAAACTCAAGCAGTTGCTTGAGCAGTGGTGTAGCACTGAGAAAAGGAAAAAGGAAAAAGGAAAAAGGAAAAAGGAAAAAGGAAAAAGGAAAAAGGAAAAAGGAAAAAGGAAAAAGGAAAAATCTGTTGTGTTTTAAATCTA
Organism: Sagittarius serpentarius; assembly: GCA_034782735.1. Classification (NCBI taxonomy): domain Eukaryota; kingdom Metazoa; phylum Chordata; class Aves; order Accipitriformes; family Sagittariidae; genus Sagittarius; species Sagittarius serpentarius. The sequence continues at coordinate 28,172,991 of JAVKLA010000014.1, read as the reverse complement.
TTTTAAATAGTAAAACCCCACACAAATATTTTCTGTCGTGTATTACCAAAATACTTAAAAATAAACAGTGAAAATTACATCGACCAGGAGATCTGGATCTATGCTGAACTGTCGTCCTGATAACATAGCTTGGAAGTCCTCTAAACTGCAGTCGATACTGTCAAGATAATCCAGAAGTTCAACCCTAGAAGACAAACAGTATTTTCTTGCTGTATCCCATAACAAAAGGTAGAGAAATCCACAGTTAAGCTCTACACAGATGTACTACACACATCTAAAAATCTTCACCAGAATGAGAATGAACTAAGTTTTTCATTAGAAACAACCTCTGGAAAAAAATGAAAACTTTTAGCCTCTTCAGAGGAGAAGCCAAGTCAGGTAGACAGGTGCTCCCGCAACAGGTATCACATCAACATAACACTATGACATATGACATCAGCAGAGATGCCATTCTTGCATCCAGGTAGCCCTAATGAGTCACATCCGCCTGCAAGAGCTACGCAGACAAATCCTGACAGTTTAAGCGATGATATCCACAACATCACACTGTTAGATGAGGCAATCCAACTCACTCGCTTCACAATGAAAATCAGAGGTCCTATCTTAAAATACTTAAAATAGAAGGATCTTTAGAAACTAAGTAGAATAAAGGTGACCTATAAAGTTCTCAATTGAAACTACTATTCAGTTCTTTTTACTAAACAATCAGTTCTAATACTTGAAAAAACAAAAGACCAGGCTACTCACTTTCCAAGAAGATTTATGTTCTGTGAAATTACTCCATTCTCATTGAGTATGGAATCCATCATTGAGACCGGATCTTCTGCAGTTAGAGTTGACTGGTTATTCAGCTGTACAGCACTTGACATGAGTGGGCTTGTACTATCACTGACAGGGCCAATGGGATCACTAGCTGGGACAGCAACCGATTCTGTGATTTTATCCCCTTGAATTACAGGGGCATATTCTTCTTCATTATCATCTTCCACAATTACAATATCAGGAGAATGACTACAGCTGTAATGTGAGACAAATGAATTATAGCATTTCATATACTCATTTAAATTGGTACTATTCTACAGGATTAGTTACTTCTCATTTTAGTCAAGCTACTATAAGGAAATAAACTTTCCTACTGCTTTTTAATATGAAACACAGCAAGATACTCTAAACATTTATTTTCCATTGATATGGTGCTGTAATGCTCAACACAGTTAATGCAGCTCAGCTAGCAGACACGGTTGTGCTAGACCACAGTAACAACTACTAAAAAGATACATGAACACTGGTATTTCTTGCATTAGAACAACTATAAGCTCACATATAAATGTAAAGTATGTACAACATGGACCAGAGCATAGGAGGCCATCAAACTAAACAGACAATACACATTTTGCATCTTTCCTGTTGAACAGAATCAACTCTGGAGCACCCATAACATAAAGCATCCCAGCAGACAGTGTCGTAGTTAATTAACCTTGTTACGTATACCAGGAATGCAACCTGAAAACCAAGAGTCTCAAGTAATTTGCTTTCATCCATATTCTGGTTTTCTTAACCCTTACGCAGCTGTTAGTTGTGCTGCCTCTCTATCACAGCCTTATCTTCATGAAGCTTTTCTATCAGAGAATGCATTCCCAGACATCAGGTGAACAAGAACAATGGTACTAGTTCAAGTATAAGCTAGAAATACCTACATTTTATTCCTTGAGGCATAATACAGGCCCTATCAATACAATGCAACTCAGGAAGAGAGTTGCATCTCAATCCCTGCATCAAGTTTCAACTGCTCATAGCTAAAGGATGAACTACTTCTATAGTACAAGACAGGAAGGAACATAGTCACAAAACACTTGGGACTGAAAAAAAATCCACTGAAATTAACTGGCTTAACAAAGTTCAAAGACCACGCCAACACTCAACAAACACCACATGCAAATTACTCTCCATAAAAATCTGTGAAAACAAGGGAAGTCATTCCTGTCCACATCCATAACCTAAAGTAAGAAGAAATCACTTACTCTGTCTTTGGACAAGTAGTGTATTTAACAAGAGTGCAATAATACCGATTGCTGCTGATTGTTTCTATCCTCAGCATATTACAACTCCAACAGCCAATTAACTATTTAGAACAAATCCAGAGGCCAATAATTCAGAACCTAGTGTGAATTCACAGATGAAGCTTCTGTATGTGCAGGAGTACTAAATAATTCTGACCAGTTCATTAAAATAAAAGTATCTAAGACATCTGAATTATTGCATATTATACAACACTGAAAGCCAACTATCTATAGAGACTTCTAGTGACTTCTTACTTGGAAGAATCTGAAGTAGTATCTTCATTTGCTTCCGGTGTAACAGGAATATTTTCTTCGTCACCCACATCCTCAGTGACATCATAAATAATGATGTCATCTGAAATCTGTTCCCTTTGTTTCAAGCCCTCGTTTCTGTTGAGAGGTACCTGAGAATTATTTTAAAAGGAGTCAGGGGACAGAAGGACAACGAGCTTCATCATTGTGAATTGTATCTTACAATGCTTCAATTCTAGAGAGGTGTAAGAGCTTTCATACACCTTGGACATTACAAGCTGTTTGTATAGATCTACATTTAATAGAAAAAACATAAAAATAGATGAACAAGCTGGAGAATAGCAGCTACAGAAAAATATGTTTGGCAAATACTACAGGCATAGAAATAAAAATATACTAGCGCTGTCAGCAAAAGCAACAAAAAAGCTGCGACAACAGGACTACACAACAACTAAAAATATTGAAATGGTGACTGCTGCTTAAATAGTACTTTATTATAAAACTATTAATTCTAGTACCATGCTACAGCACTCATTCTAATGATTTCCCCACCATTATTTGGACAGCAGAAAATAACTTTTAGTGGCATGACACATTCAATCAGCACAGCAACTTGACATGATTTTGCCAGGCTGGATGCTGCCTTGCAGAGCAACACGCTGGATCCGCGTCCCTGTATGGCGCTAGGAGCGCCTAACCCCCAGAGATAACGACACAACATACATATGCTATTTCTAACAGCGCTATTACTAAAAGCAAACTGTTTTCAGTAGAATCACATCAAGCTGTATTTAACAAACAGATAACTGGCTTCTACATGCTTATATTGAAAAGTGAACGGTGATTATCAATATGGATAAAAAGAAAACTTACATGGTGGTTACTGTCAGCTGGTTCTTTCACAATTTGCTGAAATACATTTGACTTTGTAGGTCCATTAGTGTTCAGAAGTAGAGGCCTAAACCACAAAGAGTAAAGGAAGAAAGCCATCTCAAAACTAATTCTTTGGTTGTAAGTCAACAAAATGTGTCAGTATATTGACTGGACAGCACATTTTCAAGACCATGTTTACCTCTTGCGTTTCAGGCTCACTAATTGGTTATTCTGCACCAAGGTAACAATAAACTGTACAATCTATAAGGAAAAGAACACTATTGTTAGTCGCTCTACTCTGTAATTGTTTCTCTCAGAGTACCAAGATTTCTTATAGCAGACGACTTCAATAATAAAATCTATACATTAACAGCAGAACACTTATTTTGTCTAGTAACTCTCATATAGAACTGTTCAGAAGAGTTAAAAATCATGGTAGAATACAAAACACTGCTGGTGATATCTGAAAAGAATATTCAGTTGTCTGAGACAGGCTTTTCACATAGCATGCAGTAAGGGCAGTAAGAGTAGACATTTACACTGTATCATACAGTACATAGAAAAACATCCAGTAACTCAAACTATTAGAAGAATTCCAATAAGCAATGACAGAGGGCACACAGGGATGTTGACTGCATACATAACCTGTATCTGTAAATACTGGTTCTGGCAAAAGGCATTTTTGACAGATTCAGAAAAAATGACATGTACACTTAACAGTATTCATCAGCTGCCTTTCCTTTGAAATGCTGGACTTTCTTCCCTTATATTTTAAATTTAAGGATTAAAGGTATTGTATTTGCCTTGAACAAACTGAAAAAAACCAACCTAGTAAGAGTCTCTGCTACAAGGCTGCTTTCAGTGTTGCTATTTCTGATACATAAAAAATACAAAATCCGTAAGCTCTTTGCATTTACATCAGTTTTGGTAGATCATAAATCTAACTGTTAAACCAAGCTAAGCTAATGTATTATCAGTGGGTTCCACTCAATAATCTATTCTTCTGGTAACTTCAGAAATACACAGTCAGTGGGTCAGTGAGAATGGGACAGTAGTGAATTTCCAGTACAGAACTTCCTAATTCTTGCAGTGAGAAAGAGTTTTTTCCTGAGATCATCCAACACAGAATATTAGTCATCCAATTACTGGAGTAATAAAAAATGGATGGACCATTTTAAGGGTACCTTAATGAATGATGTACAATATTCTTGAACCTCTTTCTTTGAAAGCATTTACAAGAGTCTGGCCTTATCTTTTGCTTATGTGGTGAAATACACTGAATGTTTGTTTCACAAAGATTTGTTCACCATACACCACCCTGTTGTTTTTTCTATTAAAAAGACATTTCACATGCTAAAAAAAAAAAAAAAAAAAGTGAGGACAAAGCAAGGTAACATGTGGCACAGTATTCCTCATTCAGAAGCACGCACTCACTCGCATACGACACTTGAATGAAGCCTTACCTTCCGAATAACTTGCTGTTGTTGCAAGTGTTTTGCTCTCAGTTCTGCCACTTCCCTCCAAAGGGATTCATTCTCCCTGTTTGAAAAAGATTATTTAAAAGTCAAACTAAACCAAAGTTTTTAAATACGTACACTAATGTCCTGGTTTTGGCTGGGATAGAGTTAATTTTCTTCTTAGTAGCTGGTACAGTCTGTTTTGGATTTAGTGTGAATTAATGTTGATACACTGATGTTTTAGTTGTTGTGAAGTAGCACTTACCCTCAGTTAAGGATTTTTCAGTTCCCCACACTCTGCCAGCGAGCAGGTGCGCAAGAAGCTGGAAGGGAGCACGGCTAGGACCGCTGACCCGAACCAGACAGGGGGATATTCCATACCATAGGGCGTCAGGCTCAGTATATAAACTGGGGAGAGTTGGTCGGGAGGGCCAGGTCGCTGCTCAGGAATCGGTCAGAGGGTGGTGGGCATTGTGCATCACTCGTCCTGTCTTGGGCTTTGTCTTTCTCTCTTTTTTCCTTCCTTTTAACTACAATTATTATTGTTATATATTTTATTTTACTTTAGTTATTAAACTGTTCTTACCTAAACCCACAAGTTTTAGTTCTTTTTTTCAATTCTCTTCCCCATCCCACTGGGAGGGGGGAGAAGTGAGCGAGCAGCTGCGTGGTGCTTAGCTGCTGCCTGGGGTTAAACCACAACAATTAATCACTTTGGTTAAAGATTAGTTGGCTTCATTAAAGCTCTTTGAAATGTGTTTTTAGATTGGGAGGGGGGAAGAAAAAAAAAAGTCACATCGTCAGCAGCCTCGGCAAATAACTAGAAAATGGAGACACAAACACAACAAATAGCCTGCAGGGAATTTCCAGCCCCCTTAAAAAAAACAAAACCTAAACAAAAACAGAAATCAAATGTGGCAATACTTATTACACATACATTCAGCATTAAAAAAAAAATTAACTGTTTTGTTTCCTTTCCCATAATAAAGTTACCTTCTCCTCTTCCTTCTAGTAATTAAATCCTAAGGAATTAAAAAAAAAAAAAAAAAATAATCAAGCATACAACTGATTTCTGGCAGCAGCAAAGGACCAAACAGCGTAAGAATGCAGTTTCCTCTCACCACTAAAAACCAGTTCTTCATCTATATCAAGCCTGTTTGTCCTCCCTCACCTTGAGGCAAGCCACCTGTCAGCAACAGTACACCCATCATGACAGCATCTTTACAGAACAAGCTCTCAAGTCACACATGCAGCTGCAACCTAACAGTTGCCTCTATTAGCTCCAGTAAAGGGGCATGTTAGGTGCTAAAAAATAATAGGAGCACAGCAGAGATGGCAGCTTTCATGAAACACTGTGATTCTACAAACCTTAGCTGTTCCAGTACTTACAGGAGTCCAGGTACTGAGACAGTATAAAAACTGCTGTAAGGTGGCCCTTGCCATTGCATCCATGAATCTTGTTGTTTCCAACATCATAAAGCATATCAGAAGGTAATTAATTGTTTTGAGTTTGTGTGGTGGGGTTTTGGTAGCGGGGGAGGGGCTGCAGGGGCGGCTCCTGTGAGAAGCTGCCAGAAGCTTCCCC
>JAVKLA010000014.1:28001165-28130010 GCA_034782735.1 Sagittarius serpentarius | reverse complement strand
GGGGGCGGGGGGGGGGCGCACTCGGGGTTCTCCTGGTGCTGAACCCGCTGGCTTGGGGACACCCCAGCGGCGCTCACGGCTCCCCCCTCCCCTACCATGCCGCGTCCGCCCCGCCCCCCTCGGCTGACCGCGCCCCCGTGGCCTGCCGCACCATCGACGCAAGGCGGAGCAGCGGGCTAGAGCGCCGACAGCTCGACGACGCTCCTTCCCGCCCCACGCAGGCGAGGAAAGCGGGAAGGGGGCGGGCGGCGGCAGACATGTTGGTCTGGGGCGGAAGACCCGTGACTCCGGCCTCCTCTCTCATTCCCGGCGGAGGGACCGTATTGCCCTTAACCAAGATGGCGGGGGAGCGCCTGTGGGTGGTGGCAGCGCCTCCGCTGTTCCTCTGTGCCCGGACGGGCGTTCCCCCACCACCGCCTGCTCGCAGGGGCATGTAGCTGCTGAAATTTCCTTAGTTTCGCATTTAAAGAAGCTCTTACTGTGCCTCCTCCCAGCTGCCCATTTAGTTACCTTCATCGGCCTGTGTGCTGCCGGTGGCGGGTGGCTCCCAGTTTAACCTTTTTCTGCCTAGCCCGCGTGTGTGTGGCTTGGTGGCTAGTACCGCCTCAGTGTCTGGCTGTAAGCGATGGCTGGGTGGTGAAAAAAACAACGCAGGAAAACCCCGGAGGATGGCAGACACAAGGCTGCCCGAGGGAGGCTGCCGGCCAAGCCCTGCGCTGGGCTCAATGGGCGAGGGGGCACATGGCGGTGGGGTGGCCTGAGGCCCGTGGGGAGGTTAGAAGGAGGCCTCAGCCAGGCCGGCCTGCTGCATGGCCCCCGTTGGAGGGTGAGCAAGGTCCTCCGGCGTAGGAGAGTTTGGGGGCCAGGGGAAGCGCCCGGTCTTTAAGCTTCTGGTGTTGCGGCGTGCAGTGGACAGACAGACCTGGCGGTGTCACCCGTCGGCGTCCTACCGTGCGGCAGAGCTAACGCTCACCTGCCGAGGCTGTGTCAAAAATTAAACGTTTTGTGCATGACAGTGTCACAACCTACGTGCTAAGAAAAGGGATGCACAATGCAGCCAGCAGGAAAACTGTCCGTGCCACCATTTTCCTGAATTTAAATGCTTGCATATGGCAGAAAATGGCACCCATATATAGCAACTAGGAGTTTCAGTCCTAAGCTTTCTCTGGAAATGAGGATGCACCTTGTTTTGTTTTTGCAGAGCACAGCTGGTGGATGTGTCTGTGGTGATGGTGAAATGAGGAGAGCAATTGGACTGGATGACCTCCGCGCTTCTATGAATTAATTTTTCAGGATCAAGAATCCTGCTATCACATTCACATCTTTATTTAAATAAAATATTTATTTCCTGGGGCCTGGAAGAAATATTTAACTATCTGATATGTGTTTTCATGCTTCAGTCAATTCAGGAAAATGCTAGCACATGAAGGCAGAAAGGCTCCCAACGATAGCAGTCAGACGGTACGTGTAATGAAAGAATCTCTACGTAATGCAGTGTTCGGATATGGGATGAGAGTAGAAAAAACCCCAAACTGATGTGTTTTTATACTAATGCAAAGGACTAGAAATAATCGCAGTAAGATATAAACCTGTATCTCAAAGAAATAAAACAGTGGAAAAGCAATAGTAAAATACTAAATCATGACACGGAAGAACATCATGAGACACAAAAATCTTTTGCTGTTCAAGGAAGTCAGGAATAAAGATGCCCTGTCATGTACTGTATACTGAAGTGGTGACAGACTTTAAAGGGAGAGAAAAAGAACTGAGTAGGTTCAAACTCTCCTTGTAAAAAAACAAAAACAAAAGAGGCTCTGTTATGTTGGGTATCTGCTAAAAACTTTGCCTCTCATTTGGTTAGGGATGTCTTGAGTACATAATATTATTAGAAAGATAAATTCTATGAAGTGCTTAGTCATGATGGCTGGATTTCATTTCCCAGTATAGGCTGGAGAGCAAAATAGTGTTAATAACAGTGGGACACAGTTGTTCCTAGTGAATGTTAACAGACTTCTTCATTAAAGAGTCTCTGATCTGAGAAAAATTGTATATTTTATTAAACAAACTTTTAAAAAACAGTTACGATGCTGTAGAAAAGCTGAATATAGCAACTATGGATTTATTCAGTTGAAATAAAATACAGTAAGAAACAGAGAGGTATTCAGGGCCTTGTCTTCTAAAGGGAACATTTTGAGAAATGTAGGAAACTATTCAGAGATGAGAATAAAAACTTGTAAGTCACCTGTTAATGACATTTCTGACAAAAAAAATGTGGAAACTTTTTAAAGAGGATGAAGAACTGGAATATTGTACTAGAAAATTAGAAAAAATTGTACGAGAAAAATTAGCTAGTTTTGAAAAAAGGAGTGATAGAAAGTCTTTGCATGACTGAAAACCACAGGCATGTACTAAAGAGAGCCGAGGGGAACTCCGGGAACGTGTCTCTGGGCAAGATGAGAAGTTTCTCCAAGAGTTGCAGGACGGGGTGGGTGCAAGCGAGGCGTGCAGGCGTGCGTACGGTCAGCAGCAGTGGCTGCTCCTGCAGTCGTGTTTGTCCCAGCTCCTCCAACAGCAGATGGTTCCTGTCATTTTGTGGTACGAGGAGAAAAATGCGATGAAATGGAAAGCCATGTATTGAGGGATCAACTGCAAAACTCTCCTCTAAACTTAGAACTCATTTGTAGGAAACGAAGGACCTAGATACACTAGACAAACACAGGATGACTGGGAGTCGCTGACATGATATGGGCCAAGAAAAAGACAGAGGCAAGCAGGCAAAGTATTTCTGAGCCTTAAGGAGGTGATGAGGCTGGTAATATATGGGAATATTCCCAAGGGAATGAGCTCACTTAAAAGACAGATCTGATTAGCTGTGTTCAAAATCAGGTGTACTAAGACTGCAGTTTTAATAGAATTTGTTAATTTGTTTGAAGACAGTAAAACAGAACCGTTTGTGCTTTTTGTCTGTTCTTTCATTGCTAAGGAGATTTTGTCCATTTTAATTATGAGAAAATAAATCTAAATTGATTTTCTTTCTAGGCTTCTTTCTTTCAAGGCAGAAGGTAAGGAAAGAAAACATACTTTTTTTGCATTTGAAAATCTCATGTTGGATGAAGACGTTGGAGTACAATTTTGTATCAGAAATAGCCCTCAAACCCATAGGCCAAAGGGAACCTCCTTACACTAAAGAAGCATAACATACAGACATTTTAAAATTAAATCCCTGGGGAAAACGTAAAGCGCGGTTTTAACGTGTGCCTCTAGGTGGTGCTAACGTTATTCCAGTGGTCAAAGCCGCAGTTTAAAGAAACCTTTCAAATACCAGCGGAAACATTCTGCGCGCAGCTTTGGAGTAGAGGGAGGCACGGCCATTCAACAGACCACAGACTGATGGTGTGCAGCTAAGAAGAATTCGCACGCTTAATTTCTGGTGAATGATTCGCCCGTAAATCTATGTTCAGATAGCATTTAAAGGTCTTGTTGGAACCCACAGAAGCTAATCATTTCAGAAAAGGAGTTAAAACCCCATCTTTAAGCAAATGTTGAATCAAAGAATGGTGCCATGTTGGATATGGGCTTGCTTACTGTTTGGAGTACCATCTTACACAGGCACTAACTTAATGACAGCTTATGTTTATACTATATCACAGCTTGCAATTTTTATTTTACCTATACGTAGCATATAGTAGTTCTCATGTTGCAGGATCTGTAGCACTGAAGTCACAACTCTGTCTACCAACAGTTCTCAAGACCTTAGGGAAAGCAAGCCTTTGTAAGCTTTTGAGTATTTTGGTGAGAAAGCAAAGCAAAACTTTCTACTGGAAGAGATTTGCGCAGAGTTTACAGAAAATGGAAGGAGCTGGCATTATTTCATGCCTACTGTAAAACAGTATCTGTTCTCTGATATTAAATAAAATATGATTATTCATCCAGCCATGTTTCCTTTGGACTGTAATGTAAAATTTCTACATAGTTCAGGATACTTCTTCCTCCTCCTCCCTCATTCACACATACTTCCCTTGGCAGCCTGGGTTGCTTGGCATTGTGATGCTTACTTACAGCTTTTGGATACCGAAAAGTGGGAACTCACTTCTGAGTCACTGTTGCTGACCAATAATTTTCTTTTTTAGCATTGCAATTTCCAGTTGAGGCAAAGTCCAGAGACAGGTTGTCCTGTAGCTCACCTCAATGCTTTGTTAAATTAAAAGCAAATCCATCTGAAGCAGTGGCTCATTTGTGAGGTGATGGGTGGGCTGCACAGCCTGGTGAGAGAGGAGGCGCCTGGGTGGTAAGGATGGGCCTTAAACTCCCCACATGCTAGCACCCCAGGGGCCTTTTTGTTCTCGGCACTCGGCTGAGTGCAGCGGGGTCGGGCTGTGAACCCCCTCCCTTCCGGGCACGCACCTCGGTGCAGTGCTGTGCTGCATCTCTTCTGGGTCAGGGTGAGCACCAAATGACCTCATGGATTCTCCTGGGGCTTGGGAGTATGGTGATGTCAAGGGAAAATCTTTGTTTCACTGTGGTCAATACAGTAATACTCCACAAATTTCTCCAATTTTAGTCAGAAAGGTCTATTTAATAAGGGGTAGCCAACTCTGCTGACCTACAAATTGCAGGTGGAAGTCTTTGCGTGGCTGAAAACCACAGGCATGTACTAAAGAGAGCCGAGGGGAACTCCGGGAACGTGTCTCTGGGCAAGATGAGAAGTTTCTCCAAGAGTCGCAGGACGGGGTGGGTGCAGGCGAGGCGTGCAGGCGTGTGTACGGTCAGCAGCAGTGGCCGTTCCTGCAGTCATGTTTGTCCCAGCTCCTCCAACAGCAGATGGTTCCTGTCATTTTATGAACACTGAACAGTCAATAAAGGAAGATTATTATAACCAGAACAACAAATATTTCATTTTGCTCTGGTGAGGCTCAGTTCCTTAAATTTGTCTCTCTCTTTGCTTTTCTTGACTGATTTATTTTCTGAAGTACATCATCCTAGGGCATCCGATCTGAAATCCACCACGCATTTGTCATCCCTTAGGAATCTCTTTTGGGTTTGGTGTTGTGCACTGTTGGAACAACAATAGGACTTGAGGACAGACAGTGCCTCGCAGGGTTGATCCTTTAATTTGTAAGGCAACACAGACATGTGCAATCAGCATGGGTCTTAGTGTGGTGAGCTAACCACATAGGTAATACAAATTACTCACTGCTTATGGGTAATTAACCTGCTAATTATTCACAAAACATTTTGCTCTCTGGCGGTTTCGTAAGTTGACAGGAATCACCCAAGCTGAAAGAAACCTTTAAAAATTCTTTTTACCATTGCTTCACTTCATGTCAAATCGTATCATATCTCAGAACAACGTTTTTGTATATACAATGAGGTAATAGTGAAAAAAGAAACCCCTTCCTTCCATGTGAATGCCAGCTGTCATTTCAAGTAACCAGAGATACCCATCCATGTGAGGAATAAAGGAGTACAAAGAGTGTGCCGTTGCAGACCACGTACCTGTTCCTGATTCAAGTTTTAGTATTCAGATAAATTTTAGATGAGATCTAAGTTTTAGATACTTTTAGATTCTGATTCTACAGTTTTATGCCTCAGCAATTCTTTTTTTAAAAATAGGAGAGTTTCTCAATGCTTGTGTTTTCTCTAGCCATTTTTTCCTCATAATATTCTACAAAGGATAACCCGTGTGCCTAGTATCAGTGCACTCTCGGTACATATGGGTGCAAAAAATGATGGACAATACCTGAATCTGCTACAGCAATGATCAAGAAAAGTATGGAGCTGCACCAAGTATTGCAAACTACACCATGTTCCTGGGTGCTGGGATCTTTGAGGCTGTTTGCGTAGTCAGGTCTTGTTTTCCTAGGACTTCGGACTATGGTGGAGAAAGCAGCTTACAGTGGTACTGGGCTTGCTGGGACTTCATTGTTCTCCTTCACCCCGAGAGGAGGTAGGTTTCTTTCCATCAAACAATCCTGCTTCTCCTCTCTGCTGGGATATAAACACTTGCAACAAGGCTCCCCCGTAGGCTTTTTATGAGGAAGGACACTCTAACCCAGCAGACTTTTTCCCCTACTTTCCCAGAATTACCACCTTTTCTCCCTCTACTGCTCCAATATGTAGAACTTTCTCTAGTTCTGTTCTACCATTTTAGTAGGAAGGAGGAGGAGCACTGACAATATGGGCTGTTTTGAAACCCCCACCTTTAGGCTTATGAAATAGATGGCATAATTATCTCAAATATGTTACTGCTTGAAAAATAGCTGTACTTTGAAAAATACCATTCTTTCCCTTAAATGACAGATTGTGAGTACCTTTGAAGATTTCTAGACACTGGAATGGTACATACACTGTAACTAAGCCACAGGGATACCTCAAAAGCATCTTGCCAAAAGGGTGAATGGAGGACAGGGCAAAAGCCTTTTAAAATTTGTTAGTTCATACCAGACCATTTGTCCGTCATTCTGTTGCCTTTGAAAATGGCTATTGTTCGGATGTGCAGGAGTAGAGACACTCATACCGTAATGCACTTGGGCAATTATGAGATGCAGTGAATTACCAGCCACAGGGAGAAAAAACATCTTTCAGCGCTGCCTGCTCATTAAGTTTTCCATGGCAGTGTCAAAAGTAGCCAAATTAGCCAAGGTATCCTGAATTTGTTGGATGTGTGTGCTGGCCTTATGCTGTTTCGGTGTATCAGGCAAGTGATGGGGATCATATTAAATGTGGGTTTGTTACAGTCATGCTGATTGAGTGGCAATGCCTTTTATAAAAACATGCTGATCAATGTAATTGATATTTTATTGTTTAAATTGCTTTCCTTTATCCTAGATTTTGAATTGCTGTTCAATTAGTGATTGTGGTGAAAAATTCAGAATTATCAGTTCTGTGCTTTCTTCTTAGTGTCAAAAGAATTTCCATATATGAAATGGAACTGAATTTTAACTCTCATTTTGATCCTGTCATTCAATTTTGTTGTTTATTTGTTTTTACACTATAGTGTGCGCTCTGAATTATGCATTCAGGTGAGGAAAGGATTTTGGCCTGCTGTTTCATGGATAAACAGGGAAAGGGCTAATAAGATTACTTGTCTTTACCTTTTCCTACTGGTTTTCAACATTAAGAATGTAGAGATACATAATAGAAATATTAAGACTGACATGAGTGAGAATGTCTAGATATGAAAGTACCAGAAAAATTAATTAAGAAAAACAAATAAGAAGAAGGGATAAAGAATGGCATGTGTTGATGGCATCCAGATTAGCAGCTGGTAAAGAACAGAGCACATTTACTTCCACCTTCTCAAGACATCCCGGCAGGGAAATTGAAGGACGGGCTAAGATGAAGGACAGGCTAACTGTGGAAATGGAGTCCAAAGAAGAATGAGGAAATCAGCAGTGTTACCTAATGACTTACAGAGGTGTTACAGGATGGAAAAGGCAAAATATCACCATTCCTGTCAAGCCCTAATGGGTACAGACGGCACATCAGAAAACCAGCACGTGGTTGCCAGTGTAAGAAGACAGGTGATGTGATGAATAGCCAGCGTCCCTTGTCCTCCTCGTCACTGAAGTGACGCTGGCCAGATTACTTGGACATGAGCATGTGGGTGTGAGAGAATCCATGTGAGTGAAATCAGTTTTGTTTCAGTTACCATTGCTTATTATACAGTTTCACACTGAACTTTGTGCAACCAGAGTATTGCAAAAACTCCACCTGGTTTGTGTCTGTGCTCAGATCCATAGATATCCAAGAGATATAAATGAAGAACAGGAACTACTATGCACAATTACTTGTACATGAATTTTTCCATCATATGGTGTGACCTTTGTAACCACTAGTGTGAACATTTCAGCTGCTTTCTGAGTTATCTCAGCACATCACACTGCCTATAGGATGGTGTAGAGAGTGGAAGTGCAAAATTCAAGCTAGGCTCTGAAGGTCTAGAAGATCCTGAGTCTCTTTACCGTGTGTTTGGTAGGGGTTTGCAAGCATAATCCATTCAATTCATTTCATTTTTTTGCTTGTATCCTTTGCTTGTATTTATGCTACAGGTATCATAAAAAATATTGTAATCTTCACCATTTAACATGTCAGAAACTGAAGATGGAAGCTCAACAGCAATTTATTTCCTTCATAAATAAGTCTACCAAAGACTCCTCAAGGAATCAGTGAGCCAAGCCAGTTGGTAGCTTACAGACCTATACCCAGGACAAGTCTGTAGAGCAGTCCATTCTAGAGATGCTTTGCATTGTGCTGCTAAAGGACAGTGAGAGTTTCCAGAAAATAAAGGCGATTATTTTATTACCAAAGTCCTGCTTAAGCAAATGAGGGTCACAGAAAATTATTTTTTTATACAAACAACTTTGAGAACTTCTTTGAAGAAGTTGTTGCCAGTAGCAGTTTGCGTTTGCCAGGTGTACCAGGTTTTATTTTCTTGTATTGCCAGAAGATGAGAAAAAAGTCACAGCAATTGTCTCACCATTCTTTCATTTATACACTGTCTGACACAGAGTAAACAGGCGAGATGGGAAAGCTGAAAACAAATTTCTGCAGAGAAACAACAGTTCTTTTCTTTATTCTCTTCCCTCCTTCAAGACAAAGATGAAACTAAAAGGCACCAATTGGGAATACTTTGGATTATTTCTTGCTAGGTGGATGGCCAATTACTGTGGATGAATTTGTCCATTTTCAGAGACGGAAAACATTTTGCCTTTTACTAAGGCTGATATATGGTCTTCATTTGATCTTCTTGAAAGCATTTGACAACGAGGCTTAAAACACAATATAGAGATAAAATACCAAGCATAACCATATTACAGTGCAGTTGCTGACTTCTCTGTGGAATGAGTAACAGCTAAAATTTCCCTTTCTTTTGTTTTGAGAAATTATATTACCTTCAGAGCAAGCATGCTATTTTCATGATTTATGACCTCTGTAGTGTGTAGTGGTGATTCTTATCAGAGTTCAGGAAGTTTAGTGGAACCCTGTACAGAAGGGTAGGGGTTGCTCATACAGAGTAGGTTATAAGAATAAACAGGGGATTTACGATCTGACCTTCTTTTTAGCACAGGTCATAGAACTTCAGTCTGTATTTCTTGCATCAAGACCATTACTTGTGATGGAGTGAAAATATTGGATGACCTGGGAGTTAATACTTGTACAATGGGGGGAAATTAATCTCATATAACTGTAGATATTTACAGTACACACATCTACACCTGCCTTAGTCACTCTGGGAGCCTTGTGGAGAATGGAAGCAAGTAAACACTTCTAAGAGTGCAAGTAATCTAATTTATTCCAGACATAAGACTTTTGGATGAAATGAGTCATTCCCAAAGTGAATGGAGTGTAGGGAGAAGGCACACTGCCGGGTATTAACTTAGCCTTGAGGTCTGTTGCCCGCAGCATAATCTAGATGCCAGCCATCTTCTCTCACATAGGAGAGATTGTTATCAAAGGTGCCCAGTGACATTTTAGATGCCCTATGGCATCTCTGGAGGCTTGGCCTGTTTGGAACAAGTCCTACAGGATGCTCTTCTGGACAGGCAGCTGAGGCCAAGTGGGATACCTTAGGGCATCTAAAATGACTTTAGAGAATAACCTAATCCTTTCCATGTCTGCCCTCAGTTTCTCTTCTAATTTTGTCCATCTTCCCTAGCCAAGGGTGTTTTCTAGCTCTCATTGTTCTTGTTGCTCTGCTCTACACTTGTCTGGTTGTTCTGCATCTTCCTTGAATTATGGTCAAGAGCTGTACTTTATACCAAAGCTCTTGTTGTTGGACAGAACAGAAGGATCCCTTTCTAAATCTTGCAATCTGTAATCCTAATTAGAAGTCTAGTGTGTTGTTTGCCTTTTTTTTTCATTTATTATGGCAACAGCATGATGTTGTTAGCTCCTGTTTAGCTTGTAATTCTTTATAACCTTCCGGTCAGTTTCAGCAGATCTGCGACTTAGCAAGCGGCAGCCTATTCTCTGTTTCCAAGAAATTATTGTTTGCATTTTTCATACCTGAATAACATTTTACTTTTCCTGAACAAGATCATTTTTTAATTGTTATTTTGTCCTCTAACATGGTTGCAATCCTTTCCAGCTTTGTGTTGCCAGTATTTGTATTAAGTGTACTCTGTATTGTATCATTCAGGTGGTTAATTTAAATACTGAACGTATTGCATCCAGGGAAGACCCTTACAGAACTTCAGTTGCTGCATCTTTCCAGTCTGTCGGTGCCACACTAGAAAATACTCTGTAGGTATGGTTATCTACTAATGCTCTTCTATCCTATGGACGTTTCATCTAGAGTATGTTTGGTAGGAACAAGTAGGAAACGGAGGCTTTGCTGAAGTCAGTTATTACATTGCCTTAGAAGGAAACTAGAATGATTTGAAAAAATGTGTTCTTGACAAACTCCCACTCTCCTCTTTTTCTTCTAGGTACTTATTTATTATCAAATTTTGTTTGATTTCTGAAACATAACTGAAGTTATGTCGACTTGAACCTTTATCTCCTTTTTAAAGATAGGCACTATTTTTTATTTTCTAGGCCTCTGGTGCCTCCCCCTTCCTCCAGGAGTTCTCAGGAATAACTGCTGACATGCCGCAGCCTCCTGCTCTGCTGGCATCTTGGAAGCAACTCTGTAAGGCCAAGCAGATTTGAAAATGTGTAACTTATATGAACATCTTTTCAAGGCTATTCCCTCCTCCCCACCTTTTTCTTCCTCTTTCTTATTCTGGGGATTGCAAGCTTTGCCTTTTCTCGTCTTATCTTCCAGATCTTTTTGATCTGTGATATCTTTGATCTGATGGACACTTCATTGGGAGTCATTCTGTAGCAGTATTGCTAACCTTGACATTTTCTGCTTACAATTTTGAATAAAAGTAATATTACCTTTAGGTTCTTCTGTTTTCTGACCTTTCGTTTCTTTCTGTTACCTGGGTAAGGAGACTCCTTTGCTAGGTGTGTAATGTAACGCTCAGTGCCTGAAACAGAGACTTTGATGAATCCTGGTTGCTGGGGGTCCTCTCCATTTACTTTTGTAGAAGGCAGAAACTCTTCTCCTCCAGGCTCTTTACAGGCAGATGCAAATAAGTAGGTAAAGATGAAATGTTTGGATCTTCAACTGACTTTCAGAAAGATGATCAGAGAAATTTGTTTTACCTCAGAAGCATGTCTTTTTTATATGTGTAGGGTTGGCCTCAGCACATGGCCGAATACCCACACAGCCACTCGCTCACTGCCCCGGCAGCAGGGTGGGCAGAGAAAACAGGAAGCACAAGAGAGTGAGAAGATTGTGGGTTGAAATAAAGGCAGGGAAATAATTTACCAATTAATCTCAATATCTGAGTACTGATTTGGGTATTGGGAAGCACACATAAAAAAGACATTTAAAACACCCGTCCTCCCTCATTCCCAGGCTCAGCTTCACTCCTTCAGTCCAGACTCCTGCTATTGCTGCAGGTCGCACTTAGTCCCTTCAGTGAGGCAGCCAGCAGTGCAGGAGGCAGCTGTGGTCAAGACGTGGCGGTTTCTCTCTGCTGCTCCTTCCTCCTCACTCTTCTGCTGCACTTAGGTGTGGGTCTCCCACCAGCTGCAGTCCCTTTGGGAGTATCTGCTGGTCCATGGAGTGCCTCCTTCTCCCCTGACCGTGGTGCTTTGTCTGCTCTTTTCCCCAATCCCCTCCTCATCTGCCAGTTCCCTCATGTTCCCTCCTCTTGCTCCAGCATTGTCTGCCCTTCCTTACAGACGACATCCCAGAGGCGCCGCCATCTTGGCTGCGGGCCTCAGCCGTGCCCTGCGGTTGGTGCGGCTGGAACCGGCCGTGTCCGGCACGGGGCAGCCCCGGCCGCTCCTCACAGAGGCCGCCCTCCAGCCCCGCCACTACCAAAACCTTGCCACGTACACCATGTGTACACCATGTGAACACCATGTACACTTTGTGTTAGATGCTGAGGGGCCTGATGCCAGTGTGTACAGCTCAGTGAGATAAATGCTGTCCCGAATGGGGCAGCGTCCTGTCATGCAAGCAGTTTTCTAGTTAGCGGACTCCTTGGAGATCACAGCATCCATTTCGTGCCATTATACCTCTTTGGGTTGTTCTGAAAAACCCTACATGGAGTTTTTGGAAGACCAGAAACTTGGGTTTCCTCTCAGTTTTGAAGTATCATGGTTCTCTTCTCTTCGGGGTGACACCTGTGACCTGCACTGGTGTAACCGGGAGCAGAAGTAAATCCATAGACAAAAAGTGAGGATCACTTTGCTCAGGGAGAAAAAGGGTGAGAGGGGATGTTCATGTTGCCTATAAAGACAATAGACCAGTAAATATTAAGAAGGGGAAAAAATGTGTAAGATGAGTGCCAAAGTCTGTGGAGTAGCACAGATAGACTCGTCCTGGAATGGAGAAGGCGGCCTCCCACCATCAGAGCCTGATGCTCTGGAATAACCTGCTAGGACAAATAACACAGACCAAAACCCATGCTGCTTCAGATTGCATTTCTGAAAAGAATAATATGACGGGGTGTGACAGCACATGTTTGGACCCCAGGCTTCCTTTCCCAGCTTTGTCTTTTGTTGGCTTAAAAAGACTAAGAGTTAAAGGAGCATCCCGTGGCTATTATTGCACAAAATGGAGTTTTCACATTCATTAAATATAAATGACTGTCTAGATAACTCCTTTCCAATGCAAGTTTCTTCTGTTTTGGCTTTTCAGTCCTGTCATCACAATCTTTCAGGTTTTCATAATGAGCAGCTGTTGCATTTTTGTGCAGAACTTGTTTCTGTGCAGAAAGTTTCTGATCATGCAAGCTGCTGACCTCTGCTTGGTTTCGACAGTGAAACCCTGAATGGGATTTCATGTAGTGCTTACTAGAAGGAGCTTTTAGTTGCTTGGTAAACTGGCCATCACATTTCAAAAGTGATTGATGTACCTATAGCCAGTCCTTTAAGGTAGACTGGGCTAAACCTGGACATTGTAAATAATAGGGACTGCTTTTCTACTCAGGTTGAGAGGACAGTTTCTGGTGGAGATTTAAATCTATTAGAAGCAAGAACAAAATGAACACAGATATGTCTTTGAAGGGCTATAGGTCATACATGAAGAGTTTGTGTTTTGGCTGCTGTTGTCAGAGCTGAAAGAGTGGGAAGAACCTAAAAGTCCTGCATATTCAGCCATTAGTGTCTCAGACCCATGAAAGATAAACTATACCATTCATTTGCCAGATACCTAGTATAGTTACGCTGAGGAAATGGCCAACGTGCTGCTGAATTGCAACAATTTCTTGCACTACAGGTAGTACAAGTTGGAGAATTACATCTGAATTTATCCCAAGTTCAACTTACATCTGGTTAGGGCAAGAACAATGAGAGATTAAAGGCTGATAAATTAGGTTTCATATATCCCAGAACCCTAGACCAACAGCTTCTAGTCTCCCCGGTGAATATTAAGGTTTTTTTCAGTGCGGACTTCACTCATAGAATCACAGAATCACAGAATGGTTTGGGTTGGAAGGGGCCTTAAAGCTCACCTAGTTCCAGCCCCCCTGCCATGGGCAGGGACACCTTCCACTAGACCGGGTTGCCCAAAGCCCCATCCAGCCTGGCCTTGGACACGGCCAGGGACGGGGCATCCACAGCCTCGCTGGGCAGCCTGTGCCAGGGCCTCACCGCCCTCACGGTGAAGAATTTCTTCCTTACATCTCATCTAAATCTACCCTCTACCAGTTTAAAGCCATTACCCCTTGTCCTAGCACTACATGCCCTTGTAAAAAGTCCCTCTCCGGCTTTCTTGTAGGCTCCTTAGTTGCACAGCCTTTTTCATATCACATTTGCTTAGCTGCTTGCCTTCTTGCAAGCCAAAGGGGCTGCATTTCAGTGGTGAATATTTTCCCATTTGAAAAAAAAACAACACCAAAACATTTTGGGATCATTCATGCTGAGAAACATTGTAAATATAAAAGCACTTTCATGACAGCTAGCTGGCTGTGATGAGAAGCTAAACAAAAACATTTGAATACAAAATTTTCTTGGTGACATAATTTCCTTTCAGTATTTTTTTGAAAGATTTTATGAGGACAAAACTGATTTTTGTGGTCAGTTATATGCTTTTATTTTAAGTCTAACTGGATACAGAATTATGCAACAGAAGTCCTTCTGTCTGATTCTTCCCAGACCTTGGCAGGAATAGGCTTACTGGTTACAAATTTTCAGTGGGGCAAAAAATCCAGTGATGTGAAAACAAAATACTGCACCTATCTACTAAGTACAATGGATTATCACTAAATAAAATAAAGCAAGCCTCTTTCTGGGGAAAAATGTGGAAAACATACTTTGGGTGTGTTGGCATTTCTTTACTCCTGTCTCGTCACTGATTTCAATGGAGTTCAGCAGAGCAGAATGCGCAGTAGTGTGACTCATGATGTGTCACACTTTCTTAAATGAAAACGTAATGTACGGATTCCCTCCAATGGTGCCTACTGTCGCCCCAGTCTTACTTCTTTTCCTGACTCCTCTAGTTATCCAGTACATATTAATTTTCATCCTTCCCAAGGTAACAATAACCCATAATAAATTACATCCCTCAAAATGATGTGGATTCACAACTTTTTTTTTCAGTTGTCCTGGACCTTTCTCAGAGCTGTGTCGTAAACTTTTCTCCCAGAGTAACCTCCAAATAACATTTAAATTATAATTACGAAAAAAGAGCACAGCTGCTTCTCCCCCAGTCTTGATGTTTGTGTCTTTCCAGCATCCTTCCCCAGATCTTCATCCACTCTTTCCAAAGGTTTTCCGGCCATTTGGTTCTGGTTTCTGTACTCCTCCGCATGACGATCACTCTTACCCTGATTTATGGTTACCACTGTTGACAAAGACGACCTTTATCCCCTCAATTTCCCTACTGCAAGCAGAGAGATTACACTCCATTTCATATTCCTCAGCTGTGGGTAGGTGTGCCCAGTGGTCTGAGCAGAGCTCTGAGGACAGTCCTTGGTTTGGTTTTGTTCTGCCTGCCTTACCCCATACAGGGTTTAAAGCTGAAGAAACAGAGTGGAGAATCAACCCACTCCTATCCTTCCCACACCAAGTAAAAAAAACCCAAACAAATCTATCACTTGGGTGACAGAAGCAGCTCTGAAGAAAGCAGGCACACTGTGGCTTTGGATCTTTTTCTGACCCTACTATTTAGAACGTTGCAATTTTAAGAGCCATATGGAATGAAAATCATATTTAGGACCATGTTGTGAAGTCTTTTTTCAAGACGAGTTATTTTCGGGAGTAAAGGTGTTAAAATAATGATGACAGTGATAAACTTGATGAACTAAGAAATGGTGTAGCTTCGTTTTCAGAGAAACAAAATTAAGATCACAAACTCTCCTAGCACGTTGCTGGATTCTTATGGCAAAGCCCACAACCCAACTCAAACTCCATGCCAAGTGAATCTGGTCACTGGAGAGGAGAGTTTCACTGGGAGAGGGACAGTGTCTTCTTGACTTCAGCTTACTCCGCTGAGCTGCTGGGATGGCTTTCACCAATTTTGATGACCAGGTTCTAGGACAGGGGCCATAAATAGCCACAGAAAGAAAATGTTTATGCTTGACCAAATTAAAACTTTACACAATGGGTCATCGAAAAGCCTGAAATATACAGCTACTTGTATTTTGGTTTTGATTATAAAACTAAAATTGACAACCCAGACTTTCAGGACACTGAGCCGCTATGCAGCAGCAGCAAAGCAGGAGCAGCCATGTTTTAAAGAACATTAGGCAAAGCAGTTAGGCAGAGATTTCTTCCTATACTCAGTCTTGTTCCCTGTCACCTTCTGTTCCTTCTTATATAAGGATTGTCTAATCTTCATCCTGAAGTGTTCATGCTTTTATTAAGGTTTTATGCTGACAGATCTCAAGAGTTATTGGATAACTTGGCAAGACATATGTACAGTTAATTAGAAATGAATGCGATATCACATCAAAAGGCTTCAACTGTTAAGTTTTAAATGGTTATAATTAACTTGCTCTTTGATTCTGAGCTGGATTGACTAAAGAGACAATGAAGGTCAATTTCCGTTCACTTGAAAAAATAAAAAAATGGAATAGCCATTAATTTAAAAAACCCCCAAACCCGCAATTGTGAAGCTGTTCAGTTATGCTGTGCTGCCTTGATGTGAAGGCAAGTCAATGAAAATCCTTTTAATAGGCAATCCTGTTATCCTTTATTATAAAAATACAGAGTCCGATTCACTTGATATGGGAAAGAAAAAGGAGAGTCTGGTCAATGTTATTTAGTCAGCTTTGTGCAGATTATGACTGGATTTTAAGACTCCCAGCTAAGGAAGACTATTGATTTTTAAGTAGTGCTTTTTCAGGTGAAAATCCACAATAAACTTCTAGAATTCACAAATGTAGCCAGTGATAGTGGTTTTATTTTTTAAAAATTACACATTTGTAGTATTTCAAAACATTACTATTTTATTATCTAAGCAAACTTATAAAATAGTTTTAAAATGTGTATGTAAAATTGGAACCCCTCCACCCTCAAAAGCCCTCTTCACCAGCCCCTACATGCATAAAATTCAGTTATTTCCACTAGAGGAAACAGGATGCCTGGCCTTTTGCATTTTTCTACCCATCTCTTTTGGATGTATTTATTCCCAGAGAAGTAGCTGCATGGGTTTGAGATTTGCTTACTGCTTTGTTTAATCCTGAGGGGATGCCATTAGCTCCTTTGACATCGCACGAAAAGGGCAAATGCAATGCATAATCACATCATTAGGATAAATACAAACACAATTCTCCCTCAACAGTGCAGCAGAAGGAAAATACAATGTAAACACTGAAATCCTGACTGAATGCTTATCAAAGTCTGTGGTTGGCTTTGGATCTGGCAGAAGCAGCTTGGGTCCGCAACCTTCTTAGTTATTCCTGCGCTCCGAGTAATGTGACAGCCAGAGTATCTCTGTGGGTGGTAGCAACACTGAAATCAGCAGCCCAGGCTGACTGCTCGTGCCCAGATATTTTTAAGACTGTGTCCTTTAAAACAGCACCGATAAAAGTTTGTTCAGACTGGAACAGAAAATGTCTGCACTCCTGCTATTGCTATCAAAGGTAAAAATGAAGAAAATGGAGCCTATAACTTATAGTCTATCCTGAACCCCGCATCCCATGGCGCAGATTATCCTATATATAGTGTTTATCATTGAGTAGGATCACGAGATACTTGCAAGATTCTAGTACCAACCTTATGCTGGATTTTCATAAGCAGATTTCCCAGGGCTTGAGGGAGGGACTCTCAGGAGAGGAACAACTGCAGCCCCAACCCCTTCGTGGGAGAGGAAACATCCAAGTCTGGAATTTTGTGTTGTAGGTTTTGGTGCTGTGGGAAGGTGACTCTGGATATAGGAGTTCGTAAAAAACCATGCTGGTATAACATTAAGATCGACAAACATTTTTGGCAGTAGTCTGTACATTATTAAAGTGAAGATACTGCTGGAAAAATGCTAAAGGACTCAGAGTGACACTGAGCAGCGTTGTAGGATAAGAAATCCGCAGTACTACTGTGAAGGAAACAAAAGTTTTAGGAAAACAGAATACCATAATTATGCAAACTTGAGTCTTGCCAGGGCACTAGAGTTGACATCTTTGCCATGGGATATTTTTATGACCACTAACAAAAATTGTTTCAGTCCTATGCCTCATCCAGTAGGCAGCACTGGGCCCTAGCTTGAAACGTATGTTCTTAGTTTCTCTATTTAGTATGTGAGGAAAGAGCATTGCTGATGATTTCACTAATGTTTCCTTTGACAATCCCGTTTCAGTTTTGAGATCTGACAGGAAAGAAATCTGAGCTAATACAACCACAGGTTTTTATAACTTCTTTGCGTATATTTTTCTCATGTTTTACAACTGAGTTCATTGCATTGTAATTAAATTACCTTTATTTGGCTGTTTTGTAGATACAGCCTGAGACTTGTATCTAGATCCTTATTTAGATATCCACTTTGTACCTCAGAAATCAGCAGTGAGAAAACTTGATCATTCAGTGCTATTAATGCTGAACTCATGGGATTTCTGCATTCAGATCTGAGTCTGAATGAGAGCTCAGCAACCTTGGCCAAGTCTGACAACACGGAGCTGAAGCTGGAAAGACCTGTTAAATATCAGACCGTTCCCTTTGTTCTCACAGGAGCATGCCTTACGAGTTCAGGTGAGACTGAGGGCTCCTTGGCAGTGGACTTTCTATTGTGGTCCTTGAGTAAAGTTTTGATTTTCAGCTGTGTGCCACCAGATTCACTTTGATTCTTACCCAGGCAGGTGCCACAAACCCAGAAAGGCAAAGCTCTCTGGCTGGGTGGGCAGAAACCTTGGAATAACAATTGGGAGAATATCTTGAGCACTAGGGAGTATTAATAGGCAAATAGATTTCCTCTGAGAATATATGTGGGTTTTTTTCTTTTTTACTTGCTCCAGAGAAGTTTCTTTCTAAGAAAATTCTTCACGGTACTTGGCAGGTGAGAATGGCCTTTAGGAAATGTAACTTCCAGTTATGCTAGCCTGCACATATTTGACTTTACATGTTTTCCTAGGAGGACCAGGGATGGAAGGGGAAGGCTTTAGGCAGCGTATTTGCATGCTTAACAGAGGAATAAGTCAGAATATTTGCAAGAGTTTCTAAATCAGCCTCATCCTATTATACTTTTTCTACTTTCGCTCTGGAAGTCTCTTCGCACCTGGAAGCTGAGGTTTTCAAAAGGTTAACAAATAAAATGATGTGATGCCAGTATTGTGTTTAACAGGCAAAAGAAATTATAAAGTTGAGGATTAACTAAGCTAATTTAAAGTTCGCTTAAAAAATGGTAGCTAGTTGAAGATTTTAACTTTGCACAGCATTTCTCCCCCTTTTTGTATGTAGATGGAAGTTTGTACAGCATCCTTTTGGATTCTTCTGTCGTGCTTTATGTGTGTATCATATGTATGTATATGTGTTTATTAATTTAAAAATGTAAATAGGTGTAAGTATTGGAAATTGTACTGAACTGTTCATATTTTAGATGAGCTTAAACCCTTTCACTTATTTTCTCGTTAGCTGAGTACATTTAAAAAGATTTAATTTCAATATTTATTGTTTCAATACACTTGACTTTAAAATCTGAGGTAGCTGAAAATGATGCAGTGGATTATGCAGTGTATAGTATGTAGTCATGTGGTGCTCTTAGAAGTCTACATGTTTTAGCAGAAAAAAATGAAAGAAATTGTTTGTAACTTGTACCCATGTTACAAAAACTAATTTGGATTGAAAACTGCGCTGCAATTTTAAAATCAAATTAATTCTTTAGGATCTGTGCTTCTTGTATTTACTGGACAGTAATTGTAAAATGCATGCTTTTTTTCTGTCCTCATTCATGTATATAGCACATGATATAGCAAAGACTTTTTACAGTTATTCTGTAGAATGAGGAGGGTGGCTATAAAGCTCATTACATAGAGCTTACTTTCTAAAATAAAGGAGAGAACAAGGTAAGAGCTAAACTCCCTTTACCTTACGATCAAACTCTCTTTAGGTTTAAGCTTATTTCTAAATGATATAAACCAAACAGAGATAAGCCTTGTGTAAACTGAAATAAGCTGTTGCATAGCTTTTTGTATCAGTTTAACTAGATTAAATGCAAACCTTAAGTAAAAGCATATAACTTTCCATCTAGGCAACTCTTGGCTGAGTATTTTGTTGGCCTAATATGCTAGCAGATATTTACTACTTTTCTCATTGTTATCCGTAATTTGTAGCATATTGTGTAAATGCAATTTATACTTACATATCATATAAATAGCTTTTGTGGTCTAGCATGGCATATACAAAGCAATATGCATGCTAAAATACATTATCCATGTGTGGCTAATTGCAAGAGAGTGCAACACAGATATATTGTTGTGTGCTCTTGTAATTAAAGATGGGAATGCAATGCACAAATAAAAAAGAGTAAATACATACATTCAACATTGGTTTTATATATTTTGTATTCTTTGTTGTGTCCTCAATCTTCTCTAGTTACTGGAATCTGTTAAATATTTTAAAGATGATTCTTTTAGGCAAGTTGTTAATCCTATAAAATGCTGTGGAAACAATTTTTACAGGTCTTCTTTGCAGTCAAAGGCTTACTTTGAAAAAGGTGATGTGGGACTGAATCTGAGAGCATTCTTGTAAGACTGCAATTATATATCTGTATACTACTCTGGAACTCCATAGTTCCAGGTTGGAAATGATAATTCAGTGTGTCTATGATTATTTCAATAAATATATTTTACTTACGCAGTTTTGTTATGTATAATTCATGTTCTCTGGCTAGGACTTTACTTTTTCACAGTGTTTTTAACTTGCCTACCAAGCCAAGGACAGAAATCTGCAAAAACACTGATGATAAGGAAGACTCTTTACCTGGGAGATTATCAAATACAGCACCATTTTCTCCTGCAGACTAGATTAATGTCCTTAATACATACAGAATTGCAGACAGAATTATGAAAATAATTGGTATCAATTATCACACTAGCATTACAGCAGAAAGATTAAAGGGCAAGTGAACAGAATGTCCTGGCTGCTGTTATTACATTCCTCTTAACAGTTTCATATTTTCTAATAATCTGGAGTAAAAGGAAAAAAAAAAAGGAAGAAGAAAATCCTCCAGCTTATTGTGAAATATCTGTGATGATAGTTTCCCTTGCAGTGAAGCTTTTTAGCTGTGCATAGTTCATGACCTTTAGCAAATCTGAACTGTAAGATAACATAAAGATTAACAGTTGATTTACTTTTCATTAGATTAAAAACAGGGTGAGAGACATTAGTACTGCAAATTTGATCATTAAGAAAATTCATTAAACACCCCCCCCCAAAAAAAAAAAAAAGGAAAGAAAATGCTCTTTTTTTCTTCGCTGAAAAATGTTTGGACAGCAAATTGTCTCTACGGTGGAGACAAGAGTCCTCTGTGGGTGTTTTGGCAGTCTGTGGTACGTGTCACTCCTCTCAGCAGAGCCAACTTTAGATGCTCTTTTAGCTGAAAAGTCCATTCTGGAGTCATAGAGTATCTTTTCTGTTCTGGGAAGCTCCCCAGAACTGGAAAAGGGATGAACTGCACTCACCCAGTCCCGGCTGCAGTCCTCGACCTCCTTGCATATCACTGCTTCCTCCTTCTGGCCTCCCTCATCCCTTTCCATGCATGGGGGAGACCTGCAGAGAAAGCAGGGAAGCATGATCTCTTTTAGGTGTGCAACTGGTGGAGGAAATGTGGATATTTACAACACTAAACGTAAATATCTCATGATACGGAAGGTCTAATGGATGTTCTGCCTGCAGAACAACGCAGAAAATCTTTCCTTTTGCTATCATCACTTTACTTTTGAAAAAGCTGCTGATTTTTCAATATTTAATTAGGTGTGCAGAGCTGTTAGCTGTCTGCTAGTGTCCGTTTCAGTGTAACTTTGTGTTGTGTGTGACAGATTGCCCATTTTTGCAAAAGTTAAGCAAAAAAAACAATTAGCAGCTAATTTTACTATAAGTGCAACTGCTAAAGTCATTAATTGCCCATCAGATAAAACTCTGTCACTTTGAAAATTTTGCTAGACTAATTGTCAGTGACAGGCTGATGCTGTGTGTGCATATGTAGAACATCCCATCAAAATATTTTAGCTACTATTGAGACTATGGTTGGGGAAAATGCATTTAATGAAGTCAAAAGTCTTTGCTTATCTTCTGTTTAAGTATGCAGCACTCTAAAATCTCTATGTTTATGTGGTCACTAACTGTACTGCATCTCTTCCCCTGTTGAGGCGGTGAGCAGGTCTCATGGGCTAACAGCCTGGGCTTGAGTGGATAAACCCAGATCTGCAATGGGTCCTCTTCTCGCTTGGCATCTGCCTCTTGTGCTTGGAGCCGTGTGGCTGCCACCATCATGGCAAAGATCAAGGCTTGACATCTACAAGGGAAGGACAAAGAGGAGCCGCTGGAACAGGCTCAGTGCCACGTGGTGAAGGTCCTGGGGGAAAATGATTTCAAACTCTCCAAGATAGATGTGGTCTCCAAATCCGTGGCCAGAGCCATGGCTGTTATCAGCCATGGCCGTTATCAGTCACTACCAGAAGGAGAACCTGAGGGAATTTGACAAAGGTGGAAAGCACGAGCCTCTTGAGCAGTGGCCCAAGATGACACATGGTTGGCGACACATGCAAAACGAGCACAAAGACAGTCTGAGACCAAAAGCCATCAACAAAAGGAACAAAAAGCTATACCCTATCCAGAGGTTCACTGTTGGGGCATAAAAATGCTGTGTACTAATGTTCTTAATTATTTTGGATAACTATTTCCTCATTAAGCAGACATTTGCTTTGGGGGAGAAAAGGGTTTTCCCAGCTGGTTCATACAGCAAGGAGAGGGAAACTGTGGCTGTATAGACCTACTGAGGAAATCTGCAGAAGAACATTACCTGATTTAAATGCAAAATGAGAAAAAAAAGTCTTGTGTAGGGAAGAGACAAGGAAGAGATAAAACTGATGGGATTAGGCAAAAGCCCAATTAACAGAAGTGGAGAGCAAAACTGCCTGGGATAGGCTGGGAGTGGAGGAGAAAGGGCAAGTAAGATTGCAGGTGAGGCACATTTTGGAAAAAGATGCTGGGTTTGGGAGCTTGGGGAAAGATGTCTGTAAGTGGAAGACTGAAGTCTGTAAGATGACATCCAGACCAGAAGACATTTAGCAAAGGAGAGGCACTGGGAAAAGGCACATGTCTTGGAATAAGGTGACTGAGCAAGGCTTCGAGCCGGAGAGACTGACTGCCCAGACGAAGAGACAGGGGTCGGGAGACCTGAGGAAACTGAAGCAGTAATGACAAGGATGCTCCAGGTTATGCCTCGAGGAGCTGGTTAGTGATGGATGTCTGTAGGGAGGAGCGAGAGGTTCCAGCCCTGCAAAAGGCACATGTGGGTCTGATTATGGAGCTACACGCTGGAATTTGGGCTGGTTGCTTTTTGGTTTTCGTTTGTGGTGTGTTGTTTTTCTTTGCCTTTAATCTGGGGCATTACACAAAAATAAACTGTCAAAAAACATTATTGAAGTTGCAGTTTCCTCTAGCTCAGGAGCCTCTGTAACACGAATCTCTGTAACCTGGGTCTCAGTGGCACAGTTCATATAGAGTTTATAGTGTCCTCGTAGCAGTAGACTGCTAAGGCTTTCCCAAGGCAGCAGTTTATATTACTACTTGCTGGTAAAAGGATACCTGGAACCAAAGAAAATCATGGCTATCACTTCTGCATGAATGTGTATATGCATGTATATACATATACGCATGTGCATATATATATGCAGAAAGGGGAAATACGTGATGATATAGTTAATGTATTTTTTTCATTTACATCATATATGATGGCTTAAAGGAGTTTGCACTTGTTCAGATTAAGGACTCATGCTCTTTGACAGTGGCTGTAGCATATGCCTATGGAAGAATAATCAACTATACGGTCATATTATACTGTCTCCCTCCTTCACATATTTCAGGTTCTAGTGATCTATGGCTCAGAGGTTTCCTGTGCTGGAGATGATATCTTAGTGTTTAATAGCCCTTGATGGATTTTTCTTCCCACCCACAATATCCTATGACAATGAATTTCACAGTTTTATACTGTGTGAGAGAAAGGCTCTCCCTTTGCTTGTTTGTACCTGCGGCTTGATGTTTACTAGTTCCTGTCATATGAGGCACACTGAAAAGTTGTTCCCTGTTCACTCTCTTCCTGCCATGCTTCAGGATTATTTAGATGCTTGTCATATCTGTATCTCCATCACCTCTTTACAGGCGGAAAAGACCACGTCAGTGTACCCGCTTGGTACCCTTTGGCTGTACTAGTCGTACTTTTCTGTGACATATTATCATCTTACTCAGAAATAAAAAAATTACATTTGAATTAGATCAGGTAGCCTAAAAAACCGCAATAAATTCTTTAAGTTCTGCCACAAAATCCTCTTTTGAGTATATACCACATAGATACAAAACATGATTGCAGGAGTATTCAGAACAGTTTGCAAATGTTTTATAAGACTGATTCACCTATGTCTTTGTTAGTATGACTCCATATATAAAAATTTGAAGGGAACGATATGCCCTCCTCCTCCTTCCCTTCATAGAACTCAGAATAATTCATTAATATTTGGAAATGTGACAGCTTAGAAGTCTGATATAAGAAACCTTGTTGGTTTACATGCAAGAAACCTGTGAATGTTTCTTTACAAATGGGATAAGCCATGCCTACAAAGGAAAAAGCTAATAGATTTGAAGTCATGACCATTTTGTATACAGAAGAAATACTCTAATTGTTATAGGAACAAATCTACTAATTTCTAATCTTTACTTACATGAATTTGGGGGCACAGTTTTCATAATGGAAAGAAATCAGTAAATATTCCTAATGCCAGTTTAATTACATTCACTTATTCATTAATATATTCATTTTGATGTTCAGCCTGTCTTCTTGAAACTGTCTATTTGGTTTTTCCAGTCATGATTTTACTTAAATGGATAAGATTTGAAGGTAATAACCTCATAAACACTTGCAGAACTGGAAGAATTTGTAGATATGGGGAACCTTTGAGATAAAATCATCATAAGAAAAGGGAAAACTAGTATGATTATATGGAAAATAGTACTATACAGTTCCTTAAAACAGTATGTGTCTATCTATGGCTTTTCCTTAAGTTCTAGCACAGGTAATTCTGCCAGGATTTTTTTAAAAATTCTTTTCATTAACTTACTTTTCTCATAGCACCTTCCTTTAGCATGGTGGCCAAATACTTTCCTTCTTTTGCTTTGAGGCAATCCACTATTCTCCATAGAATAGCAAACCAGAGTCATTGTGTGTATATTTGAGTCATACCCCTAGGATCTTGCTTTTATTAAAAATCACTGCGGTGATTTTAAAAAGTAACAGTAATGGTAAAAAATCACTGCAGGAACTCTTTTTTAAATGGTTGTCATTTTTTTCTGTGTGTGTCAATTACAGTCTATGGTAATTTTATTTTAAAATAGAATGAAGGCAAGTGGTCCTACGAAGGTGTTAGGTCACTGGTCTCCCTCTTCATTTTCCAGTCAATAAACAAGGGGAAAAAAACTTCCTTGGAGCAGTTTCTCTCCAGCAACGTGTTTCCCACAACTTGCTTCAGAGGGTGTTCTAGGAAAGGCTCAACAGGCAGTGATCCGAGGTGCACTGGGGTAGGGAGAAGGTACTCAACACACTGAGCAGCTAAGCCTGAAAACAATATATGAAGCTTCTCGTGTCACCTCAAGCACGTGTGTCGATAAACCCTACATATATCTCTAAACTGCATGCAATCCAACCCGCTCTTACAAGTATTAAAAGTTATCGCTGCTGGAAATGCTTAATCTTTAGATTGATCACAGCAGAAACATTAAAAATGTTTGAGAATTAAGTCCAATAAGAAAAAAAATCAAATTACATTTTCCTTTCTGTGGTCTGCCCCTACTATATTGGTATTGTGAGCAGTTGTGTGGAAGTGAACGCAACACGATTAACAGCAACTCTAGAAATATTTCTATACTACTTGATACTTAGAATTTTTTTTTTTTTTTGAGAAATGACTACTTCATGTCTCTTTCTAATTGTACGTGCAGTTTCCAACCGAGTACTTGTCAGGTATTCTTGGTGATAGCACTTGCAGGATAGAATGCTCTGTGGAAATTTCCTCTAGCTTAATTCCCATTTCCCTAGTCTTATGCACATCCAACTAAAATAAGGTACCTATGTACACACACCACTTGTGTATATTGGTTTGTATACAAATTCAAATCACACAGGATTTTTCCATGTAACAGGTAACTGCTACCAGAGAAAAATGTTTTACTGTGAAGTACAGAGTGCTTAATGTTCTTTCTGCACTAATAGCAGCAGCAGCCAGAATTGAGGTATCATCCCACAGCAAAAAGGGACATACTTCCCCTGGGGTAAGCTTTGCTGCATCATAGCAAAACCACCTTTCTTTTTGGTTGCTGATTCTTATTGAAGCCTGGGGTGCCATTGCAAAAGTAATTTATAATCCTTTGGGAAGATGTACAAGACAAGATGTCAACAGACATTTAGGTGGATTTTATTCTCTGTCCTCATGAGCTTTACTTGGTAGAAATGCCTGTTTCCTAGACAGGTAAGATGTAGAGCACCACCTAATCCTGCTTCCCGTCCTTGGTGGACACTAGTCCATTTTCAGTGAGATGTGGAAGAAGAGGAGGCAGCTCAGAAGCTGACCTGTTGCAAGGCTGAATGTGTGGCCTTACTGATTTTGCATATCTTGACTGGGCTGTCTCTTTAGGAACTTTATTTAAAAAGGCTTTGCAATTTGGTTTGTCTTGAACAATGCAGAGTTAGCATCTGATAAGGTTACACCTGCCTAGAATGTGCTGATGTAAAAGACCCGTAGTTTTGTTTGTCTGAAATCAGACCGCTGTGTTTGTGCAACTCCCATTTTGGAGCTAAAAGGGGTCCAAGGGCAAAGAGGACCGATCACAGTGGTGGAGAAGTCTTAACAGGAGAGGTACAGGAACCACCGAGCCCTGGGAGAAAGCTTACGTTTCAGTGTTTAATGGAGAAGGTGAGTCACAGGAAGGAGTAAGCTTGGAGGACATGCAGCATACATATTTTTTATTCATAGCGGCGTGAGAATGCCACCTAATTCTATTGTGTTTTTTGCCTCTGTTTTAAGTAGAAGAAGCCATCCACAACACTGCTTTGTTTGTGTATGTTCACCTTGCCTGTGAGCTCCTGGGCAGGGTTAACTGGGAATAATTAGGCCAGCTGTTGTTCTGACTTCCCATACAATTTAATTAGGTTTTCTTTTTCTCTTGTATGTCAGGAGCCTTTTATGGTTGGAGATCTTTGATGCGAAAAAAAATCTCCGATTGCTAAAACATACTTTAGAATTTCCTGGTACGTTCATGCTGGTAGTGCAATTTTATCGCTTTTACTAACAAAGGGTCTGTTGCCTGGGTGCAGACCGGGGAGGACGACAGGCCTTCCTATGCACTTGTGTGCTTTGAATTTTAAATATGAGCTCTGATGCTTATGCATTTGTGGTGCAGTTTTGACTGATTCAGGCTGTTGAACACCCTCTCTGAAACTTCATTTGCCACTTTCTTTCCCCAAGATGGGGGTGGTCTTTGGGTGTTCCATAATAAGTACACTTTTTGTATTTTAAACTGCCTCTGAAATATAAACACTATACTCTCTCCACTGGCTTTTTATTTTGGAGTTACATGATGAAAGTTACTTTCATCTGTGGTGCACGAACATGGGTAGTTATCAAGCACAGAGAAGGCTTACCAGCGAAGTCTTTTAGTGTCAGACGTTAATAGATGGGTTTGAGTTCCATCACTATTCGTATCTCTTAGCCCAACAGACTGGAAATTTGGAGAAAAGCCTCTGCTTTAGCTACAAGTTCAGAGTCACCAGGTGTGGACCCAGACTTGGACTTAGTGGCTACAGTTGTACAAAGTGTACTCACTCAGTAGCTCATCACCACTGAAATAGGAAAGGTCTCCTTCCCCTCCTACTTCCCGTGCTTGTAGCTCTCTGTTGCAGGCTCCCATGGCCTACCTTGTTCTAGCTCTGGGTCTCACGTGAGACAACTTACCTTACTAATATGGCAGATAAAAATGGCCTTTTGTGTTAATGAGTTAGATCAGATCATGGCAGGGTCCAGTGGATGCCACAGCCTGCACAGGAGACACTGAGTCTTCATGGCTAGGAGCAGAGGAGGAGAGGAGGAAGACAGGAACAAGGTTTCAGCCTCCTTCGATAGGCTCGTTGCTACCTATGAAGCCATGGTCTGTGGGGAGCACATTCTCTCCTGACTAATCTGGATGAAAGCTGAGGTCCTTCTCAGATCCTCAGCCCAGGCTGACATGTGCTCCTCACATGCTCAGGCCTGGACAGAACAAAAATCCTGGCAACACTGGCTGAATCCTTCCTGCCGGACTGCCTGGTTCTAGAAGAGGGGAGAGAAGAAGTGCCAGGTGGGACAAATATCTCACCTACAGCATAAAGTGCCAAGAATGCAAAAGATTAAAATTTTAGCATAAAAGGCAGCTCTGGTTACCCTGTGTCATGTCTTTACTGGTCCAGATTGCACTCCAGGTTGGGTACTTACTTGACATCTCAAAAGCGCAGACGTCGAGATCAATGTAGACATCTGGAAAGTTGTTTGTGGGCTACTCAGAGGTGCTCCAGGTATCCAGCATTATCAGGTACTGCACACAGTTTCTCTGTGTGGCACTCCTGAAAAGCGTTTGGAAGGCGGCATCTGGCCCACCTGCTTCACTTTTAAGCACATATTGACAAGAGTTTCTCTGTGAGGACAGACTGTATGAAAAATGGGGCAAGCGTGCATCCCTCGGACACATCAACTGGTGCAGTCGTACTAACAAAACCGACTTTGCAATAACTCTTTGCTCAAGCGAAGAACATTTACTACACTTTTTGTGGGAACAGATAACTGGGGAGGAAGTTCTGCATCATAAGGGGCATTTCTGAGAAGATTCTTGGATATGCTGTAGTTGATTTTCAGGGTGGTGCTTAGAGGCCCAAGTTAGCCGAATGCTATTCTTCTGAAGTTTATAGAAAGCATATTCAGTGACTGGGCCAACATGATACATTGATTTTGTTCATGTGTTTCTGTTTATGGTGACTGAAGCTGGGATTGTAGTGATAAAGTTCCAAAGATCATTAATCTTTTAGCATCTTTTTTGTTCTTTCCCTCTTGTTCAAGTTATAGATCCTAGCTGTAGATATAGCTGGAAGATGGCTGTCGGAATGGAATACGATAGGGAGTTGCTGGAAAGGAGCCATTGCTCTGCCTTGTTACAGATTCAGAGCAAAAGCTCTCAAAGAGCGTTCACCCGGCATTCCTACAACAGCAGTGCGTGGCACTCCTGAGAGGTGTTTGGAAGAAGGCATCTGGCCCACCTGCTTCACTTTTTAAGCACATACTGACTACAAGAGTTAAAGCTGTTGTAAGCAAACGAAACCAATGGAGGTTAATTTTTAGTTTTGCTGGGTTGAAACAAAATCAAAAGGTCCTTTTGCTTAGTCAGAGCAATTAAAACACAGTAAGTCAAACAAAGCACAATGAGGAATAAAAAGAGTTGTTAACTTGTCAGTGATTTGATTCATTTGTTGTAAGAAATGGAAATAAAACTGAGAATCCACTTAAAAAGTCAGACATTTAATTGTTCTTAAAAAATAACTGTTAAAGCAATCATGAAAAGCATGCATCCTGTGAAGGACTCTAATTCTAATTGTTTTGTGTATAACTCCAGCTCTGAGCGTGTGAGATAAATTTACGTGAAGGCAGTGCCTTTGAGTGGAGTGTTTTGCTCCAGGTGTAGAAGGGGATCCAGCGTTACCACCTGTAGCTGATTCCTTGCTGATGCTTCTCACAGTGATGAGACTGCTCTCTGAGTGCTGTATGACTGCAGCTTCAGGTAGATAATGGTGTAATTACTCAGTTTTTGGAACGTTGATCAACGTCATTGATCTAGAATGTGCTTTCAGTAACAGTATATCTACCAGTTTGGTAACTATATGTTCATGGGCTGAACTCTGATCTGTTCAGCTGAGATAACAGCATAATATCAGTTTATAATTGATACGATCACTTGTGCTTACTATCTGACTATAGAGAAAAAAAATCAATACTCTTCCTGACAATGTTGGTATTCATTCTTCTCTCCGAAATTCCTTGAGTAATTTTGTAACGCTTACGTTCTCAGAAAGCAAACTGCAAGGAAAAATTTAAGATGTTTCCTAAATTATGTTCTTTAGTTCATAATATAGTTAAAAATTTTCATGGAACAACAAGATAGTGTTGAAGAACTTTAATTAGTTAATTTTTTACTTAGCATTTTGGTTATTTCTGTCATTTGGTTCTTTCATTACATGTGCAGCAGAACCCAGTTACAATCTTTTCCTTCCAAAGCAATATGTTTGTGACTTTGGAAAACTCCTGGGAGTTGTGATTTCAGTATGCTTGAGTATGTGAATGGATACAGCTGGCCACGCAGCTGGAGGACTGTTTTATTCACATTGCAGTTAATTATACATCTATAAGCTATGCAAATTCTCAACGTCACCTCTGCTCATGGTGGCTGTGGGGGTGCTATTATTGACAGGAGACTGGAATATGCTTGTAGCGTAGCTACTGCACATAAAAACTGCTTTGTGTTTTTCACTGACAAGAACTTCATAAGCAGTGGCCCAGAGAAAGGTGGAGTCATTGACAGCTTCTCTCTTGGCATTTGGAATATTTTTACAGGCAAAGTAGAAAATGAGATCTCCAAGCTTTTGGCAGTTTATCCAAGTGTTTCATTCAAGGTCACTTGGGCAGACCTTGTGCACTTCACACCAACTTGCTCAAGCTGAAATCACAGGGAGGCCCACGGGTTCTGCTGGTCCCTCAAGCGTATCTTCCTTCTGCTGGGATCTAAACCATCAGGGCAGTCGATTTCTCTGTCTTCCACAAAGAAGCTGAGCGAAGATACTTCTGCTGTGTCTGATACGGTATGTGCTGTTTCTAATGTCTGCGTTGTGACAGAACAAGCAGCTTGGAGTGAGTGGTTCTGAAACGTGTTTAAGAATAAATAAATGTTCCCATGTTCAAATTAATGGCCTGGAGCTTTTTGCTTACTCTGAAACTGCTCTGATCCCCCCAAAAAGGAGAAGCCAATAAATAGGTTTGGTGTATGGCACCAAAGTATAGCATGGCAGTATGGCAGTAAAATGTGGCAGAGTATATACTAACAAACACAGTATCTACAAACTGATGCGTTTTTATTATTGTTTACTGTAAAAAACTTGTTGTAAAGAAACAGGCAATGGTTTTGTTGCATTTTGCTTTTACTATAAGAATGGATAAGGGACAGAGAGCACAGCTTGGCATTCAGGGAGCGGTAGCTCTCTGTCTACCTCTTACGTGAGCGAGAGGCAAGGCCAGCTCTGTGCAGAGGCAAAGCAGTCAATCACCTACAACAGCAGGCTCTTGACAAAATGGCTTCGGATCCCTAACTGAGCTTATCTGTGTGAGAGACAGGGAAAAATCAAACTTGCTCATGGCAGACAGCGGTGTCAGAATGTGTGAGGAGGCAGCTGCTTTGAGGGGAACATTTATTATTCTCCAACCAGTAACAGCAGGATCACAAGCCCAGTTTCTTAGAGTTCCCCGACGACCCTGTTTCACCCCTCATCTGCCAAGGCTGAAGGTACTATTCCAAGCAACTCAGTCTCAGATAATGGGGTTCAATTTTTGCTAGGAAACTGAAAAACTGATTCTGGCCTGGGATGATGTTTGGCTTGTCAAGCTGGATGTCACACAAGCAGAAGCAGACAAGCACACGGGAGCAGAAAAAAAGAAAAGCTTCTCTTCATGAATCATTCTCATTCATTTGCCTTATAAATCCAGGCAAAAGAAGATCACTTGGTGTGGGCAACAGGAACCTCTAACCTTCTGGTTAAAGCACCCTTCACAAGGCACTTCGTATAACTGATACAACTATATTCCACTCTTAGAGTCATCACAGTGTATTTGTTTCAAAAGTCTGTGCTTGCAAAGACATGAAAATTCCCTTGTCTAAAAGCTGACTGTAAAGTGACTAGAATGCATGTTTTTGCCTCTTAATGTATGTCCATTAAAATATTTTTTCTGGAAGAATTCTGCAGAAAAATAACTTTATTAAGTGCGAATTGAGACAGTTTGGATTTTAAAAGTTGTTTTTTAAAAAAGGAAAGTTGTTTATAGTTAAACTTCTAAAAGAATATTCTAAGCACTGAAAAAGTTGACTCTAAACCCCAGTCTTTCCCTTACTTTAAAATAGAGGTTGTACGCTTGCATGTTTCTGAATGGCAGCATGTTTTACACATAGTTCAGGTGCACCTACGAGGCATCTCTGTTTTTACTAAGCCATCAAGTGCTGTTCAGCAAACACTTCGTGGGTACTCTGAGGATGCAACGGCATTCCCAGCCTCCCAACCTACCCTCACAGTGCTACCCTGTGGAACCATTACCCTGTCCCATTTGTGAATTATTCTAGGAGTTCGTCCTTCTCACCACTTCAAAGGGTGTGGTATATGTCTTGTGGATGTCAGACAGATGAAGATGTTGTTATACAGCTCACAGAGCAAGAAGAGTTGTCAGCCGCCTTTAAAATATTTTAGATGTGATGACAAGAACTGAACTGCATCTCTTACTGCCCTTGGAGCAAAGGGGTTTTTTTGTACGTGGATTGTTCTGAACCTCCCTTTAGATATGAAATAAGCTTGGCTGAACCCTGATGCACACTTTTTGTTGAGACAGCTCGAGATATTAGCAGAAACGCTGAACTGAGTGACTCCAGACTCATGGGTTCACATTTTTCACTGATTTTCTTTAGGCAGGGAGAGGAGACAGGTCTGCAGAAGCCACACTATTTGCTTCAGCAGACAGAGAAGTGCAGATTTCTTGGTTTTGTGCAAAGGATGTTGGTATGCTCTGCAAAAACTTTTAGCTTCACTTGACATGGTATTGATACTTACACAGATTTCTTCTTGTTATACAATTAGGGAAATAAGCCCAAAGGATACTTACCAATGGCTAAATAACAGGGCTGAAATAGTGGTAGTAAGAGCACAATATCCTTGCTAAGTGAACACTGTCAGAGAGAAGCAATGATGTTCGTGAATTATAAACAGGTGCTCTAGAGTACCACATCATTGCACATTTTCATACTAGGAGAAAAAAAATCCTTTTTTGTCCGAAGTCATAGATACCACAGGAGCAACTGTTCTTAAATGACAATCCTAACATTATGTGGCTTCACTTTTTGGAAATCGTTGGATTAGCATGTTACTTATTTCTTGGGACAATAAGGACTTCATTTATTTGCAGCAGAGGGAGCAGTTTTAGTAATATTTTCACAAAGAGTCTTTTGCATATTACTTACCCTTATAGCCTTCCTTGTCTGCAGGTTTTCAGTCTGTATTTATCAATTTATTTTGGTCTGCATCTGCTTTTGTATTTGAATAAGAGGTTTTCTACATGTATGTTATACAAGTTATAAACTTCCTTTACTCCCTTCTACAATGTACGTACAACGTGTGATTACAACGTGTGTTACCAGAGAAATGAACTTTTGAGGACAGAAGTCGTGTTTGTTGCTTAATATGTCCCAGTTTCTACGTGCATCCACGGCAGTAGATCTGAACTCATACCTCGGACAGGAAGACAGTATAATATAAAATTGATGTTTCAATCTGAAAATTCAATATTTTTTGCTTTAGAAAGAACAGAGTTCCTCTGAAGTGGGATGCTAGATTAGCTGCTGAGTCTCAAACACGGCATAAATGGCATTGGTCCTTGATGTAGACCAAGCTGAGAAGAACTGGAGGCAGTTTTCATCCTAGCTATGAGTTCCCAGGACAACAGTGAACCACTAGACCTAGCTTAAAGGCAGGCAAAAGTACTTCTTGCAATGTACAGTTGTATCTTGGAACTCAGAATATTGTGGAGGCCAAAAATACAGATGGATTCAGAAACCAACTGGATGAATTAATGTAAAAAAATTCCTCTAGAGGTATTAAGTGCAAAGATGTGGGTACAACTTCTGGCTTATGATGTCCTGAGGTACACGTGTTCACAAGCTGCAAGATAAGTATCTCTGAATACTTCTTCCTTACAGACCTTTCCTAGATACCATCACTGATCCGTTACAGGTGGGACATGCAGCTACACTGAGCTAGACTGTGTCTAGGTAGACCAGTATAGCCTCATTTATTTGAGATACAGTTGACTACGTGTGTTCCAAACATCCCTTTAAATAACAGTCTACATGGTGGACCTTGATTGTCCGGAGAACGGTATAATGCTAGTAGTTAACTAGACAAAAGGAAATTCCGCTCATTTCCTGGTCCATCAGTCAAAAGCTGGAAAGTATGGAAAAATAATGGGGTGACATGGTACCAAAGGAGAAGAAGCTGTCTTGTTTGCACTGCTCGCCTGGAAGGTGTTTCCTGGCACCCCCAACCTGCAGGTTGTCCTGGGTTGGTCCCTTCCTCTGAGATGCTCACCTTCACCCTGGGGAAGAAGGATGGGGTGGCCTGCTGGTGGGCTCACCACCGGGCAGGGTGGTGGGGAGCTGGAGACCAGCCCTGCTGCAGCATCACTGGGGCAAAGACGGATGGCCTGGGGGGCTAAAATGGGGTCCTGGGCTGTAGGCAGGGTGGGGGGAGCCCTGGGGACCTGGGCAGGGACAGGCAGGGCTGGGGCTGCCCTCCGGACCTGGACAGCCCCTTCACACCTTTTCCGCAGAGTGGGTTAGCTCTGGATACCACACGAAACCCTTTCTCACTAGGAAGTGAAAGCAGTGAGTTTAGGCTATTTTAATGGGTACTGGCTGACTAATGGAAAAAACCCATACTAATAAAAAACAGTATTGCTGAAAGAAAGAGCAAGAGAAAAAAGCTTATTTTCTTGCATCCTTTTCCAGAAGGCAGAAGGAAGAGACAGAGTGGAAAAAAAAAAAAGAGTTATAAACGGCACAGGAAAGATCACCTCAAGGAGTCATTGAGAGAAAGGAATTTGAATTATAAAGAACGAGAAAATCCACAGCCCTCTTGCCTGGAAAAGTGCTGGAAAAGCCGTGTTGTTCTAGGGTCAGAGGTGGCCTCAGGCAGGAGGATGCATTTGTTAGCATGACCCACCAAACTTGCTGGGCACCTGACGCTGGAATGGGCCACCACGATGTCCAGGTGCTGGGGAGATCCCTTCATCCTGGAGCGGGGTGCTGGCGACTGACCACACTTGGGGTGACTGCAGGAGCAGCCAGCAATTGGTCAGACCGAGCTTTTTGACCCAGGGAAGACCTAGAAGATGGACGACTTCTTGACAGAAAACCAAGTGGCCAAGAAAAGGAGCCGGCTGCACAAGACAAATTAGAATAGCCATCTACCCCATGCATAATTCCTCAGGCAGTATGTATCGTATATTTTTACCTCAGGATAAAGACAGGCGTGATGCTGAGATATTTCTAAGTGCTTTCAAGAGGAAGAGTGAATTAAAGTAGGAGACTGACGGGAAAATGTACTAATATCCTATTTCCTTGTTGATGGAAAAGGCCCCTAAATATCGTGTGGCTGATAGTGTTATGGAATGTCGTAATGGGCAGCTTAAACTTCCCGTACTTAAAAAGCTGCAAATGGCTTGAGATAGCACCCAGAACATTTACGAGGAAATTTTAAGGAACTTAGGAAATAGGTTGATCTTCAAGTATTTTAAATTAGGAAATTACTTCTAATAAGGGTTTAACAGCTCCTAAAGAGGTCTACATGCTATCAGGGCTTCAGATATTTATACTTTATGCCCATATTAATTAAATTCTGTAATAGACCATGAACTAACATACAAGTAGCTCATAAGATGTCCAGTAAATACTTAAAGCTCATTTCCACGTTTTTCACCCAAGGTAAATAAAGTATGTTATCTATCCAGAGGTTGCAACAAGCAAAACCCAGTAATTCTAGTGTCACTGTGAGGTCCATGACGCTTAATTGTTATCAGCACACTAAAATGGAACTGCCCGCTTCTGACTGTGGTTTTGCTGTAGGATAGCTAGTTCACAGGCTTTGGCTACTCAGAAAATGGAAATCACACACTGTTTCAGTAGTGAAGATGTGCTCTTAGAAAATAAGCATGGGAGTAGTCATAACTAACTCTAGACGCCCAAAGAGTAGAGACTCACTTCACTTGCGTAAGTGTAGGCTTCTGTGCAGTTTGCGACGGTATCCACCGTGGCTGCTGGCTACCACAGCAGAACAGAGCGGGCTTCTTACACATTCGCTGACGTATCTGCCAAAGCCATGTGTTATCTAACACACAAAGGATGTGTTAGATACCCTGCAGCAACTCAAATCTCACTAGGTGCCGATGTTTAGGCAACTGAATGCAGCTCCAAAGAACTAGTCTAAGCAACTCATCTGTGGTCTCTCTATAGGCAGGGGAATTCTGTCCTTACTTTAGAAAACAATAATGAAAAGGATACAAAAGTAAGTCTCTTTAATCTTGCTTCAAAGCCTTTCTGTGTTGTGAAAGCTACTCTTCAATGGGCAGGTCTTCCTCCCCTGAGACAGGGTCTGAGGTGGATGTAACATTCCCTCTCTGGAGATGCTGATCTTTCTCTTTTGATATGGTAGAAGATATAGGTAGAAGAGACAACTAGTTAAGCTAGCACATGCCTGTGTGAGATAAATCTAGCCTTAGACATCATAGTCTCAAGACAGAACAAAAGAGGATGGGCAGTGTAAGAAGGCGTGGAGAGGGAGAGGAGTTACTCTGTGGGTAAAACGAATAGGTCTGGTGGACTCGAGGCAGACTGGGAGGAGCGGTGTCCTGTCTGCAGCAACCCAAACCATTTCATTTAGAATCAGCACTGTGTTCACTGCGAATATGAAACTTCTCGTGGGACTGCAGCTCCTGTAGCCTCATCTGAGCCAGCTGCCAACCCGCTGGCAGTGGGTGCTGCTGGCAGCACAGGTGGCAGTAAGCTGGATCTCGGCATAGATAGCTGCCCAAAATGACCCTCGGTCCACGGAAGAGAGTCTGTACCGATCCTGCTCTGCTGCAGTTATTACAGCTAGCTAGTTTAAAATTAGCCTCTGTATATGTATGCGAGTAGGGTATATTCTTAAGTGTAGCACTGGAAATTTCCCCACAAACTGATCATTAACTGTGTTAATTATACTTGGAAGTGAAATTTTCACTACTGTCCTATCTGGTGAGTAGAAAGTATAGACAGATGATGGAGTTTGCTCCCTAGGTTCTGCTGCACAAGAATAATGTGATTGCATCTCAGTAGAAATGGTGGATTATTTTAAATCAGATTTTGTACGTTGAGGTTCCTGAATGGAAAGCTATTGTATGCTGTCTGAAGCAGGAAAATGATCCCTCCTAAGTTTGTGTTCAGTCATTTTGCTAAGTGCAATTATGTGTTGGTGAGCTACCACAATTTCAGTAGACATGCCTTGATACTTTTACAGAATTTCCCAGGTTATCAAAAGTCAACAGTAAGTGAACATCCTGGGCATTTGCAGTTGTTCATTGTTAAACTGAC
Source organism: Sagittarius serpentarius (assembly GCA_034782735.1). NCBI lineage: Eukaryota > Metazoa > Chordata > Aves > Accipitriformes > Sagittariidae > Sagittarius > Sagittarius serpentarius. The sequence goes on along the minus strand of JAVKLA010000014.1, from coordinate 28,092,855 downwards.
TTCTGTCCTAGGTACAGAAACTAAAATCAGTGGTATTTACTCAGGCTTAACACCTTATATTACACTTGCAGGAAATGATAAGCTAGAGGGGAAGTATTCAAGATGGGGGGTAATCTTTAAGCAAAAATACAGGGGTGGGTTGGTTTATTTTTGGAAAGCCTAGTTCAAAGAGTATGCAGACATATAATTTGGGGATGCAATGCAATTACCAGAAATAATTTAAAATGGGTTACTTCACTTAAGTGTAACTCTTTGAAGAATAAATAGTAATTGTTTTAAATGCATAATTACTTTAATATTGGCTCTTTTCAGCAAGTCGCAGACTCCTAAATTAAGCTCTAAGTCCTGTGCATCTGTCCACTCAAATTCTGTTTATTCTTCAGGCTGTCATAGTTCCATTATTAAAACCCTTGAAGCCCTTTGATGTGTTCCTGCACATAAAAAGAGTGGTGCAGACTTTCATGCAGCCTGATCTTTGCTCTGCTAACTTTTTTTCAGCGTAACTGAAGTCTGAGAACAAGTTAAAGTCATCATTAAGAAATCCTGCTAACAAGAAATACTGTATTTTAAAAATGTATTTATAATGAAAACATAAAAAGTTTCTTTGCAAAGCCTTGCCTGTGAGGCTGCAGATATATTCCTGATTTTCAGAAAGAAATCCAGTACTGGAACTTGGCTGTGTTTCTTTGGAAGGCACAGACTGCTCTCTGCGCTGAGCCCCAGAACGGCGTGCTTTGATCTTCACAGAGCAAGTGCCACGCTCTGAGCCCGCTGGGACGCAGCGCTTGCGATTTATGGAGCAGGTCCCTTTTGGACAGTGCTGTGAGTACCATCTTGTGGGCTCTGAGGTCCTGACCACCTGTGGCATTCAGCTGGGCTCTGTCGACCTACACCACTGCAACAGCTGTGATGCTGCTTATTTTTTGCCTGATTTGCACAGGTTGACAGCCGTACCTGTGGCACGATCATCTTTCTGCTGTCCTGAACCACAAGTGAGAGTTCTCTGGGCTATCATGTACAGGGTGTGCACAGGCATCCCACCTCTGTGCAAATACTTAATGAAGTAAATACAGCCGGAGGCTTCCTTAAGTTTGCTGTATGCCCTCTCCGCTTTTCAGAAGCTTACCTTGCAGATGGCTCTGTAAGGGTTTGGCTGGTGAGCTGCTGAGATCCTGCCGCCGATGGAGTCACGCTGCCAAGAAGCTGGCAGAGAAGGGCGCTAAAATCTCAAAGCTGAGGGAAAAGGCTTTCTCATGGATAGTTCCAAGTTTCTGGCAGATCCCTAAAATTTGTACAAATACCAGAGGAATCCAGGGAGTTTCTCAGAGGTGAGGGTGGAAAGAAAAAAACAGGCTGGCCTTTTCCCATGGTTGATTTGAGGAAAAAAAAATAGTCTACATTTTTCTTCTCCTTTGTCTTGCTCATATAAGTGATAGCTGTTAAGAAACCCATGCTGTCTTTGTAATGAGCAATAAAACACACGGAGCGCCATGTGTTAGCCCAAATTTGATCTGAACAGCTAATTTCTAGTTTTCTGTAGTTCCCTGTCTCATTTCTGTTGTCTTTCACCGCAAGAGAAAGACTTCTCAGTGCCAAGTAGCAATGAGCAGAACCTACATGTGCTTATTCTAAAGCATTTTATAAGCCTTTATTTATAAGAAAAGAGCATTGTACAAAATAGTAAAAACTAATAGGGGTGTTAAGATCTAGAGGAAGCACGGTCATAATGTATTCTGATCTCTTTCTTACAATTCAGAGGTATATGTTTTATCAGAAAAACCTCTGAGTATTATTGACATGGCATTGAGACGTTCATTGTTTCTTGCTTTTTCTTCTGATTTGCAGTTTTCCAGAGTGCATTTTACCTCCATGGGGGTTCTGCTAATCCTCAGTTTGGTCCGAAGGTGGCAGCATCTTACTTCAGTAGAAAGTTTCAGTCCTGTTTGGCTGTGTGGTGTCTTAATCCTGGTTATTGTCTACGTTCTCTACATTAGATACACTTCTAGCCAAGCAAATGAAGACGTATGCTGTGCTTGCGTTCTGGAGCAAAGAGCTTTCAGTGTGACATCCCCAGAAAGCCTACTAATTGTTGTCTACAGATAACTTGCAATACACAGTAATAAAAGCAGAGTGAATACTTTGCTATTTGCGTTTTAACGCCGTGGTAATAGTGTTACAGAAGTCCCCTGACTGCAGCCGCCGCTTGTCCCTGGTACCGTGTAATGGCATGCCTGCTGTGACAAACCCTCTGGGGAGGATGCTCATTCCCTGTACATTTGGGGTCCCCTTTCAGCTGCGCTGTACCCTCTAGTGCTTTTTGGATTTTGGCTGCTCAGCATTGTCGAGGGTGGAGGGGTCTCTATCCTGGATAGAGTTATTACCTAGGCCAGTTATACTTGGGTAAAGAGCTGTCAATTTTACAAACTTCTGTTCGAAGCTGGTTTTGTGATCCAAGTGCCTGGGGACTGAGACGTCACTGACTCCCCCTCCTGTCATAAACTTCCCTTGTGAGTTCAGGCCACTCCTTTCAGGGCTGGGATGCCCCATTTTCCCAGTTTGGAGGAGAGAGAACAACAAACCTTTTTTCTGTCCTGCCAGCTTTGGCTGTAGACTTTGTGGACAGGAGATGTCTCTCCACCCTTTGGCCAGGGACTAGCACTGGGCTGGGGGGAAAAGTTCCCCGTCCGGACCGAGAAGCGCTGTCGTTATCACTGTAGCATAAAAAATGATTCAACGTCCACGTCGCACTAGGACAGCCCTGACTGTAACTCTTCACTACGTGGGAGGGAGGGGGAAGCTGTGCGGTGCAGGCTGTGCCGCTGCAGACGGGCTGGGAAGCCAAAGGTTTCTTAGCCTCTCTGGTAAATCTGTGTCTGTAACAGCACAACATTGTAGGAAACAGTTTCTCTAGCTGTAATACACCTCTCTGCTTTTGCTTTTTTGATATTTTAAAAATTTTTTTCTTTTTTTTTTTTCCCCCTCTGAAATGGCACTGAAGACCTTCATAGTGGCTGAATAGATCTAAACAATAGAGGCACTGACCACGCCAGCTCGACAAGGCTGAATCACACACAGCTTATGCTTGAAGCTCTGAGTTCAGAAGGAAAGAAAGTGGAAAATGTTTTGTGCGCCTGACCTCTCAAGTGTCATCCTCTTAGCAGCTCAGATCACTGTTCAAAATTATTCTATTACTCATCCAGTTCCCTGACATCAGTTTCATCCTTTCCTGTCCAGGCAGTAATCCAAGTAACCAAAATAAATATATTTTTTTTTGAAGTAGAACACCTTGCCTGTAAGCTTGCAGGGATGACAGACCACAGTAAACATTCCTGATTGTGTGAAGCTCCATCATTACAACTTGAAAATCCACCTGAGAGAAGGGGCACGGTAAAGATGCGTGTTTATAAGAAGCAGTTCTTTGCTGAGCTAAGAGTATGTGGCATACCACATCGCTGATCAATAGTGACATCAGTGGCGACGTCACTGATAGGAATATGCCACTGATTTCCACTCACCAGTCTAAATAAGGATTGCACCCTAAGAAGCAGTAAAGACAAGTACAAGCGGATCAATAGTTTGTCTTGATCAGCGAAATTATTTGGATGATAAAGAGTTGTCAACACACTAGCATTATGACTCGAGCTGCAGACAGAACATCAACCGATACTGATAATTACAGAGCTACGACAGTAACACCAGCTGGGGATCTGCTTGGTTAAATGGGCCCGGTGCTGATCTCATTTGCTGGGCCAAGTGTAAATTCATTGCTTCACTGGAGTTCCTTGGAGTATCAGTGAGCTCAGAAATTGGCTGACTATCCGTTAACTGATTTCTGAAGCATCATTTTACAGCATTAGCTGCTTATTCTAAGAGTCTAGGACTGTGGCTAAGACATCCACCGCTGCTTTGCATTACCTTTTAGTAACAGGATCCCCAGATTCCCTGGTGAAGCTAAGAGTAAAGATTACATTTTTCCAGAAGCGTGGAAGTCCCAGGGCTGCTCTGGGTGGCAGAACTCGTCCCCTGCAATCACAGGTGACCATGCAGTGGGCCTTTTGCTTATGCAGAGCAGTCCTGAAGACATATGGCCTTTCGTCCTGTAGATCTCCAAACACTGTATAAAGGCAGTTAAGCATTATAACTACGCATGCAAGACCTATTTAAATGGCAATAAGCCACAGTAGACTGAGAATGTGAAGTCTACTGACACACATTACCGGTGGCTGAATGCAGGACTCCTCGTGATACACCTGATAGATATGCCAGTAAGCCTCTCACTACAATTTGCCAGTTCATTGCTGTAGAAGCACACAGCAATTAGATTCAGCCAGAGTCCTGGGTGTCGAAATTGCAGTCAATACTGTCTATCACGATTGTGGCATATCCTGTAATGGGGACCCAGCAGGCACTGGGTGTTTAAATTAACCACGATGCATTAGTCTTGAAGATAATTAACCTTTTCTTAATTTTCTTTAAATTCAGATACATGTTAGTACATGCAACGTAGGTCTTTGATATACTGCAAGAAATTTCTGGACATTGCCCTGGCAACATACAGAGAGCAAATGACAGTCCCTTGTGCTTGCTGTTTAATGTGAGCGGTTCAAGAGGGGAAGGCCATTTAGACTTCATCGAAAGGATGAAAATGGATTCAGTTTGTTCTGTGTGCTTTTATAATATGTGGTGTAGGCTTGCCCCCTAATAAAGGGGTTAGCTTTTCAAATGGGTAACTTTTTACAAAGCAGTCATGGCACATGTGAAAATGATGACAGACAAACCACAGGCAATTAGGGGACTGATCTGGCTCACTTCATCATGAAAAGGTTTTGATGATTCTGTGAAGCTCCAAGATATGTGGTGCATTTTGAGGTTTTTATTCCTGACCCTTACCATTGACTGTCTTCCTGCCAGCTACAGCTATCTGCTCTTCTCCGTGTATGAGTGCAGCTTCTCTTGCTCGCAAACAGACCCATGGGGTGACTCTGCGGTCCCGCGCTCCCAGTCAGCAGCAGTCAGCAGAAATGGCTAATGTGGTTGGATTGCTCAGCGCTACATCTGAACAGACCTTGTTTGTTGTGTTAAGTATGGCTGCAACAGTGCTCATGTTACATGGCATCTCTAGTAGCCTTGGTTTGTGTGACTTAAACTTGTTCTTATTTTTCAAATTCAGCTCGGGACAATAAAGGGGATTGTTAGTGGGTGAGTGGCCAGTGAGACATGCTTAGTGGAGACAGATGACGATTTAACTAATGTTGAACTTAAAACCAGATCTATATCTATCTAAATCTGTATCTGAGTTTATGTATGCATATATTGAAGATAGTTTCACGAGAGGAACAAAAGTTTTTTTGGGTACCTCTTATTTTGGCAGATTCTACTTTGCTTGGTCATACCAACTGCACGGCTAAAGGATCCATAGTGTATAGCTGTCTAGCTGACACTGAAGCAAGAACATTTTTACAGGGAATTTTACTCAGTTTTGTTTCCTAAAAAAAATGGTGAGGCAGGCAAACACAACTTAAAAAAAACCTACTTTGCTCTGCTTTGCTCTGTTAAGTCCCTCAGCTTCTGCCAGAATGTCCATGAGAAGCAGCAAAACTTTTATCTGAAGTATAGTAGTGAGATGAGAGTGCTGGAATGGAAACTTCGTGCTTTTATTTCCACATGTCACCAATTCAGTGCCTGACCTTTGATAAATCCCATAACTGCTGTACAACTCAATTTTCCTTCCAGTGGCCTTGCCTTTCACCTTCATTAATTCCTGAAAGGCTGTTAACACTTCAGAATCTGCATCTGAAAGGTTTTAAGAAATGTGGAGCATTGCAGTATGCAATAATAATGACGATAAATATCTAGTTCATGCTTGTGTATCTGCTTTTGATTTCTTGCTTTCTTTCTGAATCTAAACCAAACCATTTTCATATTTTTCCCTCTTCTCTTTTCCTTTCTCCTCAAGATCTGTCTTGCTCCCTATCATCCCAAATGCCGCTAGCTCTATTGCTCTTGGAAGTAAAGCATGCATTCTACTTTTATTCCACAATTTCTCATGTAGTCCTATATGGAATTTACCCGGTAGATAGATGCATTTGCTAATCAGTGTGCAGTATTATGGTTTGTCACAACAGAGTTAGCATCCATCTGGGGGCAATCAATGTGTTTCTGTAAATTTCTTTGCCAATGTGTTTCTATACATTTCTATGCTTATATCCAAGTAATCTTTTATGTATATCATAGCCTTGCAATTATTTGAAGCAGAATATGGTAGTGGAAGTACCCTTGGAATTCAACTAGAGCACAAAAAATAATTTCTATGTTGAGTCCTGTGCATGAATAAAACTTCCCCATATCAGTGCTCTACTCATATAAAACTGGAACTGGAAAGAACTGCTCTATATTCCCTATTGCAAAGTTGATGTTTCCTGATATTACTCTTTCTGTGGCTGTAGTTCTGGCATCCAGGGTAGCAGAAACCCAGGGGAGAGTCGGATAAAATCATAGTTTCTGTCCTCAGTGTGTTTTCAAAGAAGTTTTTCTCTTAGGCATTCAATTCCTAATTATTTGAAGTTTTTTTAACAACTTTTAAAAAGTTTACTTGCAAATGGAAAAATCTATAAATTCCAGGGAACTGTTGTAAAGAGGTTTTGCTGGTAACTGAACAAAGGACTGGATTGTGTTAAACTGTTCAGGTGAAATGAATGTTATTTGTTCCCTTTTTGATAACAGAAAAAGAAAGAGCAAATTTTTTTTTAAAAAAAATCTACTTTGTATGTTTATTTGTAAACAGTGCTAGAGGCTGTATGTCTCTTCTGTGTCATACAAAGGTCTGTAATACAAACGATATACAGATACTATCCATCCATATGAAAACCATCAAGTATCTTGGAAGTCTTTACAGTGATCTAAGACATGGAGTGCGTTATCCAAAAGTATCAATAAAGTGCTCTCTGAAAGCAAATTGAACCATAATTACGTTTCTCCAGATATTGTCTATAAAATCTTTGCTTGCACACACAAGCAGGAGCTTACCAACCCAAACGTGACAGTCATCTCCCTGACCATGTAAAGTGCGTGTTGGGCTTTTGGAGAATTTTGCTCTCAGATTTCCACTTACTTTTTTCAGGGAGTAGGGAGCAGGCCATCACGTAAAAGTTTAAGTATATATCCTCTCAATAATCCAGATGAATGCATTATTTTTGCACATATGGCTATCAGAATATGGCAGAACTCTTGTCCTCTTATCACCACCGAACTGGAGCGTTCAAAATGCTGTTTTCTCTAGAATGCCATGGCAGGTCTTAAGTGTAAATGGGACTTGTCTCTTCACCCTCTTTTTCACAGCATGCATCAGACATAGGAAATTTTGCATTACTTGTTACTGTTACACCACTATTTCTTTTGTAAATGCAGAGTGTGAGCTGCTGGCTTGCCTAGTTGTAAGTTGAATTATGCCTGAATTCTGCACATAGTCAGCAAACGATAAATGAAGAGGGCCCAAACATGAGCAGAAATACGTGTTGTCATTTTCTGAACCTTTTTTTTTTAACTAGAAGTAGAAGAAGAAAAGGTTGTGATAGAGTAGGAAGAGAAAACTGTGAGAAAAAAGAAAACAAAAAGTGAATGAAGTGTAAAATATGACTGTAATGAAAAATTGCTTTCTTTAGATGTACATTTGCTTTGAAATCCATGCTGGGTCTCCTAGTACCTGCTGAGCTTAGCTTTAAGCCCTGAAGCTATGATTTAAAATAATATATATTTGCTCTTTCATCTCTGTGCTCTATTGTATCAATTTCCATGAAAACACCTGGAAGGATTCTTAGAGCTCGTCATGAACTCTGACTCTAGAGATTTTCATCTTTAGTTCCTGCTGTGAACTGATACTACACATGCCACAATCTGTCTGTGGTTTCTTTCTAATCTTTGGTATGAAATGTAACATATATCACAGGAGCCGGTGCAAACACATTCACCTGGCTAGCAGCCTTCTACAAATTTGTTTCTCTTTGAGATTGCAATCTGAGCTCATTTTTACTTAGAAAACCGATATACAATGCTGATCGCAAAAAGCTTGGAATTTCTAAATCCAGAAAGTTTAGGCATGTTAATCCATCCAAAGTTTGAGTACCTAGTTTCCAAAAGTATTTCAGACTTTAAGGCATCTCTTCTTTTTCTTTCTACTTTTCCTCATTTTTCTAGTGGTTATCATGGGGGCCTTTGCTCTCCATGCCAGTTGCAAGGACCTCAGGCCCCTCTCTTTATCAGATGCTCATATTTTTCCATTGCAAGGTCTTCATTGACTGAAAACCCACAAAACCTTCGGAGACTGTTTTGTAAGTGAAGGAATATTGATTTCACTCTGAATTAGACTAGTAACTAATCTCCTACTGTTAATCGAAGGGCAAAGATAAAAGCATCCTTTAGAGAATATCATGGGTTACGTTACGACGATTTTGTCAAGGATCCTTCGTAAAATATGTCTGGTTATCATCCTCGGATGAGATATAATGATATTAGCAGGTAAATGTTTGCAATATAACCCCATAGTTTTAGAAAGGTGCTTAAATGTCACTTCTTTTCCAGAAGTCTTGAGAAACAGAAAAATTATGCAACATTTCAAATTCATTAACTGAGTCACTGTCTAAATTCAGAACAGAGACTCTTCAAGATTTATGTGTGGAGGACTTTTTCCATAATTGTTACTAAGTTTTGTCACAAAACTTCCAATTTTTGCCAGTTCTTCAGAATTTTTTAAAGAAGATTTAAGCAAAAAAAAAAAAAATCCAAATTCAAACTGAGCTGTAGGGTGGCATTATCAGGGAGAGCGATACTATCAACCATATGAGTCAGTCAGCTACCAGTAAAGTAAATTCACATTGCTAATTTTGCAGAGTGGGAGTCATCCTTTGAACAGAAAAGGTGCCCCAGCTTTGTGAAGTCTGGGCTCTTGACTGCAGTCTTTTTTTAAGATGTTTTGACGAAACACGTGCCGAAATGTGCAGGAAGACTCTGGAGGACTTTTGAACAATGTTGTGCTCATCAGGGTTTCCCTGTGCGTGAAGATAAGGCCCCTCGGCATTTCCTTTCTTATCCTGCGTTAGGAGGAGTGTCACCAGCAGGTCGAGGGAGGTGATCCTGCCCCTCTGCTCAGCGCTGGCGAGACACAGCTGGAGTGCTGGGTCCAGTCCTGGGCTCCCCAGTACAGGAGAGACATGCTGGACACCCCGGAGAGAGTCCAGCAAGGGGCCAGAAAGGTGATGAAGGGACTGGAGCAGCACCTGTCATAGGAGGAGAGGCTGGGTGAGCTGAGACTGGTCAGCCTGGAGAAGAGAAGGCTCAGGGGGACCTTATTGATGTACATAAATAAATACCTGAAGGGAGGGTGCAGAGAGGACTGGGCCAGGCTCTTTTCACACCCTGAAACACGGGAGGTTCCCTCTGAACATCAGGAAACACTTTTTTCACTGTAAGGGTGACCGAGCGCTGACACAGGTTGACCAGGGAGGTTGTAGAGTCTCCATCCTTGGAAGCTGCCTGGACATGGTCTTGGGCAACTGGCTGTAGGTGGCTCTGCCTGAGCAGAGAGGTTGGACCGGATGGCCTCCGAAGGTCCCTTCCAACCTCAACCATTCTGTGACTCTATGATCCGCCTCCAAAATTTGGACTGGAAATGGCAGTGGGAGCTGAGAAGGAAGGACTGTGGCAGAGAGTCAAGAAGGCATTCGTGCTCTACGCTGCAAGGCGAGGGCAGGGGTGGCCTTGCCTCCTTTCCAGGTGGCAGCTGCTGCCTCTTGCTGCTGCAAATCCAGCAAGCTCGCACTGTCACCCATTTTCTGCCCCAACAAACCTCATCTAAGCCATGCTTGCGCCCCAAAGCTCCTCAGCTTTCAAAAATATACAGGGGCCCTGAGTATAGTTTAACAATGTCATCACTTCCTTCACAATTGGCTTCCAAAAGATGCTACAGTTAGCCATCTTCTAGGAGACAGAGCTTCTCCTTCCCAGCTACAGCTGTTTCCATGGCTGAGCGGTAGAGGGAGAGCAGGAAAAGATCCCGAAGGCCTTCCCCATTCCCAGATTTGCCAAACAGGAAGGTCTGGGCCCTGTACGGGCAGCCGCTGCTGGCTCCATCCCTGACTCGCAGGAGAAGCTGGCTGTGGCTGTGTGTGCGGGATTTCTCTCAGAGGGTAACAAGCCGGGGGCCAGCTCTTAAGTCTGATGCGGCAGACGACCTGTGTCTGCTCACACCGCTTTGTTGGAGGCACCAGAAGTGAGTACATGCACCAGCGCTGCAATGATTTGTGAAATACCAGTATAACCTGAGCTGTTTTTTTGGTGGCGCTTTTTCTCTAGGCCTTCCTAAGCCCACCTTATTTAACAAGGTAAATACGGCAAATTTGAGGTCAAAATTCTTTTATGGGACTTTAATGCGGTACCTCGGTCCCTGCAAAAGGCTGCGTGAGTTTGTTACTTAGGACCTTTTTCAGATTTCTGCTTTAATTCTGGCAAAACCTTAGCCTAGCTTTTTTATAGCCTGCTACACCTTAATCAAAACAGAGCATAGCAACATTACGGCTATCGCCAGAACTTGAGGAGTGGGATTTGCCGAGCAGTTTAGTGATATGGGTCCCGTTAAGCCACTTGTCACCACTCCACAGCCACAAATCCTCAGGTCTGCTTGCAGAGCTAGTGAGTCTCCAGTGAGTTTTGGGGTACTGCAAAGGATACTGTGGTATTACTTTACACAATAATTAAATGTAAACTGAAGGAAAGAAACCTGCCTGTGTTTAGTAACAGTGAGTGTTCAGATCTATTGGGAGGGGTGGCAATCTCCTACCTTTCTATCACATATTCTTTGTTAGCAATCCAGCTTCCCTATAACTGAGTTTATGAAATGAAAACAGTTTTTGACAAAAATGTAAACACTTTTTACAATCTCTGTCCTAAAGGACAAAAGATACAAAAAAACCCCCAGCCCCTTCAAATGATTTGCGGGGCACCGGAAGCACATTGGCAATCAAATCATCTCGGTGGCTTTAGCTGCACCTTCTGCCATCTGGAGACAGACTGCCTGGAAAAAGAGAAAAGCACAAAAATCCATTGTCATTGTGTAATGGGAAGAACTTAGCGCCTTTAGATATACAGGGAGACATAATGGGTTAAATAGCACAGTAAATGCTCATTTTCCAGAACAGTTGAATCAAGCAATGTAATGATATGACCTCTATGCACAGATTTTAATGCTGGGGATCTCTCAGCCCTGGCTATTCCTGCAAATGACTGTTAGCAGCTGTAGCAAACGACTTAATTCTGGGAACTGCAAGTTGCTATTTGGTGTCATGAAGCCCGAGCAGCTGCAGAGAATTACTTAGTCTGGAAGTGAGAAGTTTCTTCGGGGATTGTGTTAGAATTGTGATTTTTGCAGTTGCAGCCCTGTGAGGCCTCCCGGTGCTGTCCTAAGACGGCATCGCGAGCCCCACCTCCAGCAGCACATCGCTTGCTAAGGGTAAAAGCCATTTCTGAGGTTTTCTAGATGTCACCAGCTCGAATGCCTATTAATGGCAGATGCAATACTTACCTGTGGTGTGGCATATTTTCTAGGTTTATCTTTGCTCTTTGCACTGATGTTCCTGGAAAGCCTTTTTCTTTTTTTTTTTCCCCAATAATTATTTAAAACATGAAGTGAACCACTGGGGAAATAGTGAATTTCTTTCAAAATTTTCAGATCTGTTTATCATTTGGGAAAATATGCTTTAACTGAAACACAGGGAATGCTTTAATCAGACATACAAGTTACTGGCCTCAAAGACTGAATGAAATTTGCTGGCAAAAGGGCAGACTAGATGACCCGCTGGTTCTTCCTGGCTTCCCGTTCTGTCAATTTGCTAATCGCATCTGTGGAATTAGGCGTGTCTTCGGAGAGTTACGATGTCCAGACTATTTGTCGTGCTACTTCAGTAATGTCCCAGAGTGGAGGAAAAAAGAAATCCAGCTCACTTGATGCCCTCCAAGCACAGGAACCGCCCGATGTCTTTTGGATTAGTTCAGCCTGTGTAGCAAAATAAAAGAACTTATGTGAAACTCAAAGAAAGTTGTTTTTCCTTCAGTCTAGCAACCAGCAATCACACTAGTGGGCCTAATTCTCTGCTCTGTTATGCTGTAACCCTGCTGGTCTCAATAGAGTCATGCTGGTGTCAAAATGATTTAAAGGACCAGTGAGTGAAACATAGCAGCTGAAACACACAGATTATTTAAAAAACCAAATCTGGAAAGTTGATTGGCAGCTTTTTTTTTTTTTAATTTTTTTTTTTTTTTTTTTTTTATTCCAAGACATGAATGCTCATATTTTGGGAGTTACCGTAAAAGTTACAGAAAATAAGGTCTGGACTTCTTTTTTTTTCTCGGGCATCTGTTTATCTTCCCTTCAGTTCATGATTGTTCCTTCCTCTCAGGGTATTCTTCGGCGCTTTGTTCAGCACAAGGAGGCTCCTGCCATTCTCCTTGGGCAATGTGAACTTGTCTGGACACTGAAAATGAGCAAAGAGAGTACTTTTCCTACTTTTATTCTGCTTGTTATTCTGTATTGACTTCTCTGATTTGAATGTTTTTCCACATATTGTTTTTTGTCGTCTCACACCCTAAAAAGATATTATCATAGAAGATAGCACAATCTGTTATGAAATACTTAGGGCTCGCCAGCAGTTTTTATTTGACACTTTAACAATGATCTTTAGGAGAGAAGTGGGAATTGCAAAGAACAAAGAATCTCCAGATGTCCTAAAAATGTACGACGTAGGATTTGCAGAATATTTCTCTACTTGAGAGATTTCTAATTTTTGTTTGAAACGGCACAGTCCCGCGTTACCCTTGCCTGAATTAAAATGGATACAATTTCATTTACAGATTGTCTCTTAGATTAACCCTGTACCCTGGATGTGTTTGGTTTATTACTGAAAGTGCACGCCTTGCTACTTCTCCTATTCTCTGTGGTTCTGTAAACCTACTTTAATAAAAATGCAATATCTGAACATAATTCTTCTTGCAGCTCACCTTCTCCTCAGACAAGGAAAAAAAGGTCAAGAAACTAACTATGAGGTTTTGGCATATGTCTTCTGAATGGCAAGCTAGCTCTCAGCCTCAGTGTTTTGTGCGGTTTGAATTGTGCTGTACAGAGTCACATGCTTTAAGCTAATTGCTCCCATGCAAGATTTGTAGGAAATAGGAAAGCGAAGTTCCTGTGGTGAGGTTTTTTGATTTTTCTGGAGGATGAGCTGAGCCTGAAATAGAAAAATTCCTTCTCTGCTCTGGGCTTCATCTTTAATTTCATGTCTTTTTTTTTTTCCTTTTCTTTTCCTTTTTTAAAAAAAAGAAAAAAAATCACACAAATAAGATGTATGTGAACCCAGTGGGCTTCTCACCATTATGTCAACTCAGGTGTCATACAAGCTGAACCAGCAGAAGACCCCATGCTTGACCAGATACTGTAGGGAGTATAGAAATAGCAATAAACAGACTATTTCAAGAAACTAATTTATAATTCCAAGGTTTTGTTAAAGCACATTCGTGCAAATATGTCTTCCGACATGTCACTAGTCCTATCTTTGCAGGGCTGATGGGTGTTGTTCTGGATGATTCTGTCAGTGGGGTTCCCTTGCTGGACATGTATGATAACGGGAAAAAATGCAGAGAGGTACCAGCGGAAAGCTTTCCCCTCATCACTTCTTAACAGCATTTCCAGAGAGGTTTATCTTAGTTTCGTTTTCTGAAACTCTGCGACTTCTTTTCCTCACTTACAGTTGGACTTTTGGTAAAGCTGTTACTCACAATCAGTTCACATCTTTGTTTGTTTCAATGCGAATTACATTCTTTCATTTACAGGGGGAAAACAATCCTGTGGCTCATCAAGTTGGGCTCCTTAACAGTGGGGAAGATTTCTAATGTGTATTTTACTTAATTTTTTAAAGATGTACATATACTTGAACCTTCTAATGTAATTTATGATAGCTTACTCAGTTTCTGAACTACACTCTGTAGGGACATGCTTTATAAATAATTTCTTCGATAATTTTAATCTTAACTATACAGCTGTTAGGCTGTGATTTGACAATGAACTGCATGGAGGCACAAGGCTTTGCCTGCTGCAATCACAGATTATGGCAGTCACAACAGTTTACATGTCTTTTGTTCTAATTAACGATAATATAATTTTCTAGTTACCCCATAACCTTATGGTCATTCATCTTAACTATTGTTTTTAAGTGTTTTAAATAACAAGAACGCTGTCAGAAACCCAACGCTCAAGGTTACAAACTACTATGCTATTAGGAGGAGTGATTTGTAAACTACTTTCTGGAAGCTACCCATCCCCAATGCTTTTTCCAGTGCTGCCTCCAACACTCTGCTCAGCTCTGGTGAGCTGGGTAACCCTCGGCATAGGCAAATAGTTTAGGTATATACTGTCAGGTATAGGCTCAGTCCTATCAACCTAGAACCAAACTCCTTGCCTTCCTGGAAAAGGAGAAAAAAGGGAAATTTCAGAACGGAGCAGTTTACTCAGATGAAATGAATGTGAGTCAGGATGAGCACTTCCTTGGAAAACTGCTCTTGTTCTTGATGAATTCAGAGGTAGTCTGCCTTTTGCTGACAAAAATGCCAATATAACCTATGTTTAGAAGAGAAAAGAGTTGTTTTTTGACTTACAGGAGCTTACTAAAAATAATAAATCTTTTTCTTTTGCATCTAAATCTGTCTGCTCATAGTTGGATATATCCAAGTACTTTGTCTTGTTAGTATTGTATGTATTACATTTACAGAAATGTCTTTCAGCCTGAAGGATCCCAGTCTGCTTATGAATACTTGCATTCATTGCTGGAACGAATTGTCTTCTCAGAATAAAGTGGGAGGTAAGTCTAAGCAAAGTCGAAGTGGTAAGTCTAGAATTATTATAGACAAGAAAAGAATAGTTTTTTTTTTTTCTTTTCTCTTAGAAATGCAATTTCACTATTATATTTGTTAAAAAACACTCTGATGAGCTCTCCTTTATGGGACCATTGTGCATATATATACTTGGTATGAATCAATTTTATTCATGGCTCTGTGCTGATTGGAATGAAAGTCTCTGTGGGAGAGGGAAACTGCTGCTATGAAAGGCAGCCACAAGCCTTCTAGAAGCTACGCTCTTGCTTAACCAGTAATTAGCGGGTAATTTCATGAGTTAGTGAGTGAGGCTGGTAAGGTGTGGGTTATGCGGGTGGTATAATGATGTCTTCTGGGCTTGTAACCCATACTTCTGTCTGTTCTTTTGCTTTTTATGGGGTATATAACTCTATTGAAGCTAATTCTGTATGGGTGTTGTAATATCCAGATGGAGCACATGACTGAGAAATGCTGTGTAAGTTTAAAGTAGGAACAGCTGTAAAGAGACAACAGGAAAGAGACTACAAGCATGTTCACATCCTGGGGGCTTGAGGGGTCCAAATCCTGGAGATCTGGAAATCTGAAGGTGGAGGTGGTGAAGGGTAGTGCAAAGAGGCTGAAGAAACCCTAGGAAAGATGGGGAAGTATGGGGCTGTTTAGGCAAAAACATATTTCAGAGGTAGTATAGACGCAGAAGAGCCTGTTTGAACATCTAACTACTTTTGAAGGAGGCCTTACGTTGCAAGAGGAGGGAGACCAGGATTCTTCTTGAATTCCACCAACCAAGGAGAGGAGAGGTGTGGACAGCCTCCCTGCTTCGGGAAGGAAGAAGGTTAAAGACACCAAAGGAGCAGACTAGGACAAATCTTGTTGTCTCAAGTGTGGAGTCTCCTATGTTTTGTGTGTGTTAATCAGATTGTGCCCGCCATGATAGGAAAATACTGCTTTATCATAGCTTCTGTGCTGTAGGGCTTTAATATCCTAAATTTGTAGTTTAGATAACTACGTCAATAATGTCCTCAGCTGAAACGAACTTGTGTGCTTACCACGATCATCGCAAAAAGGGTGTTCTGTCCTTCTGTCCATTCATATAGGAAATGCTGGGAGTCTTGTAGAATTCCCAAGTAAAAAATAGAGAACATGTCAGAAAAAGAAGACTGTGAATCCAACAGAAGGAGTGGAAACTCCTGAAAACATTAGTTTGGAAAACATTAGTTTGAAAAACACCATTCCACCTCTTCAAAAGCATTTAGAAACAATTTAAATGAGTAATAGGTTCTAAAAAAATATTTCCTATGGTTTTCAGATATTCCTTTCCCCTCAGCCCTCATTATAAATTACTGTTGTTGTGTGAACATAGTCTTTATTCCTTTGAATGAGTATATAGAACTTTGCTGCCCTGCTCACAGCCTTCAGGATATTACAGATATTGTTATGGAAATGGTTTATCATTTTCCAGAAAGAAAATTCTGCCTCCAGGGTGCTTAGTATAACCTTATTAATCATTACACGGGTAGGAGGCTTTATTGAAATATTGGTGCTGCTTGAAATGGATATTCTAATAGGAGCTAATACTACCTGGCTTGAGGCAAGCGAGCTAGACGTATCCTCTGTAATTCTTGGTTAGTAAACTTCCATTATGCACTATGCTGGCAGGATCCTTTTGGGATGAGAAAGGAAACCATTTCAGAGTGGTACAGCTATGGCAGCAGTGCCCCAGCTATTTTGCTCCTGCTAAGCCTATTCCTGATGGATACCAGTCCCCAGGATCCGTAGGTACTAGTAGAGATGGGCCTGAACCAAAATTCTCAGCACAAAGCTTCTCAGTTTCAAGGAAGCTCTATTGTACCAGGCTTTTGAAGTCCAGGCCTTTGCATAGTTGTTAAATTTCCTCATTAGCAGCGTGCAGTATTCCAACTAGGAGTAACAGAATTAATTAGGACTAATTTAGCAATTGACTAAAATGTTTGTATGGCCACATTAATGATTGTCTTTGCCATTCACTAACAATTGGTATGCTTTTCCTTGGGGTAATGGGTGTTGAAGTGACTGAGAGTCTGAGCGGGTGTCCTTCACGGTATCACCATTCACAGCCAGCATTTCAAAACAAAGAGAAGGAAATTATGTGTGTAGGTGTGTCTGGCACAACAAAAATATTTTTTGAGGTCTTAAGAAATCCTGGAAAATGCTCTCTGCCATAGGATTGCCCAGATATTCCGGGGTCTTCTGAGGAAAACAGGGCTGTGTTCCCCATGCAGCCTGGGGCAGCAACACGTGTTCAAAGTCTGCAAACCAGCCCGTGTACCAGGCCAGTGTAGCCAAGAGATTCCTTTTGTCAAACTTGAGGCCTTTCTTTAAAAGGGTGTTTTGCTTTGAAGTTATGACTGTTATACGAGGAGATTTCCATGTCCCACAGCTGTCAGTGGAGCTCTACAACTTCAAGACTGACAACAGTGAAATTCCATTTGTACAAGAAGTGGGGACAGGAGAAATATATACAAGTTCTTTTGCAGAACTCTAATGAACTCAATTTACGTAAAATATAAGTTATTTTAGGTAAATAGGTATAAGAGGTAAATGGGAGTGGGGGCACTTCCGTTTTTTGAGGAAGGATCCTGAGTTAATTTCTCTCAGTATGTTCAGGGACAAAAAGAAAATTATAGGGAAAGCCAAAAAGAGAATTCGAATTTTTTGTTCTCAGTGAAAACCTTGAAGATTAAAAGCAAAACTCCAAAGCCTTTCATGAAAGTTCAGGGTTTAGAAGCAGGCCATTTATCACAGAAGAAGAAATCGTGTTTTTGAATGAAACGTGGCATCTGGCTTAAAATCATAGTGAATGATGGGGTCAAACCACTTGATTCATTAGGTATATAGTTCCCTTAAATACCCGTCCTGTTCCTGTGTTGCTGACATCAGTGAAAACATTGCCTTTCATGTCAGCAGACTGGGACTGAACTGTAAACCACAGAAATAATTTATTTATTTAGGAGATGCTAAATCTTCAAAACAGCGAGCAGTTTCTGTGATGTACCGAGTACCCTTGTTTCCCACTAGCTCATAGGGTTAGCCCCAGTGTTATGAAAAACTGACTGTTATGTGGCCCCTCCATTTAGGAATCGTTGATATTATCCTTTGTTGCTTACCAGTGTAACTTTTTCCCGAAATACTTTTGTGTTTTCTCTCACCGCCCTTCAAGCACTGGAGGATTTCTGCATAGAATGGGGTCACAAGACTAGAAGGGCTCTCCTGAGCCATTGAATTTAAAGCTCATGAGAGCAAAATTTACATGTGGGACGAAGAAAGCTTTTGGAGGACGTCCTGTTGCCCCCGCTCTCTCAATCAGGGCTGAAATTACGTCTGCTGTTGCAGCAGTATGTTATACAATGACCCTCGTAAACTTATCCGCTTCCCTCCTAGCAGTAGCCTGGGTTTGATCCTGCCAACGTGGTTGCAGAATCTGCCCACTCTGCTGGCTGGGAAGTTTCTGCTGACCTCCAGGCTACAGCTTGTCCTGTTTGTCTTTGTGCATTTGTTCATAATCCACTGTTGTCCAGTTGAATAGCTCTCCTCTCCCTTATGTCTGTCCTCATAATAATGTACTTTTCAGGCAGCACACATGTTCCCTCTCAGCTTTTTCTCTGCTCACCTAAACAATCTAAAATAATTTAGTTCTTCTCTTGTAAACAGAACTGTACTCAGTACTCTAGATAAAGCCTCAGCACTGCTATGCACAACAGCCTTAATGCTTCCATATCTTATCTAAAAGTATCTGTTTAGAATAATTTTAAGGACCATGTTAGCATTTTTATGAGCACATTGCTTTGGTGATGTTGTTTTCCTTAAAAGGGAACCGCTGCCTTCATTGGAGCCTAGGATGATGCAGTTTTAACGGAATCGTGGCACTGTCACCTCACAACTTGTCTGTTACATGTTTTGACATTACTTAATATCTCTTGTCATACTTCTGACACAATCACTTATGCACTCTTTAATTCAGGGACCATCTTTTTGTTGGGGCCTTTCAATACTACTGTAGCACTATGCAAAACCCCCAATAATTCAGGAAGTAAACACGGAACAGAATAACCCAGCTCTTTGCTGCTGTTGTTTTTTCAACAGTGTCAGAAGCAGAGGACTGGTCCTTGCTAGAATTCAGAAAGCAAAAGAAAGAACTCAACAATTTATACATCCTGAGACCTAAACACCACCTGAACTTGCTTTAAAACACATAAAAATACTGCTTAGAGAGGGTGAGAAGTCAATTTTCAGAATAAGGAAAAAATGTGAGAGACCACAGCTAAGTAAATACATGGAAAGAAAGACTAGACACTAAAGGAATGGACATAAAAATGTGGAGGTACCTCAAAGGAAACCATGATCAACAAACACAAAGAGAGCAATTGCTGGAAAAACTTTGGAGTTCCACGAAATCTTAACAAGCCAAGCCACAAGTCTATAGTTGTAGCAGCCGTTAATTTCACAGCCATGGAAGACATGCCACTTGAAGATAGACCAATAAAGTACAAAAGCCAAGTGTGTATCTATTTTAATTATAGTTTGGTTTTTTTTTTTTTTTTAAAGAGCAATACTTTGCTCATTGCGAAATGGTAGCTAGGCAGAAATGACTTACCTATTTAGGCTCCGGGCATACTGAGCGTACTGGCAGTAAACTCTGCTTTGTAACTCCTGCTGCATAGTGTTACTTTATTAATGAAGTGAACCATGATGACACTTTAGAATTTATTACTAATGCTAATTTAGCATGCATAAGGATTGAAAAAACTTTAATTCAAATGGACTACAGGGCAGCAAAGAACCATTCCTACCTGCTGTGTGCTTATTCAGGACACTGTTTCAGCAGGTCCTACTACGACACAAGAGACTATGTTTCTCGCTTGCATTTTCTTACAGCTGGGGACACACAGGATTTTAAGTAGTTCTTTGCTTTTTTTGATTAGGGAACAATTCTGTTGCTTCTCCTGGCTTCCAGTGGATAGAAGATGTTTGGTGTATGTCCACAGCAGCAACTAAGAGCAACCTTAAGGTCAGCTTCTAGCCCACCACTGGTGTACCCTTTCCACCCTAGTATAGAGCCCACTCTTACATCCTCTAAAGGTGCCCTAATAACAATTCCAGCGTGACCCGTTCCTGACTTCTGATCCTCCTGCCCTCTATATTTACTGCCTATTTTCCACAAAAGAGTTAAGAAGATGGAGAAGACTGCTTCTTAAAAGGGCTTATCAAGCCAGTGCGAATAGCTGCTGGAAGGCTGATGGAGGCTTCATGCTAAGATACAGAGAGAGAAAGTGGTTCTGCCCAGTTGATGGTGACTGGTCAGGGTCAAACCTCAATGTCTGTGGAAGCTTACCTCGAATTGCTTAGTCCAAAGTCAGTGCCTTGCAGTAGTGCTTTCCAGCTGTTGCAGCTTTTTTGGATTAAACCCGGCATGCACAGTAATGCTAAAGAATATAGTCCGTCTGTATTCTTTCATTTCTATGCTAAGACGGAATAGAAATCATCAGTTTTCAGGAGGCGATGGGGAGGGTATTAACCCTAAAGTGATCACGGTAATTTGAAAAACAGAGTCTGAAAATTGTGGAAAATAAATGCTGCAGTACCAATGGCTTCAAGTATACCAAAGTCAGGTCTGCCGTTGAACAAAAGCAACGTGCACAGGCTCTTTCATCATCTGATTGCTTAAAAAGGCCATGTTCTGTGGCTGAAAATTAGTAACATATTGAAGCTCTCGAAGCTGATGATACGAGGGAAACTAATTACCTCTGAAAGCAATAGCAAACTATTTTCAGTTAATGTTATCTCCTATTCTACTTCAAAGACTGAACCCCAGACTGACTCAGAATGCATAGCAAGGCCATCCTTGTAAAATCTCTCATTTCTGTTGGAGGAAACACAATGGACTTGAGAGAAATGCACTCTCTCTCTGAAGTACTCGCCGGCAGATATTGCTGTTTGGGAATAGTATAGGTGTGTACAGGGAGGTCAGTAGTCCGACTGGCACCCTTTTGTGTGTACGGGACATTGCTTTGAGGGTTACCGTCCTCCCGTACCGTGCTGCTCTTTGAGAAAGCAATGCGATGCCAGGGCAGGCCCCTTCGGCGTCTCCCTGGCGCAGCTGACGACGTTACCGTCACCTCTGCGGAGCTGCGTGGTTTTGCACTAAGCCCACCAGCGGCATCTCCAGCGGGTGGGGGGACATAAAGCAATCCAGCGGCAGCAGCATCTCCACGGGCTTTGGTCATCTGCAAAGCGAGTATAAGCTTTTGCATCCAGGGATAGAGGTACAGGTTTGGCGGATATGTACGTACACGCGGTCCAGAAGGGGAGAGAGGAATTACAGCAGGTATAGGAATCTGCTTTATTCTATTTCAGATCGCTGAGTAGTCTTTGTATTTCTGAGCTCCTGAAATTTTGAGTCAATCATTCTGGTTTTGATCAGGGTCAGCTTAACTAGTTTCTTTATAGAGCACATATGGACCTGTCACTGGACTATTTAACTGACACATTTACAGTAATCATTCATCTGGCACGCAGCCATTAGCATATAAAACACTAGGTCTGCCCATTTAACTTTAATAATGATATATTAAAAATGTTCCCCACCTTTTTCCAGAAAAACAGTCTGTGGGGTATCACCTTTGCTCATAATTGGGTACAACAAATGAACAGCAGCCATCAAAAGACACTCTGTGACCTGCTGGAGAGGAATGTTTCTCTCTTTATGGATGGGGCAGCTATTTAGCTCTCTTTTTTTCATGGAGTGGTGAATTGGACTGGCCAAGCTTCACACTCACATTAGTGTGTATGCCACATGTGACTGGTCGTAATTAAAACACAATCACGTTCCTTGTTCCAAGGCTCCTGCTGGCACAAAGCTTTTGCAGTTTTGTGTAGGTTGAACACAAAGATACGGGGTTTGCCTTCCAGATGCATTACCTGAATACTTTTGTAATACTTGGCAACCTCTGGAGGTGCAATGCTCCATTTTTCCTGTGGTATTTAATGGCTGCTGGAGAGGTCTCCTCCCATCATCGTTACCGTTGCCATACAGGCTCCTTGTGTTTCAGTAGCCCTGTCATTATTTAGCGCAGCAAAGATGTTTTTCATGTTCCCTTTTCTTTCTTATACACCCCAGTTTTCATAAGCTATACATGCAGCAAGACTAGAAAGTATAGTACATGTAGCTGAATTGCGTATTGAATGCAGCTGAATTGTACTCATCTCAGGTAAAAGGTTTTGATTTTTAAACTTTCCAGTAGTAGCAATTTGTGCTTAAGATTCAATAATGTAGGTAATTTCGAAAAGTTTTTACAAGCACTTATTTTGGCGAGACTGTATGTGCAGAAATTGCTAATAAAATTTCAGTGGCCTTAATCAACCCGATATACAATGCGTACAGAAATGTGTTATCAGGCAAATTTTCTTCAAATAAAAAAAACCTCTGGTGGCAGAGAAATGTCAAATCTTTCTTTACAAGTGTGGTGAGCAAACTCAGTTCAAAGTGCAATCTTGTGCTCGTTTCTGGATGCTCAAATGTTTGCATAATGGGAGAAAGTAGGGACAAAAGCAAAACTTGCTAGCCAAGTGTTTTTAGTTTTGAATCCTTGTACAGAAAAAAATGTTATATCACTTCTGCAGCACTACTTGGCAAGCACTTCATTAATGCATGATTGAAGATCTACTACATGGGGTAATCATTCAAATGCAGTAAGTAGCTATTTTTGTATGAGCTGTTCCTGCATTTCTTCCATGCTTTGATGAACAGTGGAATTGTTGACATTTAAAGTGTCCTTATTGCCATCAGATTTAGTAGAAGTAGAAATAAATAAAACCCTTTTACCCTTGGACTCGTTATTTCATGTTCTCTACAAATTCAGACAGACAGTAGGCTACATTTTTGAGGTTTTCTGTGTAAACATAACAGCTATACACTGACTTGTTGAAAACCAGCACCCTCTCTCCGCAAAGTAAAACAAAATTCAGTTAGTTGAGGCTCTGGATAACATTTAAGATGTCTGAGAGTTAAATTTGCACATAAGCAAAAAGTATACTGAAAAAAAAATTGTTTATTTCTGATAGCAGTTGTTTCTAATGCCTGGATATTTTTACATTTTAAAGATAACTGTGAAATAATACTGCAGAAGGATCTGGAGTACTGAAATCCCATCATGTAACATTGAAATATGTAGGTAATAGGGTGCATGAAAAAAAGTCTGACTAAATTAAGGCTGACGGGTCTATTTCACAATTAAGCTGGCTGGGGACAAAATAGGAGAAGATGGGAGGATGCAACCCAACAGAAGGACTACAAGTATTCAGTAATTAACCCCTGACAAAATTAGAATTTGCCAAGCAAAAAACTCACCCAGCTAAAATATGTATCTATGGAGAATATTATTCCTTCGGCTGTAGGAGATTTCAGATTTCATATGAACCTGGGAAAGTCTGGTAGATGCAGGTGTGTTCTCTTGACCATTTAATAGAAGGTCAGTGAAGCTCAGAATAGATGTAGGTTATGTTTGTGTCACTCCGATCGCAAAGTCCTGTTCAGCCTCGGGTGGAGTGCAGCCAAGCAAAGTGCCATAGCTACTGCTCAGGTGAAACCCAGTGGGCAAAACGTTGAGGCTGTGAGCACAGATGGCTTGGGCAGTGTTTTGCCACCTGTATTATCAATTTAGGGAAGAAATTGTTGAAGGCACGCTTCGCGTTTGGCAAGGTGATGTGGAAAAATGTGTTTAGGAGGAAATATGAAGGTCACTCAGGGAAAGAAAAATCTAAGAAGGTCCAGAGATATTTCCTGCTGACTTCAGTGAACAGTAACATTGAGAAAGCTGTTAAGCCTTGTCAGAGATACTGAAAATACAGGCCGAATTGAGCCAAACTGCTCACATTAACCTATAAAACTCCCTGCTCTCTTGGAGCAAGCGTGCATAGCTTTGTTGTGTTAGCTGGAAAAACGTGCGTAGCAGTTATAAACTATTTTGTTCCATTGCTCTAAGCTAATCTTACCATGTTGGATTGTACCTATCAAATGGTTTTTGCAAATTATAGTATGCTTGAGATGGCAGACACTGAAAATGGGACATAGATTCATGGGCATGTTTGCAGTCAAGTGTGAATGAAACAGCTAATCCTGGGGAAAAAAAAGTAAAAATAAAACATCGATTTAACGTCCATGAAATCACTATCTGGCCACTACCTCATATTATAAAATTCCAGAATAGTGACATTGAGACGTGGTCTATTACCTATAATTGACAGCCAGTTTGACTGAAAACGATCGAACACTGAAGCTGTGAAACACTGGATAACTTAGAAAGCCCAGAGCAGGACTAGTAGCACAGCCCTAACGTGGCCGTATTATTTCTGAAACAGATTAGTTAGTTTGTATGGGTATCTCTGCATGACATGGTCGTTGGCCAGAAAAGTAACCTTTACTCAGAAATGACAGTAACTCTGGTTGGAACAAGAGGGGTAAAAAAGGGAAATAGTTCGTTTAATAAAGGCATTTTTTTTTTCAAACAATACCACATTTTTCCTTCAGCTTCTCCTTCTGCATGCCAAGAGGCTTCTTTCAGAGAGAGGGAGAAGAAAAGTACAGAAAAGACGCAAAGCATGTGAACGCAGCAGGTCCCTCCAGCATTTTGTGCAGAGCTCAAAGTACAAAGAAAACACAAAGTGATGAAGAAACAGGGCCTGACTGTCCAGCTTTTCATTCCTGAATTTAAAACAACAACCTGGGGCAAAAGATTAGCAAAGAAGGTCAGCTGGAGAGTTCCAGGGAGCAGAAGGGCTGGTAGTTTTAGAGGCATCTCACTCTCCCCAAACCAGCTGAACAAATTACTGCGCGACTCTGGGCAGCAGATTACAGAGACTCGAGCTGGGTCTCTGAGAGCGGCTGAAGCGGTCCTTGCTTTTCCGAGCCAACAAAATGCTCATTAGCTCCTTCACGTTTGTGAGAGGGGAGCTGAGCTGGTGTGATCGCTGCCGGAGAGAAAGGGAGAGCGGTGCAGACGAGGGGGAGGGAAACCAGGGTCTTCTGCGACGGGATGTGGGTGGGAAGGGCTGAAGGCGCTGAGTCAGCATTATTGGCTCTGTCTCCCGCTCCATAAAGGTGACACATATTCCAGCCATGCTGGAATTTGGCTAACACATCTTTTCTTGCAGATAATACTCAAGTAAAAACTGAACTTGAAAATTTCTATTATACTTTGCTCTTTAAAAAAAAAAAAAAAGTCAGTGGCAAGTGCTGACAGATTAGAGAAGCAATTTTTCTGACACTGAAGAGAATCCATTTGGCTGAGTACACTGGGAGAGTATGCCTATTCTTAGAAATTATTATCCTAATAATCATTGCTAAGTACTTTAAAACAATGTATTATGTGCTGAATACAGGCAGTGAGCTCAGTGGTGCCCAGAAAGGGAGGAATATACAGATTGTATCCTGGAGTTTACAGTCTGAAACATGTGTTTGTCTGCAAGACACAAAGCAATGGGAAAGATGAAAGGTTCATGGGCTTCGCTCTACGATACAATCACTCCAACTCAGAGCAGTGCTGCAGTCCACTGAAATCAGTAAGACTCTTTCTGCTCTGTCCCTTCTCCTGGGACGGGACCCAGGAGACGGCCAAAGGGACGGAGACTTCTGGGGCCGCTGCTCACCTGGGTGGCTACCTGCCTCCTCGCTTTGGCTCCTCACCTCCCACGGCTCCGGCCCTGCGGCAGCGCTGCGGAGAATCAGGCCAGCTCTGCCTGCTGCTGGTGAGGATTCGGGAATTTTGCTGTCTAGGGGAAGAATGTTGTTATGTCTAACGTTTAATGCAGTGCTGGCACCGGGAGGCTGCAGGCAGATTTGTTTATTTGACAGGCTCTGCTAACTTGACTTTCTAAGGGTAAAAACCTACATTCCTATCTGGAAAGGCTTCCATAGGAACGGATCAACTGGTTGCATCGTTCAGTGATCACTCGGAGCCAACAGGGCCGATAAGGTGTGCCTGGCTGGGGTTTCTGCTCCGGCTTAACACCAGCGCAGTACGGGTCTAACACAACCCCTAGTTGCGGTCTGCTCCTGCCAGAGCCTCCCAAGGGCACGGTTTTCTGCGCTGCGGGTGGTTTCTGTCTTTCAGAATTATTGATAAGGTCTGACCCTTCATGGAATCAAAAATGCCAGTGGCCTCCATGGTTAGCTTTCATATTATTTTTATATTACACACAAAAAAGTTTTTGTTTCTTCTAGTTGTGGAGTGATACTGGTTAAATTATATCTTAAAGTGAAGAAATGCTTGCAGATACTGTTGATGACTCAGATGGTTTATAAGACAGACCATTGTTTTAAGAGCAGCATGTGCTTGTTCAGTGGACACCCTCAGTGCCATCAAACATAACTCACGCTGACCAAAAAAGGTATTTTGTCTTGAATTTGAGAAAGCATAAATATTTGAATCAAAGCAAAAGCATAGCTGCAATTTCAAAAGGCCAGTGGAAAAACAGCAAGAACCATCATATTTGGAATTGAAACTTCATAAAACATCTTTAATACAATAAATATCCATCCTATTTGTTGAAATGAACTACAAGTGCTACGTCTGTCCTAAGGTCAGCAAGGAGGGCTGTTGATCTTTGAGGTAACTGTTACCAAAACTTCTTAAGAAGTAAAGTTCCCCCCAGAAAGGGCTGCTCCTCCAAATCTCATCATACAAATATTACAAATTCCTTATGGCGTCAGCAGACACCGAGAAGGCAGAGCTGGAGCTTGGGGCTGGGAACAGGTGCTAGGACACGGACGCCAGAAAGCAGGATGGAAAGAGCCAGAAACCAAGGACCAACGCCGAGCAGGGAGGGAGAAACAGGGTCCAAGGCGAGAAGTCAGAGCAGCGAGCTCCAGAAACTCCTGGAAAGTCTTTTTGCAGGACACCCTCCTGCTCTCCAACTGGTGATTTTTGGAAGTGAGGAAGGAAGGCCTTACTGTCCCACTTGTCCCCTGGCTGCTCGGGGACACTTTGCAATATCCAGATTTTTGCCTGTCATCTATGTTGAAAGGTATGAACCGTAAAAAAGAATTTGGTCCAGGTCTATATTTACAAGAAGTTTAATGAACTAGCAGTGAACCTGGTCTGTACACTGAGCTTGCTGCAACACTCGAGCCCAGTTTCCACGTAACAGAACTGTGTGCAACTCCGTGTGTTTTTAGATATGTGAAAAAACTTTGGAGATAAACATGTACACAAAAATAAACGCATACAGACAAAACCCGGTGGAAAACATAACGTGTTGTATGTAGTATGTGTTTGACCTACACTAAGTGCGTTCTGTTGTATTTATGCTTCCTATGCTTAAATGAAAATAATGGTATTGGAGAATTTTAAGCACTGGTCTCAGTTTCATCTCCTCAAGTTTCCTGAAACATTTAGATTTGTAACTGGAATCTCATGCTTCCTATGCTAAATTTAATTTGGAACACAGGCTAATGGAAATGTAGTTAATTTAAGCCAAAGGTTGTGAGGATTTTGTGATATCTAAACAATATAAAGGGGTTGAAGTCTTAGGTATTTAGTCTCTGAGGCAGCATGTAAGCTATTTGCTCCTAGTATGTGATTGTCACCCTTCTGATTAACAGCAAATGATTTTATTCGTTTGTTTAAGAATTTCAGTCTGTTAAACCTTTTAAAATGAAACCTGCTACTAGCGACTTCTCACAGAAAGTCAACAAAGGAAAACAAACTTTGTAGTTTTTCATATCTGATACTACTGAAAGTTAGTCATTTAATGTGATTCACACGCAAAATACTGTGGATGATGAAGTCCCAGATTCCTCAAAAAAAAAAAAAATCAGTATGCCTTTGGAAGATGTACAGCTCCCATCCATCATTCGACTTTTCTCTCTTCCTTTCAAGAATAAAAGCAGCAACTTTGCCGCTTGTCATCTTTAAGTGATCTGACTCTGAACTGCTCCTAATGTCTGCTTTTTCACAGGACACTATCTCTCAGCTTTTTCTCTCACTTTTAATGATTAGCTATCAGATTTATTGGGAAATTCTGTCCGTGTCATGTTTTTGCGGCATTGCTTGTCAGGTGAGTTCTGCTGTAGGATAACCAGCTGGGCAGAAGCACACAGATCGAAAGGCAGATGAAGCACTGACTATGTTCATCAGATCCTCTGGTGCATGGGGACTCTGAAAAAGTAAATGGTTCCATTTTTTAATAGGGGAATATTGGCTTAAGAGTTTTAGTATTTTGTTTAGATTTAAAGCAGAGGTTCCCTTTCTGTAAGTGGTCCAAGGCACATTCAATTGAAAAGCAAAAATCTTTTCACATCAAGGGGTCCTGAGTTAATTTTTATAATGCATATACTGAGAATTTGCTCTTTTTTTTTCTTCCCAAAGGATATACAAAGGTACACCAAAGTAAAAGAGATAGTAGTCTAATAAGATGTGATGTCAAAAGTACCTGTTTTTGATGTAGTTAAGTCCCAGTGAATTTGATCCTCATTTAAATCCAGAGCAAAATTAAACCCATTTTTGGATGGATGTACAGAGGGATACCATGCTGAAATTGTTGAGAAATTTAGGCAGGACAATTGAATTATATCAGCTTGGAATCTGGACATTTGTTTAGACTAGCAGTTTTGCTTATCAAGGGTACCATTCACTTCCTAGTTCCTTTAATTCACAATTAACTCCTCAGGTTGGGCTTTTGACCTAGAAATCATAATTCCATTGCCTTTAATGATCTGCAGCTCAGCACTTGAAGTCCATGGTACATAACTCATAATACTGATAAGGAGGTAGTAAAAGCATTTTTAAAATGCTGTTGGTTATCTCATAGCAAATTTCCATTTAAAGGGAGTCACACAATGCTGTTATCTGTTCGCATGTCATTTGTGGACCAGGTAGAACTCACACAAAATTGAATGTATGCTCATGCACGGGTTTAGCAATAATAAGCTTGCTTGTGAAATAAATCTAAAACTTCAAAAGATAAGGTCCCAGAGGAAGGTGAACTTGTTCCCTAAAAAGCGTATATTCCCGGTATGTTTTAGGCTGACATACTGAGTTCGTTCAGGCTCCAGCGTCCAAATGGGCAGCAGGAACGGAGATGGAGCCCAGGCTAGGAAGGGGTGCTAGGAGGGTTGGTGTGCCTGCTTACAAAGCCCGCGTTGACACTGGTGCCTTGAGGTAATAAGGAAGGACTGGAATTTGTACAGAGGTACAATAATTCATTTCGTTTCTTTAGTGTTTATTATAAAAATATGCAAGTTCAAGCTGGAGACTTGGCACACTCCATGTTAACAATATAACAACTTCCACCATTGTTTTACAACAATAAACACTTCCGATAGTAAAAAGCCGTATTTTACCAAGAGATTCCATGCAGTATGACCCCATGCATTGCAATAATTCTTCAGAGAAGCGTCACACACAGCATCCTGGCTTTTGCTTGCAACAGCCATTCGTCTCCATAAAAAGCACGCAGGTCAGGTGAGTGAAAGTGAGAACTCTTGCATTTATTTAGAAGAGCTTTACCACCTGGTTCATTTTGATTTAAGGAACAAACCCAGAAACCATGGTTCCTCTCTCGTTTCATTAGCAATCTGTCTTTTCACACTGTAATAAAAATGAGTTATGCCATTCACAGACAGCAAAGTTGATTTCCTTCTGCTGGACACGTCCTGGCCTTGGACTTACCACCCCAGTTGTACAACAGAAGACATTATCCAATGTCTCCAGCAGAGAATGCAGTAAGTGTGGACAGAAAGGAGGGAAGAGGTCAAAAAGAGGAAGAGAGGGTAAACAAACACGATTTCACTAAATGCGTTTCAGAAGGGTCTATAATGGGGTGTGGGTTAAATGGTAACTGGTCTTCATTTTAACTCGTGGCTGGGGGTGAAAGTGGATTTTTTTAAGTTGTGCTGTGTTTCTATCTGTCATTCTATTACTATTTATTGATTTTAATTTCCTTCTCCTTTCAAGGGCTAGCAGAGCTTTCCAGAGCTTTCCTTTGCCTGCTTGCCTCATACAGCTGTGTCTCTTCATGGATGGCCTGCTTCTCCCATTCAGTTTGCAATGTACTCTTAGTAAAGGTTGAATAAATGCAGCTTTGTACATCTTTTCTTGTCCTCCTCCTCCTAGAAGAAATTGTGTCCAAAACCTTGGCAGCAGAAGTCCAAGGATAAATCACCTTGTTTACCAGGGCTTCCTAGCAGTAGTTGCCTACTAATGGCCAACTAGACAGAACCATTAATAGGCAACACCCACGTATTACCAAGCATTCAGAAAAACCTTTTAATCAGAAATGGTGCAGACTGCATTTTATTGTAAAATGTCTTTGTTTTTCATGAAACAGGGACAACGTTGCAAATCCCAAAGACATTTTTTTGGGATCAAAAGCAGAGTTAAGTAGCTATTCTTATTAACCAGCTTCTTGCAGCGTAACAGAGTTGCCACAAATGACATCAAACTCAGTATAACCAGGAAACCTGCGTCAAGAAAAAAAGGACTCCATTCTAAAATAACAGATATCACAACTTTGTCATTGAAATGTCAAAATATTTGAACTAAGAGAATGTAAATATTACCAGATTCAACTAACCTGTCAAATCGCAGTTTGCGAGTGTTCCAAGTAGGAAGACTGTGAGTTTCACCAAACAGCAGATGCTGGAATTAAGGACATATTTGGTTTTTTTTTTTTTTTTAGATTTGTTTTAAAATCACACTTGTGTGCTATGAATAATCAATTTCCGATCATATTTCATTTCACTACAGTACTAGGAAAACTTCTGTCAGCTTTAAGATTATTCTGCAGAATTTATATGCATGGAAATTTATTCTTAAATAACTATTCTTGATTAATTATTTTCAATTAGCTTCCTGTGTAGGCGCTGCTATATGAAATAAGTGTGTCTAATTTTGTATGTGGTAGCTATTACACCCACTTTACATGTCCTACCTCAGTCCAGATTAACTTTCTGGACAGACAAAAGTGTACTTTCTTATTTATAACACTTAAAAGTAAATTTGATGTCAAAAACACATGGTTTGACGGGGGGTGGTAATATATTGTATTAGACCAAGAGACAGAGTTGGAAGAAACAGAAAAACTTTTGTGCACACATGGCCTTCTGCAGATCTCAGATGCCTGAAAACTTGCCTATATTTGCTTTCCCTACGAACTTTATATTGCTTTTCACCTTAAAATGACAGGTACAAGACCACTGCTACATATTATATAATTTCCTTTTCCCCTTAATAATAATAAAAAAAAATCCATGTTTGAAGAGAACAGTGTTCATTAAATGGCATTTGTCCTTTTTCGCTTGTAAATTATGTTTCATTTCCTATTCAACAAGCTTATACCTTTTCATAGGCCAAGAAAACTGGTTGTGCTTAAAAATATTCTTGTTTTTGTGGTTCAAAGACTCTGATGTTCAGGATTTGAAACCTTCTGAATGGGTTACTTTACCACGGTCAGTTATTTTTCCCTTTTACCGTACCTTCCAAGAGCCATGACAAAAGAATGACTCTCAGAGCAGGGGATGTAAACCAGATTTAAATACTTAGCATTTTACTTCAGGCATCTGGCTCAGCCAGTCATATTTAAATATAATCAAGAAATTCTTGAAATACTTTAAAGTTTATATTTCAGGGGAAAGGCAAAATAAGAATTCCTCTGAAAACAACAACAAGACAACATTGGCCATGTCTGGACATTTTATCTCCTCCTTGCTTCATCTTGCTTTTTCTGCTGCAGAAGCAAATCCATTTGGTGTCATCCGAGAAAGGTTCCTACTCCTTCAGCACGACATTGGCCTGCTAACCAGAACACAGCTGTGGGCTTCATCCGTATTTCTGTGAGCATTAAAAAGTACCGATCTGGGCAGAAAAGCCAGAACCAAATTTTGTAAATCACAGCATTCACAATTCAGATTTGCCAAAAACTTTTTACTGAATAGACACAAGTAACACTTCTAGGAAATATCTCCTTTCAGTGCTGATTTAGACACTTTACTATTATTTTGTTCTACTTTTTTTTTTTTTTTTTAAATTACCTAGCAGATATAGGTATTCATGATATGTAATTCTTGTAAAAATCTTCAAGGTAGAAGAATAAGAGAATAGGTGTTGAGGACTAATAGCACTTCAAGCCTGCCGTTAATACTCACCAAGCAAGTGTGTTCTTGCAGCACAGCTGTTGTCCGGGCCCCACGGCCGTGCAGCACCCCGCTGCCCTTGGGCAGAGCTCCCCCAGACCCTGGGGGCTTGTGGGGGGGGTGGTGTGGTGGAGAGTGACACAACATCTGCCTGGCTCTGGCTCCAGGTGCCGATGCTCAAACCGTGTTCCTAAGCGAATAACGCTCTGTAAAGTCATCTGAATAAACACGTCCCAGCCAAGTGGGAGGCCAGTTGGTGAACACCGTGCTGCTTCTGAGCACCCACTGGGTGACCCCGGTCAACACAGAAAGGGAGGATTTTCTTGTCTCATTTGACAGACAAGTGGCCACACACCACTCTGCTGGGAACCTGTTCCTTAGGAAGCAGCAAGGAGTATTAAATGAGCTGGGGATTAAAGAAATGGAAGGGAAGATAGTATGCAGATCATAGGGGCTTATACTCCATCACTGTATCTTGGATCTGCATCAGTTGCCCACAGTTGATTTCAGACTGAAAAAAACATTAGACTTTGAAGGCATCTCTCTCCTGCAGAGATCAAGGTTTTTCTTGCAAAACAAATATTTATTTCACTTTCATATTTGTGATTTAAAATGCCCTAGAAATAACATTCTTAAAACTCTGTCCTGTCCTGGAAAATAGAAACACAGAACAGGAGCCTTTCTGGGAGCGCTGATCTGTCAAGAGTATAAATGAATTTATGTGGCATTATTTAATAGCTGCTGCCCAGAAGATTGTTAGAGGCCAGAGATCATGGCTGCAACATCAAAAGCTCTGGAATGGAAACAAGATTTCCATTTTGTTTTCCTCCTGTCTCCAGTTGCTTTAGTCCATCCGGGCTGTCTCTCGACAGCGCTGTGGAAGCGACGTGGATATTTTGCCTGTGAAGCTCAGAATCGTATTATGTTCAAGCTTCAACCAGGACACAGCTTTTAGAGATAAGAAATGTCCAGCCTTCCTCCTCCCTCCCTGGCCCCCCTTCCTACAGCAAAAGTTGATTAACAGCGAACCGCGGGAAGACAGCCCTAATGACTTTGTACCTTAACGTTCGAACTGGAAAGGACTTAACTCTGCTCACCAAAGCCTGCCAAAGGCAGGATACGTCTTTAGTGCATCTAGTGTGATAATTCAATTCTGTTTTAAATAGCCGAATGAAAAGGCTTCTTGTACCTGTCTCGGGAGACTATTCCCCAGTTTAGCAAGAGTGTTTTCCTCTGATTTTAATTCTGTGTTCTCCAACTGGTCAGCAGATTTAAGCCACTTAAATGTTTGATCCAAGCCAAACATCTAGGCTCTTTCTGTAGCCATTGGATTACCATCCTGAAGCAGGTATTGAAGGTAGATGGGATGAATTGCCTTCTACAAATGCTTTTTGATCTGCCCTGATTATGGTGGAGCTCGGGGGATTGGGCTGGACTGGAAACCAGGCTTGTAGAGACCTGAGAGCGGAGAGTCCCACCAGCGCAGAGCAGAGCAGAGCAGAGCAGAGCAGACCAGTCGTTCCTCCCACAGCTCCCGGACACGTGCGGCTCTCTCACGCTGAAGGTTTCGCTCCTGGAGGAATACCATGGCTTCACTGGGAGTTAAGTGTTGCAGTTACTGTGACCTTATTCTGTTTATTAGTTTCCACAGTTTTCTACTGACCTTACTTGGCAGTGCGATCGTGTTTGGTTACATAGATTTAGAGGCTGGAAATGAGCGGAAATGACCATTGTGGTCTTCTAATCGGTTTTCCGCCATAATACAGGCCATAGGACTTTCTGAATTAATTTCTGGTTTAGCCAAACTGTTTGCAAGTGACAGAGACCTAACTGTTACCTTTGGTAAAGTGTTCCAGTTTATTATTATTCTTTAAAATGTATGTTTAGCTTCACTTTCGAGCTACACTATACCACTAGTAGCAGACGTGTATATTCTTTTCTCTTTCCTTCCAAATTCTTTGTTTCCTTATGAAAAAAAAAATTAGCCATTATACTTACCATGTTTGAATTACAGATTTTTGGATGTGTAAATCTTTAGAACCTATACCCACACTGCTTGCTCTTTTGATTTTTTTTTTAAGTAGATTATTTCTGCCTTTCTACTCCTATTACTGGACTAACTCCTCTGAGCTGTAATGGTGCCAGGAAGGTGCAAATCTTTCTTTGAAGAAACTTAAACTCGTGGAGCTGCCATATCAGAGCAGACTGTTGTTGGACTGTGTTCCAGCCTCACCTGGTATCTCCCTCTGTGTGTGCTGAATGCTAGCTGTTCAGAGAAATGTTCCTGTTCCATGAAGTTTTTAGATGTCTAATATTAATTCATTTTTTTAACTCTTTTTAGTTCTTTATTTCGTACCTCAGGGTATGGAGGAAAATAAGGATCAAGTGGCATGTTTAGGCTCATGGTGTAAATCACTGGCAAGTGGAATTCAAGAATGAAATCCCCTTCCAGTTGCAATTAGAAAAAGTTTTGCAACTGGCTTCATTTCCGGGATCTTTCTAAGCATGAGCTTTTCATAGGTTCTTCCATTAGAAGTTCTTCATATTAGTAGAAATCTGAGAAGTCTGCACTGAAATTAAAACTAAATTCCTGGGTGTCTGTGAAGAGCTCGCTGGAACATGGGGACGGGCTGCCCGCAGAAACTGTGGAACCTCCACAGAGAGTGACCACAGATGGCACTGAGCAACCCTCTGTGACTTTGAAGTTGGCCCTACTTTGAGCAGGAGGTTGGACCAGATGACCTCCAGACCTCACTTCTGATGTCCTACAATTCTGCAATTCTACTCTTCCATTTTCATCAGTGATTTCTAGAACGAAGTCTGCTAAGTTTCTTCTTTCATTGTCTTTAGATACTGCAGTTACACAGCACTGAAAACCTGGAGAAGGACTGTAGCATATGAAGCACTTGCAGTGTCTCATGTGTCAGATGTGGGAGATTTAACACAACATTGTCCTGGAAGCTGTTACTTCAGGGTAAAAGCTTCAGTAAGCCCAACCTTTAGGTTTGTTATTGGTGTATGATGTTAGGGAGACTTAAATTCAGGAATGAGGGCAAGGCTATAATTTGCTGCCTTATGACATTCCCAGACTGAAAAGGGATAGTCTTGCGGTGATCTGTTCCCATCCCTGGCAGTATCCAAGGCCAGGCTGGATGGGGCTTTGAGTAACCAGGTCTAGTGGAAGGTGTCCCTGCCCATGGCAGGGGGGTTGGAACTAGGTGATCTTTAAGGCCCCTTCCAACCCAAACCGTTCTGTGATTCTGTGATTCTATGATTCTAAACAGGGATGTCAAAAGTAGTGAGAGGCCTCACTGACATTTAAAAAGCAGAAATACTTTCATGATCTCCGGTGATGAGAAAGTACAGAGAAATCAGAAGTTTGTGGTAGCATAAAAGAGCTACAGATTTAATTTCCCAAATTTAAAAGTAAAACAGAGAAGAGCTGTGGTTCACTAAATTAGTGGAGATGTTTTATGGGTCAGCCATTTCCATGGGTAGGTCTAAGATACTCAGGATCAATGCAGAGTGCTCCAGAAGTGTGCTGCAGCCATGTTCTCATAGCTCCGGGAAAAAAAGGGAGCTCAGGACCGCTCAAAAACCACCCAGTTAGGCAGCAGTGAACTTTGAAGAGTGACTGTTAAGCAAAGAAAATCACTGTGATGTGCTTCCACACCTCCAACAGTCCCTGTTCTGAGTTTTTACACTTTACATTTACATTTTGCAACGTTGCAAAAACCTTTCTTGTCTTTTTTTCCCTTTGGAGCTTCCCAGTGCTTCGCTGGGCCTGTTCACCTGCTCTGGTGGCCTCCATGTATTTTCATGAAGCTTCCTGCTAAAGCAAGTGGAATATCCATTATCCAACAACTGATATGAAAACCTGACTGGTTCTTCTAGCTAAAAGTAGATCTGTATAGTGAAATGTCAGCCTGTCCTGGAACATCCTGGAAAAACAGAAGAAAACCATCTCTACTATCATCACATGGAGAAAAATTTGATGGTGTACTCCTTGCTATTAGCCTTTTCAAGAAAGAAATTGCTTTTAAATTCCCCTTTAGACCTTCTCTGATCCTAGGAGAGAGCCAGAAATCACTTCCCAGTAGAAATAACCGCAGAGGAAAGGTATCCTTGAGAAAGGATTGTTTGTTCAGCTTTAAAGTAAATTTTTGTTTTTGTTTCCTCCCAGCTGTGAGGGGCGGCTGAGCAGTTTTTTTTCCCCCCCAGGAACAAAACTGATGATGGCTTACAGCAAATATTTTTCATCTGCAAAGGTACTAAAGGTCTCTGCAGGATGAAGGGCAGAGCTACTAATCGAATTTATGTGGGAGGACTATTGTACCGTCTGAGGAGCCTTGATGAAATCAGTAGGGATTTTCACATATTTCTGCACTTCAGTAGTTTGTGAGTCTCAGCATCAACTACTGGGTAGGGAGTATGTACCATAGCGGTATCTATAGCTTTTCAAACATGCATATAAACACAAATAAGAAGTCTGTGTATATAATGTAGTACTGGAAAGCAGCCTCCTCTACATGGAAACCAATGACTATTGAGATTGAGACAGAAAAGTAATAATTAAAATACCCCTCACCCAAGAAAAATGCAAAAATTGATCTTTGCAATCTGTTCCTAAATTATCAGTATAATTTACTTCAATGACTTTTTTGTGGCTGCCTGTAGTTGACAGAGGATTGCTTTTCAGGTTATTAGAAGATCCTACCTACATGGGATAAGCTATGTGGGATGCAGCTTGCTATGGGAAAAGCCCCTATTGACTTCATGGGCCTGAGAATTGATTCTTAAGAATGGTGTTTCTGACTCTACATCAGCTGCTCCCTAAAAATCTACCTACATCGTCTTAAAGCGTGAGCCCAGGTCTGCGATTGAACCCCATTGCTTTCAGGCACCGATACCGGACAAACCTTGTGCGCTGGAACTGGCTCTTAACAGAGCCTGCTGCACACCAACATCTGCAGGTGGCCGTGCTCCTCTCCCCAAGTCTTCCGTCAAACATCCCGTGGTGTTGTGAGTCAACATCTGGCAGTTAGCTTGGCCAGGCTCCTTCCTAGCAGGGTCTGAAATGTCGTGAAAGGTGGGCAGATGGGGGACAGATGCTCTCTTGCTGGCCAACTGGATGCTGAAAGATGCTCATTTTTGGAACTTGGCTCTTTAAGACAGCGTCAACATAGCCTTTGAGTATTTTCTGGCTTCTCTTTGTTCGTTTGCTGCCTCACTGTCAATTCTCACACACATTTCTGTCTGCTGTCATCATTCCTGACCCCTCAGGTTATTACTTTTAGGAATGAATGTTACAGTTCTCATCACACATCACTGGGCT
The DNA here is from genome assembly GCA_034782735.1 of Sagittarius serpentarius. Classification (NCBI taxonomy): domain Eukaryota; kingdom Metazoa; phylum Chordata; class Aves; order Accipitriformes; family Sagittariidae; genus Sagittarius; species Sagittarius serpentarius. Next base: position 28,055,446 of record JAVKLA010000014.1, on the reverse strand, counting down.
AAACTTCTGCAGTCAGTTGCGATTGCGCTTGGTTGTAACCAAGGGTGCCGAGAGCATTACATCCTTAAAAAGCAAATCTGACTCCAGATATTTCAAGCCTTCCGTTTCTGGCAGGACAGAGCTGGTCACACGTAAGATGCAAGGGAGTGCGGGGGCTCAAGGTCAAAATGATAACGTACGGGTGAAATTTAGCATGTTGTAACAACCAGTCATAGAACAGAATCAGGTCCATGGAGCTTCTTTATAGCCTTTATATTATACATAAATATATCCTATCCTATACACACACATATATATTTCTGTATGTCCTACATAGTCTTTTTATATATAAAGAATATGCGTTATGTATATATACATATAACTGTTAACCTTTAAATTAACTTCAGTATCTCCATAGTTATGAATTAGATTGCCTATTTTGATTTCTTCTACTTAGTCTGGGAGTGTGTCCTTTAATAATATGGCTTCACTCTTAATGAGTGCAGTCATCCTAAGCTCATGCCAGAAAAAACATTGTACTACAGTGCTCTATCATGTGTTACATTCATTATCTGACTGAAAGGCTGCACTCCTCCACACAATTACACTGAGGTCGAGCATAAAAATGTGTAAATGTGTGTACTTGTAATAGGAATGTGCTTTGAGGGCTAGATCTCTTTAAACAAAGACAGGAATTATCTCATTTATTTTGCCAAATCTTGATCTCTCCTTAAAACAGATCAACATCTAGCAGAGCATATCCATGGCAGCTATCATAATAAACTCTATCTTAAAACAGGGAGGCAGTCTTTAAGGTCTGCTCTGAATCTGGATAAAAGAATAAGCAGCAGGAGACAACAACAGGCAACAATGGTTAACTATAAGACAAACAAATTAAAACTATACAGTAAAGGAAGTCATAATATTGCAAATGGACTGCAAATGTTCAGTGCATTTTTAAAATATAGAAAATAAATTAGAAAAGCACATTTTGGCTTGTTTCGCTATCCTGAACATTTGTAGTTGATTTCTATGTGTTGAGGTTGGTTTTGACTTGGTTGAATAGGATCTGTGCTCTCCTAGGGATGTCCAATGTCTTGGCAAGGGCACGAAGGTCTCTGGGGCAGGAAGGCTGGAGAACTGAGACTGGGGTCTGGTGTACGCACACGTATGTTGAAAAACGCGGTGACTGGAAACCATCTGTGCAATGGGATGCCTGTTGTGTTGCGCAGATGAAGCAAGGACATTTCTTTAACCCCAGCACCAGGCAAATAAGCCTTTGAGGTCTAAGTGCAAAGAAGTCAGCAATAATGAGGTCAGAGAGCAGTTACTGAATCCAAAGGGATATTTCTCTCCCTAGCTGAACCTAATAGCTGTGCACAAGCTGAAGGAAAGGTTTCTTTCTTGTTTGCAATTGCCCTGAGTATTCAATTACCAGTCTGCAGGTCTGCAAAGCAGTTGCAATCAAGTCTTTCAGCCGTCTCATAGAAAAGCAACTATGTTCACAGCTGAAACTGAATAAGCTCTGTTTGGCTAAATTCTGTCCTGATTGACATCTAGGGTGTTAGTAAGGTTTCTTATAATGCACGCGCAATGAAAGGATGCAATCCATCTCCCATAGGCTACATTTATACGAGAAAGTTGCACAGTACCAGGGAGGATTTCTGTTTTCTGAAACTAGCTCTGCTTTTTTGGGGTAGGAGGGTTTGTTACTACGGATGGGGGTTCTCCTGTGCTGGTTGGCCTGGGTGCCAGAGAACGGTCCAAGGAACATTTGATTCACTAGTGCCAACATAGCAAAAGACTCCAGTGGAAACAAAAAAACCCCCACTATCTCCCTTCACTGTGAGGACAAACCATTCTCATTCTGGGCAAAAACTAAACCACTGTCAGCAAGCTGGTGGTAGAATTCATCCTGATATAAAAAACAAGATCTGTCTGCATGTATTTTTATCATCCTTCACAATTCAGTAACTATTCCCACAGTACATTTATCCGTGGAATATGGAGGCTACAGCCTTCTCACCAGTCGCAAGTTTGTGCCCAGCCTGCCTGCAGTCCTTGGGAGGATGACAGCTGTGTGACCCCTCACAAAATCCAGCAGCAGGCGGCGTTTGGGGTTTCTGGGTGTCCGCAGTGATACAGACCCATGAAGGAATGGATTCCTGCTCCAGCTTTGCTCTTCGCATGCCCCAACAACAAAAGGTTGTCATTTTACGGTCGAGTCGGACTTGCGTGACTTAGATGAGAACTGCCCGGTGTGTTGCGAATTTGTTGACGTGTGCTTAGAGACATGTTGGCATGTCGAGCTGTTAAATGAAAAATGTGTTTTACTGCTGTGCTGTAGGGGAGCCTTAGAGAAGAGCAGTCAATCTCAATTAATGTGAAAAAAATCTGGCCATGTGTATATTGAAAAAGGTTTGCTTTCTGCCATCAAAGTGCTCCCCAGCTGGATGTTGTTAATAAATAATCGTCTGGTTTCACTTACTGCCTTAAAGTTCAAAAGATTCACGTTTTATGGGTAGTCAGACAAAGTGGAGAATAGGAAGACTGGAAGATCTGAGTTACCATTCCTGGATATTGGAAGTAATTTTATATAACCTGATGATGCAGAAGGTGGTTGCTATGGTCATATGCAAAAGGTTAAAGTTCTCTAGCTGCTGCCCACACTGGAGGGGCCCCTGTTTAAAATTTTCTTCAAAGGTCCTGGTTTTGGAAGTTGACAATTGCAACTTTATTGAACGCTGCTTGGTGTTTCTTTTCCTAAAATTATCTCTTGATAGAATATAATGATCTGTTTGTTAATCTTTTTATTTAGAAGCCCGTCATGCTCATGCAAACACCCTATTATATTTTACTTCAATGTCTTTTGTTTAGTTGAAGGCTATGTGTCATAGCACACCTCATCTGTGTTTTCTTTAACCAGAATAAAATCTAATCAGGAAAAGGGAAGTAATGCGATTAGCATTGGTCCACTTCATTACATTTTACACATACAAACATACACTGTGTTTATTTTCTAGAACCTATTTATTGTGAAAATTGTTTTCATCACAGTTAGGATATCCAAAGACGCCTAAAGGATCTGGTTGCTCAAATCTCGTTTGCTTTTCTTCATTTGCTTCTGCTTACTGCAGAAGTTTTCCAGTGGAGAAAAGTCTGGGAAGTGTTTAACAGAGGGCTCACCTCAGAAATGTTATGCTCATTTTTGTCTGCTCTTGGATTCCAGGAGTTCAGGACATGGAAGGAATTTGCACTTGGTTGATGTTTCCAAGGTTTTATTCTGAAAGTCTTGAGCAATTCCTCCCCTCTTAGTATGCTGGGACTTTCTTTCTGGGGAGCTGGCTTTCTAGACAGCTATTTAAGATCAGTCATAAGAGTCACCCTATATGAATCCATATTTACACCTCAGTATCTAAGATGGAAATTAAACGTCAAAGGCCGATTTTATCAGCTGAAATCAGGACTCTGAATGGTTTTCATTTCAGCTCAAAGTTCATTTAAATCAGGTCCAGCCTCGGGCATTTGAGTTATAAACACTTCTTCATTTGTAACCTAACTGATCTTTTGAGCAGATGAAAGACTTTTATGAAAGACAGGCCTCAGCTTAGCTAAATGGTCAAGCAAAATGCCCGCCTTTAAGATGGCCTTACTTGTACAGTCAAAGCTAATGCTTTCGTGCCAACATGCCAAAAGAGAACCTGCTATTTTCTGCACAGCTATAGACTAGTTAGCGTGCTTGTCTTGCTAACTAAGTAAGCTGGGCTAGGAACCTTCCACTAAAAGCTGAAAAGATAGTAAGAGAAGAAATAACAGTAAACAGCAGCAATTCTCCCCAGTCCTGCCCACAACCCCCCTCCGCTCCCCCGCAAATCCCTCTGGTCTTTTAAAAACATGCGATGTAATTTCTGATGAAATAATGTGTTTGGCTATAGGCTGTAGGTGTAGGTTTTTCCACAGAGTGTTCTGGCTCACTTGGCCTAATTTGAACAATACATTTGAATGCAGCTAGATGTAGGAACCTGGATGCTGAAGCAGCGAGAAGGCCCTGCAGATGGGGGGCTGAGGACATGGTGACAGCAGCAAATGTGTCAAAAGAATGGCAGGTAATGATATGAGGCTTAGGTTATTAAAAATGAAGTGTATAGCTTATGATGACTTATTTCTGTATCAGGACACAGCAGGTTGTCCCTCACCAGCAGTGACACATTGAAGACTTAGGGTCTTCTTAGAAGTTGCGCTGCAGCTCAGGCAGGACTGTGTTGCACCCCCTGAATATGCCCTTAACGATGAAATTCATCACAGGCAGCAAAATGCTTAATCTACTTAATAGGGATGTACTTTTTGGAGTACTTAGGTAATGATTTGTAGTCCTGAGTCAGGCACCTGGTGGGCATGAGACAGTTCATAAAATCGTAGAACAGCTCAGCTTGGAGGGGACCTCAAACGATCATCTCGTCGCACCTTTTGTGGGAAAGGAAGCCTCGACAAAATTAGTACCCTGTCCAGTTGCATCTCGAAAACCTTCACTGGTGGGCGCTCCAACAAGTCCCTGGGGTGCTTGTTCCAGTTGACTCACCTGTTTAGAGACAGAGACTTCCCTCAGATGAAGAGGAGAGGCTTGATGTTGCTACCGCCTTTAAGATGGTACTGCAGAGGTCAGGGCACTTGGCTAGGACACCAGCCCTTTAGGCTAAATACCTTCCACGTATAGTAACCTTGGAATAGGAGACCTTTCGGGTCACGGCATTGTACGCCTCAGTTGTGGAAGTGTTGCCTCTCAGTTTTTAAGGAGTGCATCAGTCTCTGGCAAGGAGAGTTTAAGCATGATCTCGTAATGCTGACAAGCACACTCAATGGAGAAGGACCGTTTTCCTCTAGGTCCAGCTCTGATGTGAAGCGTCTTTTCTTGTGAGTCCCACGCCATGTGGGGCACTCGGGGGCAGGCTCTGCTGAGCATTGCCGAGGCACAGCCCTGGCTGGAGCTTCTCATACCTCTGCAGGCCTAGCTGGGGGGAAGAGGGGGCTGTGCATTACTGCATGGGCCAAGGCACCACGTCCTCGCCTAATTTAAATGTCAGACTTCAATGTCCCATTTTTGATCAGGCCCACAGAATGTATTAACCCACTGTAAAGAGAGAGCATGCCTAGTTTTAAAACAGAGGGTCAAATAAATAACTTCTTTGAGAGAAATGCAAGATTTCCTTGGGAATATATATGTATATATTTACACGTATAGCATGTAAAATACACATTCACTGGACTTGGTCTGCAACCATTTATATCCTCCTGTCATGGTTTAACCCCAGCCACTCGCTCACTTCCCCTCAGTGGGATGGGGAACGGAATTGGAAGAGTAAAATGAGTGAGGGGGTGAGGAGCAGCAAAGGCCTTGGCTCTGTGCAAGCCCTGCTCAGCAGCAAGGAAAACATCTCTGCATTGTCCCAGCATAAGTCCAAAATATAGCCCCACACTAGCTACTATGAAGAAAATTATCCCAGCCAAAACCAGCACACATTCTAGTAGGAAAGTGTTATTGTTTGATGGGATTACTCTTCCTGATAACCAAAGATGTGTTGTCAAAGCATTAATGAGGAATTTAGCTATTATTCTGGAAGAAAAGGTTTGACAGTTCAAGGCAGTAAAATTCCTGTCTTGCAGAAAAGAACATAAATCTGCTCTGTCAAGAAGCAAGACCAAAATTCATAGCTGATTTCAACAATAAGCTTCCAGATTTTGCAAAAGAGACTTTGTTTTACTAAATATTTATCTCAGAAATATGCAGCTAAAGAACAATTTAAAGAAAGCAGTTCTTGCAGCATTGCTTCTCTGCACCAAACAGGAAAGCTTATCTGCTTTCTGTTTTTTCTTCAAAATTTTCCTACCACAAACATTTAGTGTGTGAAATGAGCTCTGATGTGATTTGTGTTCATTCTTACTCATTTCAATAGCTTTAGGTTTGCTCTTTCTAAAAAAATATTGGAAATGTATAGTACTGTGAGCAAAATATGGGGTCATTTCTTTGTGATTTAGTGTATGAAATGAGCTGGTAGTCTCAGCTCAGTTCCTTATTAAGAAAAAAGTGTTGTCATTGAAAGCAATTAAAAAACTGGCATCTTTCAGAAAGACCACATTCAATTTTGGAAACTAACAAATGAAAGCGAAAATTATGTTTGAATATGCTCATTTTAATCATTCTTCTACGTCAGTTTCAGTTTGCAACAACCATATGCAGTATAACATTTGGCTATTTCAAAAATAATCATTACTGATTAATGCAAATTTTAATATCATTCTGTTCCAGTTTATCCACGGCCCTTTTGTTATTAAAAGTGTTGCTGATAAAAAAATGTGAAACAGAAACACATGATACAGGACCCTGAATTTCATGGTACACATTTCGAATGGGGATCAGTCACCTCACTATTTACAAATCAGGCTGAAATAGAGGGATAAGACATTTATAAAACAACTACCAAGCATATAATTGATTCATAGAAGTTGTGGGCAAGTAACACATACAAAAATTGGAAACACTGAAGTAATTTAATGTGAATAACGCTCCTACAATAATGTTCAGTAAAACATACAGACATTTTGTGTTGAGAGCTCATATTCTAGCCTTGACGTTGTTGTTCCTTGAAGGTAGGTTTGTAACCTGCCTTCAATAAAAGCAATTTCATTCAAGTAATAAAGTTTGAATTATATTTTTCATTCAGACTATATTACCTTTTAGCTGGTGAACTCTGGGCAGCCTATACTAGTAGTCTGCAGCTCTGACACCGTGTTGTTCTTGACTTAACCAAGGGAAAAGTCCTGCATCACTTTCCTTCATGGTCATGGTTGTGTAGTGTTGCCTCCATAAAGTAATGTTGTGACAGAGGTTGGGTGTTTTGTGGTTTTGTATCTTCTGCTTCTTGTAAAACTGAATGGCAGGAAAGAGGACCGCTGGTCTGAGCCTGCGGTAACCAAAGTGAAAGATCTGGATCAGGTTTTAGGTGAATGGTCAACTCTTTGTAGATCACAGCAAGTGTTCCATGTTTTACCAGTTCTTGTACATGGATTTAAAAACTTGTGTTTTAAAGATTTCTCTTGTTTCATAGGACTTCTCAGAATTAATCTGGGTTAGAAATTAAGCATTTTACCATTTTAGTGGATTCTTAATCTGCTTTATAAGGAACAGATCCTTGTTTTATTCAGGAACATAGGAATCTTCAGGTATGTTCAGCAGAGTTGCGTAAAAGATGCCATTTTTAATAGACTTGCCTATGGTGCTGATTAATATCAATCTGCTTATTTTAAATATCAATAAGAAATGATAAGCATGATAGAAACAGACAATAATGGATCTGAAGCTATTTGAAGCTGGAAGGGGTACATAACTCGCAGTTCATGGTAACACAGTGATTTTTTTACAGGACAGCGAACAAAACTCCAACTTGATTTACAGACTAGATCTGGTTGAACTGTAAGACGTGTGCTACATTCAGTACACTACGATAATGTACTGAATTTGTACCAATAATAATTCCAAACATAACTATTCTGGCTGTAGATAATTCAGTTCAGTCAAGTACGACTGATCTTGCTCATTTTCATCTTCCCAGGGCAGGTATATAACAACATACACCTGTGAAAATGTTCTTAACATCTACACTTACTAAAGCAATATATACAACATCACCTCATATCAGTATGTTTCTCCAGCCAGATTTATTTTATGGAAATGAATGGAATTGTACTGTTGTCAAATCATGTTAACTGAAACCAGTACCTGTTCCTATAATTCAGCCAGTAAGCCTCCATATATTTTAAACAAGGAGACTTGCCTTTGAGAAGGGCACACTGAGAGTAGTGGTAAATCCTTCAGCACGCCATATGGTACTGTGCATTTTTACCTTGATCCTTTCATTGAAAGGCTTCAAAGTCAGTTGCGGGCCAAGTGGGCTATGCTAATCAGCTGGGTTTGAAAGGTCACAGATATTAAACACAGAGAGTAAATCCAATCTCCTTTTAGTTTATAATGACTAACTGATAAGCACACCTGTTCATTTTTTGATTGAACCAAGGATTTGGGTGTGTTACATCTTTGTTTTTAAAGCAATTTGCTCGACCAGTTTTTCCTCAAAGCATCCATGCTGTTTTCTTTGGGTGGAAGAGTCTTGAGGCATTTCTTGGGCTACTTCCGTGTTTCTAGGTGAGAAAAGTGAAGCAAATCATAGATATACTCGGACTCGAGAGTGAAGCAAAATAGTAGGTCTCCTCAGGACACAGAGCGGGGCAAGTTTTCCTGGGCCAAGGAAGCCAAAATAGCCATGATCATCTTCCTGCTTTGCTTATGCTCTGGCGTAGACCGACTTTCTAGCTCCCCCTTAGGAGATGGCTTCAGGTCATAACATGCTGGTTGCCACTAAAATGGTGGTATCCTCTTTCCCCCAGCAGCAGCAGTGGTCATGGATGCCCTACAACCAGCGTACCCGGCACAAGCTGCAGCTCAAACCTGCATCTTTAGTCTGGCTCGCAGGAATGTCTTGTACCATGCCCTGTCCTCGTTTTGAGACTTCTTACCACCCGCAGGCAGTGAAGAGCCCAGGTGTGCCAGCCCCAACTTACCCCCCAGCTGGAAAACCCTTCATGCAGCAGTGGGCACAGACATGTTCACAGGCTCTCTGGGCCCATGCCCTGTCTGTGGGCAGGGTGAGACCATTCTAGGGTGTACGTACACCCAGCGGGCACCGGCCTGGGCCTCCTCTTCCAGCTCCAACTAGGACTTTCTCCTGGCCAGCACCTGTCAGTCGTTCCCACTGCTGGCAGGGATCCCAGCCGTCGCGTGTCCCTTCCCTTGTCCCCAGTTCTCTTCTGGGAGCAAGGGATGTAGTTCAGGGTGTGGTGCTTGATTGTCCCTTCTGTGTCCCTTGGACCCATGTCTGAGCCTTCAGCCCTCACATCGCACAAGCTGTCCTTCTTGCGCTTCTTTCCTCACAAGCCATTTACCACCTGGGGATGGCTAATGGCTGTGGTTAGGGCAGGCAGGAAGGAGACAGCTGATGCCAACTCCGAATGACTGTTGAGCTGGTGCCAGCCCCTGAGGTGGCGGAGGACTGCAGTGGGATCCCAGCTGCGGAGATCTCTACTTCCCTTACCCAACAGACAAACAAACACAGAGCAACCCCCCTAAACCAGTAGTTGCTACCTCTGTCCTTCCCATTACATATGGCAGCAACGGCAGCAACAAGCCTGACTCTTTCAGACTCTATTCCCAGCTACCTATCCACGTCTGTTTCTTCTCCTCCTCTTTCATAAGGCAAGAGTGGGCAGCCTTCAGTCCTCACCTGTGGAAGGGAAAAATACAATTGTAAGAATTCTTGAATCAGAAGTTGTGACTAGATGCAATACTTCCCCATAAGAGCTAAGTACTAGCTGACAGGACAGTCCTGGGTCAGGTCTCTTAAACAGCAGGATTTGATTCCTTCACCCAGTACCATCTAAAAGAAAATGTTATACTTGATTAGTCATGGTTTTATTTTCTTATGTTCTGCCAACAGCACAGGACAGACTTCTTAAAGCTACTTTTCTCAGGTTCTTTGCTGTAGTCATATACCGAAGTCATGGCATAAAGGTACAGCGTTCCCATGACTCTTTCGAGCCTTATCAAATACCATTAAGTTGAGCTATAGCATATTCCAAATGCTAAATGAATAAGTGGATGCCTGCTTGCAAACAGAAAGCTACAACGATTTTGCAGAAGCTGCTAAGTAGGAAACATTTAACATCAGCTGAAAGGCATTGCAATGGCCGAGCACGTGATCCCACGTTGGGTTATCTCTCATTGGTAGGTATACAAGTTTGCAGTATGATTTTGAGACATTCTGAACTAGAAAGAATGGTTTAAAGAGGAGGAAAACCTGTAGATCTGTGAAGGATTTATCTGTCAGCGGTTGTTAAAATCTCTTTCTGCAACTCCGCCCTTCCGAGGGAAGGAGATTAACCACTGCATTTGAGTCAAAGTCTCACCTGTGCACAACACCACCAAATTCTTCATCCCTGTGTCACCCAGTGGAGTATAGCCCTAAGCCCCTTCTGTGTGTGTTGCCACTGGGCCCAGATCAGCATCCTTACTGCCCCACGTGCTGCAGACACCACTGGGGAGCCCCAGGGCTGCCCGGGGCAAGGTCTCATCCCTAAGCTTTGTCCCCAAGCCCAGAAAGTCTCTTTTAGCTGAGACCACCCTGAAAGTTACTGGTCCCTTACGATCTCAGGAAGAGCCTCTGGTCCCTGAACCAAATTTTGCCATCTCAGAGATGAAATAGGATGAATTTTGTCAACACTGAAGAGAAACCATGAGTCATAAAGCACACTTGGCCTTATGCAGGAGCAGACTGCTCAATTCACTCTGAAGCATAAGTTCCAGGAGGAGAACATAAAAGTGTGAAAAAGGGGCTATGAAATAAATTTGTGTTCTATTTAGAGATGGGACAAAAAGTTTGGCTTAGTCTCTGAAGCACAGGCATGGTTTGCTATTTTCTCTGAACCAGTGAAGTTTTTGTGTGCCTGTGGTAGAGACAGTAATTTAACAGTTTTGTCTTGGCCGAGTGCAGGGAGCAGGACAACTTCTTGGGAAACTGGTTGTGCTTGCGGCACGCAAGTGTTCCTCTCCTTCCCCCAAACCAACTTTTATGTGAAGACTGGGATTTCTGAAAACCGTGTAGAGCTGCCCTGACTCTCCTCCTAAATGTCACAGGGAGTGCTGGAAGACGCTTCTTGTGTGGTTAGCCAGCGACATATACGGGCTTTGGAAACTCTGTATAACAGCAAAGATTTCCACATGAATCAAAACCAAATGCAGTGTCCTGAGAAAAGTTTCGAAGGTTGGACCGATCTTGTCTGTCAGAGCTGAATGTCACTTAGAGGCAGTAGGTGTAATGTGGAGCAGCCCCTCTCTTCTCCCCAGGAGCACAGAAGAGCTGGCAAGCTCCTTCGTGCATTGCAGATGAAATCATGACCCCATTGACGTTAATGGGAGTCATGCCACCGGCTGAGTGAGATGCAGCCAGGATTTTACCCTTTGTGACTGTACGCCATCCAAAATTGGAGATGCGCTGAAGAGTCTCTCCATTTTATTACCCGGAATTCCATGTAACGCCTTTGTCCTGTTCTGTTCTCAGCACATCTTTCCAATCTGCATTCTTCTGTGGCTTTTAAACTTTCCTAACGTTGCACCACTTTGTGTCTGTATCTGTACTTGTATGTGTGTTTTCATAGTCCATTCTGCCGCTCACTGAAAAGGATTTTGTAAATAAATACAAGAATTGCAAACAGGGTAAAAGATATTTTAGGAAATAGAGGACAAACAAGAATTGCAAACAGAGTAAAAGATATTTTAGGAAATGGAGGATAAAATATACTCTTGAAGGATATTCATTTTTGGTTGTGGTTCATCTGAAAATGATTCAATCCGAGAAGACCACCCGACATGTATGAAAACAAACATCTAGAAGGAATTCCTTATTCATCAGGTACAGAGTCTCAGACTCCTGCTGCAGGTGGAAGATACATAGATGAGTCGGACCAAAATGCAGGAATCGGGCAGGGTTTTTCTTCCCAAACAGTGACAGTTAAAAAGAGAAACAAAAAAGTGGAGAAGAAAGCCCTTTCTTCCTCCAGCATGGTCTGCCCTATTAAGGGGCCGATGAGCAACTGGGTTTTTATTTCTTCCCATTCATTTGCTGCAAATTATCCGATGTCGTTAGAGGGATCTCTCTGATGGTTCAGGGACAAGTGTCGCCTATGAGAAATAATTGCTTTGGTGAAGGGAGGGGAGCTTCCCCAAGACACAGTGAACATTTCAGCGTTCAAAGTTGCTTGCAGAGTGCCAGCTCAGGTGAATAAAGTCTGATCGTATGCTCCGAAAAGTTGTGGCTGTTTTTCAAGAACAAATACTTATATCACAAATATATACATGAATATATGGCACCTGGCTGCCTATAAACGGATGAAGTGCAAAAACTTACTCACACTCTTGCCAAGAGGCAGCATCTGAAGCACATTATGCAGAAGCGCCTGAGAACATGTCTGTTGCTGCACACATCTCATTGATCTCTACTGAAACTAGGAGATACAAGGAGATGAGGACTGTTTATTTCTTATTCTTTATTTAATTGGACACAAGGGATGTTCAATGCCTTTCTTTTACCCTATTTTCACAGTCATAATGGCAAACAAATCAAGGAAATACCTAGTCTATTGCAGGCTTCTTTCCTGAGTTGGAAGATACATGGAATAATTTAGGTCACCTCTATCTCAAAAGACTATGGAAAATTTACTACAGGTAATAGACTGTGCAATACTAATATCAGTCTTCTAAACCATCAAGGCTCCCTTACTTATTTTTTTAATATTGTGAGACCAAACACTTCCAAGGGAAAATATAGAAAGTGAACATAATCTGTTATTCGGAAGGAATCTGAGTAAATGAGTTCTATGCAGAAATGGTTTAGAAATGCTTGTTAATAATCTCAGTGCGTTACTCAAAGGTAAAATAGTATTTGAGAGAGATTCAAAATAGCTTTAGTAAAGTAATAAAAATGTGTCTCGGTGCCCTTTATGTGCATATTTATTAGAACAGTCCTAACTGAAAATGAATTTTCAGAGTTGGGGAGGCGGGGAAAGGTTAAGACTAGGAAATGTTGAAGTGTGTCGGCTGAATATCCTGAATGAGAATGACCTTCCTTAGGGGCACTGCAGGTTCCTTGTTTTCTTCTTATCCATCCCACTTGCTGCAATGACCTAAAAGAGCGGGGTCGATGGGGTCCCTCAACCACTTCCTTTCCTGTTGCCTTTATTGCACCCAGGAATCTGAAGCATTAATGATTTTTCAAGGCACCCTGAAGAAAGTTACAGTTAGCCTATAGATCAGGTCACATAGCTCTGCAGTGCATTAATGGATTGCTCTTTTGCTTTAGGAAAAAGAGAGGAAGAAAACCTTGTTTGGAAAAAATCTGGGTGCATTTGAGAATTTAAAATTCTAAGTACTAATTTAACAATGGAAATTGTAATGACTTGTGCTGTTGCACTTACATTAGGTTACATGTGTCAGTGTGCAGGAGCCAGAGAAGGAGTGCGCTTATACCCGCCCCCCCTCCCTGCCCCTACTCCTGCACCACCAAACCTCCCCACCTCAGACTCTGCTGCTTTTTTCCTCGCTTCCTGCTCTCTCACCCTAACTCTGCTCCTCTCCAGCTGGTCTTGGGGTCCAGTGCCTGCTTTTCCTGCTCTTCTGGGTTCTTTTACTTCATCTTGGGCCCCCTGGCCCATCAAGCTACCCAGTTAGGACAGAAAACCAATGTTCTGTGTAGTCTTCAACTGCCACAGAGCAGAGGGAGAGTGCTTTAACGTCTGGTTTACCAATGATCAGGCTAAGATTTTTTTGTTTATTATATCTCCTAAAGATTTACTAGATATGTGGGAAGACGTTGATGACTGTTCTGGTTCAATGACAAAAAAAGGACCATCTTTTCCCAGGTATTTCACACAAGCCGTTCTTGCAATGTACACGTGCAAAGACGAAAACTTTCGCATCTGCGGAGGAGCCTGCGAGTTCCTCCTTAATATCTTGTGAAGTGTTTTAAAGCAACACACCGAGGGTTCCCATCATAACATTACCTAGTACAGAAAATATGAGTTGGACGGCACCATCAAGGACCCTTAAAAAAACCTGAGGTATGTTTAAAGAATGTCAAAAAGTCCCCTTGCGTGTTAGGAGACTATGACAAGGTCTCTTTTTCCATCGAAAGCCGTGAAATCTCAGAACACAGCAATGCCACGGCACAGCTGGTCCCTGGACTGCTTGCACAGCTCCCTATCAGAAGTGAAGCAAACCAGTTTAGCACATCCTTGCCTTCTGTGTCCCAGATGACAGTGACACTATTTTAAACCTTGGGCAATTAGGCAGAAAAGGAATTGAATACCAACTTGTGACAGGCTGGTTAATACCGCTCCTTGCCAAGACTTTAAAGAAGCGCAGAGAGTAATTTTAGAAATGCTATATATGTAAGTTGGGCTTAAAACCCTTTGCAAGCCTAAAAGGATGTTTGGAGTTACAATTTAAAAACAGTGGGATTTAATGCAACAGGTTTTGGCAAATGAATCACTGCAGTTCCTACAGCTGACGAACCAATGTGGACCCGACGGACTAACATGTACCATGTGTTTATTTTGGCAGCAAATGTGGAAAAATCATTTGGAGAAAAAGTGTATTATTCAACAGATTTCTTTTTGTTTTGCTTTGTGTTTTTTCCTTCCTTTAATTGAAATCACAAAGGTAAGGTTCAGAAAGTCCTTTTGATTGGTACCATATTTATCATGTTATGAGAAACTAACGATACTATTACATGATTTTTTATGTATTAGGCTATCTAATCATAGTAATTCTCTCAACTACTAAAATGGAACAACACCCCCCGCCCCCCATACAACATCTCGTAGGTAAATGAAGCAAGCAGCTGTCAGACCAGAAAATGCACTGCAATTTTTTATGGTTTAAAACTCATTTGCAACGTGAAGCTTTTGAGCATCTGATTTGTGAAAGTCCGAACATATCTGTTTTCCAGCTAGTTTATGAAAGAATAATAGTGTTTTCCACTGAAATATTAACAAACTTTTTAACTTAGTGTTTTGGAGAGTAAAATATACCAATCATAAATTGCGCTTTTTTAAGTCATAGGTTCACTAATTTCGTCGTACTCAGCTGCACAAGTTAGGACTCCGCATGACTGAAAGGATGAGAAGGGCAAAAACTGTACCTTGCCTGAATGGACAAGTTCACTGCGTCTTTTTCAAACCTTGTAACCCCCTGACATACACTGATTTTTTACACAAAAAAAATGTTGAAAAAGGACAGTTGTCCATTTTCAGTAGCACCCTGATTGTTTTTTCCCTTTTTGACTCCTAACTTCTCCTTTTCCTTCCTTCCTTTTCCTTCCTTCCTTCCTTCCTTCCTTCCTTCCTTCCTTCCTTCCTTCCTTCCTTCCTTCCTTCCTTCCTTCCTTCCTTTCTCCCTCTCTCCTTCTTTCCATCAACCCATTATAATGAATTGAGATGTAAATGCAATATCCCTGGCAACACCAGGTCTCCCTTTTCTACAGGTTGGGGTAGAGCAGCACTTTGTACTTCTCCAGACCGCTTCAATTCTTCTGTGTCCATGTCTACATACCACAGAAGCTACAAAGCTATTCTTGTACACATGGGTATTTGAATTGAACTGGATGTCTCTCAGAAAGAAAAAAAAAAACAAACAAGTTCCAACCCAACTGTGAGACTGAGCTAATTCTATGTGTGACATTCTATGAATTTCCATCAGTTCTGTTATGCAGGAAGTAGATTTAATGACATTAATGCCTTTCGGTCCTAAGATTTCTGACAGATGGTATCTTTTGAAATTCTTGTTGGCTTTCCCAACCCTGCTGGGCTTCTTTTTTTCTTTTTTTTTTTTAAATTCCTTTTAAAAGGTCTGATTACAAACAGTAAACAAATAACTAGTCTTTTCCATCTGCAGAGAATTTAAAATTAGATTTCATTAGTGGTTGGGAAAGTATGCCACGGAAGCTTGGGGAGAAGTGAGGGGCGGAGAGTGACCTCTAATGACCATCAGCCCTGCATTCTCTTCCTTGTGTCCTCTTCTTCTAAGCCCAGCAGCTGGCAACATCCATAGAGACACTGTCCTGCCGTCATTCATTTTGCTGTGTCCTTCTCTTCCCACTCTCAAGCACAGGGAGTGTTTCTAGTGTCAGAAGGGGTCTAGTCCCTCCTTCTCCTGGGAATACATAACAGAGTGAAGGGCCAGTAGTGGATGCTTGGGAAAGATTATGAAAAATTAGACAAGTGCAAAGCAGGCTTTTGCCCCACAACTTCCAACTCGCAAACCGCCATCAGGTCAGGGCCTCCATCAGAATCTCTACTTGCTTTTTCAAAATCCTTGTTGTTTTATTTCTTTCTTGACTCAACTCTCATGACGGGAAGAGGCAAACTGTTGTCACGTACAATGGAACAGTCACCTGCCTGTGAGATCATGGTCAGAATAACCAACTCCATAAAGACCAAGAAGACTCAAGTCATGGTGACATCCAATATGTCACTTGCATTGAGGCTGAAGCAGAGAGCCAGGACAGAAATGCGAATCAGAATCCAAGAGCACCTCTGGTTACCAGAGAAAGAATAGCCTTTTCTGAACATCGTGGTGGCCACTTGAGAGCTATCACTATGCCAGAGGATGTCTGAAGACGTTCATTTCCAAAGGCTGGTTTCAGTCAAACATTTCACAGCCTTGTAACAATTTTGCTTAATTTAATTTCCTTTTGTTTAATGTAATTTCCCCTCTTTTAATCTAATTTCCTGTGTTGTGTTTTAATACAGGATGAAAAGTAAAAATGGAAACAAAATATCAAGAACAGGGACGAAAGGAAGACATATCCAAACATATATCCAGGCCCTTATGAGTAAGTAAGTTATAACTGACGTATTTGGTAAGACTGTGAACAGGCAAATGTCATTTTTTTGCATCTCTTTCTGTGTCTCTGGCTATGGAGTTAGATAGCTCAATACCAATGTCTGTGTTTTATGGGGACATGAAAGAAATGCAAATGTCTTGTCCTGTAAATCACTGTGGCTTTATCCAAAGTAATAAGTCTCTGACTAATGAATCAATGTCACAAGCACATCCCAGAAGGAAAAAAATGCTCGCTAACATTTGTGCCTAACTCATTGTCTTGCCTGCTCCAGCTGGTGTTGGGACAGTGCTGATCACAAAAAATTAGGGGGTTATGTGTGTCCCTTTCAGCAATGCTCTGAGAGGGAAAACCGTACCAAAGCTAGCCAAACAAAATTCTAATTTGTTAACACAACAAGACAATAGTTACAAAGACAAAACCAAAGCCCCCCCCACCCCCGCCCCCTTCGCTATTTCCTGTAGGTGTTAGGAAATGTTTAGACTCCAAAAGAAAGATAAAGACAGTAAGACATTTTAGTTAATTAAAACATCTGCTTTTAGAAAGTGTCTTCCTCGGGATCTAACAGATTGGCAATACTAAAAAGTGAAAAATAAGTTCTGGTCACTAATTGGTTTTCAGCTGTTAAATTTCCCATCCCCTTTGGTTTGTTTAGCCCATGTGTTGGTATGTAATTAGAGCAACTTTAAATGGCAATTAACAACTGTCTGTAGTGAATGCTTGAAATGTTGTAAGTATCAGGTGCCGTTTGTGAGACTTTCTTGCCTGTGACCATAAGGCTTATGGGAGTGCTTAGAGGAATTTTTGTCTTTAATTATAATTTTGTAGCCTGGCCACAACACTGGCAATTAATTTAGGCTCATAAAGATTAAGACCTCTTTAAGGCGTTGGTTAGAGTTATTTGGGGAAATCTCATTAAAACCACCCTTCTACTGCTTAAATCAAACCTGCTACACCAACTTAGACCACTTTTTTCCTTAGGCAGAAGTTAATCTAAAAAATATCATATTCTTACTCCCTGGCTTAAGTCTTTTTCAGACAGTTTTGTTCATAAGGAGAAGAAATATATTGCTGTGAAAAAAAGTTGGCAACAGTAAATATTAGTGCTCTTGTGTTCAAGAAATTGTTCTTGTCTCTGACAAGGAGGATGACAATTCGGAATGCAGATGGAAGGGTATGGGCGATTCGGTAATGAAAAGGAGTGTGATTATACCAGAAGCTATTCATGCTGCCATTTATGACAAAAATAATTGGCTGAGGAAAAGAATGTCTTGGCATTAAAGAGCTCTTTGCAATATATATGAAATTTTTCTAGGAATTCAGCGTAGCTGGCTACACAAATAAATGTTCAAAAGTCTGAGATGAGTGGAAAATATAAGGAACTACAGAGAGAGCTTCTGAGCATATGTCTATGCATGTTCCTGTTGATAATTTTTCCATGCTGTTACAGACGGAGGGGAGCATCTGCTAAGCACACAAGAAGCAAAAAAAGGCTGGTGTTGACAAGTTCACCCAAGACAATTAAGGATAAGTTATTGCTTTAACAACATAGCCCTTAATGTGGGGCAGGGCAGAATTACATCACTTAAAGAGGAGCATCTGCAATATTTTACTTCTCAAAGCACAACTCCTACAGGCATTTCTCCCTGGGTAGGAAGGTTCGTACAGAGTTTCCCTTGTGACTTGGTGGTCCTGCTTCCCTGGCATATGTAGGTCTGGGCTAGTCATGTCCCAGGTTTCCCTGGAGAAAGTGCAGAGGCTATTTTCCTGAATTGCTCTTGTGAAAAATCTGTGAAGCGAATGGAAGCTGCCAGTTTGCCCAGGCACAGCGGGTCCACAGCTAGCAGAAGATTATATGGCAATTTGGCAGTCTACTCATAACCTTTTATTTGTACAAATGCTGCAAATAGAGGGCCAGATTCTCAGCTGATGTCAGTCTACACATTTGTATATCTCCATTCATCATCGTAGTCTTGCGCTCAGTGCAGATTGTCTTGGTATTTTTGTTTTCATTTCCAGGGGTTAGTGTATTGCTTGCAGTCAGATCTGATGTGTCCTACCAGTTTTTCCTCTTTTGCTGCTTACCCTTCAGTTGAGTTTCCAGCTGAACAATAAGCTGAAACAAGAAGACCTGAGTTACAAGTGGGTTTGAGCAGCCTGGAAATGGGAATAACAGCTGATCTGCAATTAAAGAGTGTTTGAGCTTGCCCATGGACATCTAGCCTTGCTTTTCTCACTCAGACTGGTTGCCACATGATCCACATACAAGTGGCTTAAAAAAAGAAATAAGAAAAGAAAAACTAAATGGAATCTTTTCTTGAAAATCTTTAGGAACTGTAAGGAAGTGACATGACTGCCAAGAAATCTTTATTAAATAGCCATTAAACATAAAACCCCCAAATGTTCTTGTAAGAGTCTTGGCCCCAGTCAGCTCTGTGGACTTGGCATACATTCTAAAAATTCTGGATTTCTTTTAGTTCTTTAGTTTTGCTCTATAATCACTGTTTGACTTCAGAGCCAAAGACCTATGTGCTTGCTCAAGAATAAGTAGCTCCAACTTGTATCTGAAGAGTCGCTGTAAGATTTGTATCTAGTTTGGCAGTTCTGTGTGCTTTGGTAAATGCCCTAAAATGCAGTTCTTCTCTACCACGTCTTCATCATAAAATAGACTAAATCTGGCTTTTTATTTTGTGATATGTTGCCACTGAGAGCCTTGTAACATTACCAGTAGGACTTGGTAAGATATTGAGGTCATCCCTCACTGTAAATGATTATCCCTCACTGTAAATTATTAGACTATTTTAATGGTCAAATATTTCCGAGTACAGCATTCATAGTCTAGGGAGGGGCTGAAGGTTTTCTGTGCCTCCTCTGCTTTAGTCAGTTTTTTTTTTTTTAAAAGGATAAACTTAAAGCTCAAGTTTATCAGCACAAAACCTAATGGTAGGCACCTCAAAAGGAGTCTGCATTGCTACGCTTAATACACTTACAAAAATATATTTTGAAAGCCCTTCACTTGGGGAACTAACAGATCAGCTTGGGTAACCTTGCTGTGGAGGTTTATTATAGTGTTTCTGCCTCCAGCTGTCCACCTCATGCTTATGCCAGAAACTATTAAATGATGCTTCTTTTTTTGGCTGAAGTGGTTGATGCCGCTTCATATTTTTCCTGACTCCTTACTTGACAGTAGGATGATAAATGCTGGTAGGGTGGCAGAGCAAACAGCTAGGAGGCTTTATCATCTTAAACTGCTGCAGTATATAAAATTGTCCAGACTTGCAAAAATTATGTCTATCTTCCGCAAAGCCACCCTCGACTGCTGCAGAAAGAGGGTACTATTTACCTAGTCAGTTAAATGGCGTTTACTTCTCAGAAATTCCTTGAATAATGAGTTGAGTTTTTTAGCTTGAAGAAAAGTGCTGTGGGTTTTGTTGTTTTGATTCATAAAATGGAGAAATCAGCAAAATACCAGACCTGCCTGAATAGCAGCAGTACTTGCTAGTGTGACACAAAGGTTCAGGTCAGGGTCTTGCACATGTTGAACGGTAGAAGCAGGAAATCCTCCCTAAAACACATCCGATGGATTTCTGGTGGCTGAATGAAACCAGCTCTCGGCGTAACTTAACCTTTCCAAACTCAATGAATTGCTATGAAACTGTATTCCAAAAAACATATTGCAATTACACATGGGCATGGCTCCACAGTAAGTCTTTTTTTTCTTTTTTTTTTTTTTTTCTCTCCATTAAGAATTCTGATCCAGAAGCAGAAACTGGCTTTGTTTGGCACTGAGAGAGTTTTTCCTGCCACTGTCTATTCTGCCATCCCATGATCCCAGCTACCCAGGAAGACAGGGCACGGTGCAATTTATCAAAACAAAGCAGCATGGATTTCAGTTTTCCAGGCTAAGATTCATTGCAGTTCGGTAGTTGCTACCTGAGATGTGACTGAAGCAGAGGTGGGCAGACCATTACAGGTGGGAAACAGTAACTATCCCAAGATAGGCTGCTCCCTGCCTTAAGTGGGAGCACAAGTAAACTCAGGGCAAAATGTTGAGCTCAGTTGAAACTTTTCCACCTTCATTCTGTTTTGATGCTCCACGGGTTTTGATTGGCTCCGTACAGAAATGCTAAATTGTAATTGCTTTTGTATACCTAGATTTACCGTTTATTTACACAGCAAAGCAAAGATGTGACTGCAGCATGAACTAGAGCGTAAGCCCTCTGGGCACCAAGGGTAGCACGTCATTTGCAGTCAGTGCTAACATCTGTCCCAGTATATCTTCATTGCTATCATTAGCTCTGAGAGTTAAATTTCGATTGGTTTTGGTCTGTCTGTTTGTTCTAGAGTTGCCAAATATAGCAAAATGGAGGCATTGTTCTAAGGAAACTTAGTCTAGTCCAGACAGAATCACTGCGTGGGATTCATCTCACCTAATTTTAGCTATTAAATAGTTAGGCAGCAAGTTGAACTAGTTAACTAATAGTCACTGGAGAGGGACGGCCATCTCCAGAGAGTGACTTGCCCTGGCCTGTGATTACGGTGAGTCATTTTCTGTAGGCACCCATCTCTCCCTGTTGATTGTTGCGGAGTCTAGATGACTAGCTTAGATGATGACTGTAACTTTTCGGTAGCAGAAGTTGGGTAAGAGGAATCCCTCCAAATAATTTTTATCTTAAGAGGAATCCCCCCAAATAATTTTTATCTAGGCAAGACAACATTCCCATCTCAAGGTACACTGCATGTGGCCAATGCTTGACATGCAATGTTTACAGAAATGGCTATAGGAGCTGTGAATACAAAGCACAGTGTGATACACTCTTCTTTAGCCTGGCTAGAGAACAGGGCTCGTTTTATGTTTTCGTTCTCCTTATTTGGTATGATTAACCTTTATGAACCACTCACAGAAGGGAATGATATCACTGCTCTTCATTCATGCTTATATAGTGCTCTGCAAGCCAGAGAGAAGCTTAAATACATGTTCAGACCATCGAGAGACAAAGTCCAGGGCCTTGTGCATCTTAGCAATATAGCTGCAAATAAGAAAAAGACAGTCTTGCCCAGGGACTTAAAGTGACAATAGATGGTTACAGTATTCTGGAGGTGACCAAGGTATGAAATGGACCAGTCCTAGTGAGCAGATTCACATCAGGCCCAAACTTAATTTTATGTGACTAATGCCAGGCTGGCATTATGGTGACTCACAATGTTTTCTCGTAGCATGAACAGAAGGAACCAACCTAATGTTTGGAAAGGTCTGACTTCTCCAGACTTGTTAGACATGTAGTTTATTTCCGTTCTGAGGAGACGGGAAAAACAGAAACCACCCCCCCACCTTGGCATGTAATGCTTCTATTCAGCAACAAGCAATAATTTCCCCATTGCTTCAGTGATCTTTTGTCATGCTTTTTTTTCCTTCCAGCTAACTCAGATGCTGAACATGGGAAAGTTGAATTCTTTGTCGGCTCTGAGTATTTTTTCATGAAAACTTTCTAATACATGAAAGGATTTAGATTCAAAACACCAATTTTTTAGGCAGCTAACAAAGATGTCTTTTTTCTCCACTTTTTCTTGGAATTGCTTCTTAGAAAAAAAATCACAGAAGGGGGGCTAATTTTTACATAAAATCTGCTACTTGTAGGAGACCTTTATATGCTTAACAATTTAAAAGAAATATTGAAACTTTTGATACACTACACAGACAATGCCCTTCACATGAAAATCATTGTAGATCACTCAAATGCCACACAGTCTTTGTGTCATGACAATCTACTGTATAAAACTAAACAGTCATAAAAGCAATCATTTAGGCAAAAGGTTGCTATTTCATCTGGCAGTATAGTTATTGTAATAATAGCGTATCTGAGACATGGGAGACTTTAGGAAAGGGAGAAACAAAAAGAACTTTAAAGCAGCCAGTGTCTGTTTCCACTAAGCTACTAAATCACATCTTATTTCAGACGAAGGTACATGTTTAAATTTCCATCCAAGCTCTAATCCAGTGGCTTTAAGCTAAGCTAGTATCTGCTGCTGAACTGGATCTGCTCTTGGATAAGGTTCCAGCAATGCTTTTTTCTTAATCGTGCCAAGCCACTTGGCAAACTGCGTGCATACAGACCCAGGGCACAGAAGTCTCTCTCATGCTTCAGGTTCATATATCTTTTTATCTTTCTTCTTGTGCTGGTGACACAAGATCTCCACATAAAATAATTTGTTTTAAAGAACGCATTATCATTGTAACACTATAGCATTGCTAATATTAGCAGAATAACAGCATACTTTAAAATGATTCACGTTTAAGCACACAGTTAAAGACTGTGCCAGACTACACGCTTAAAGGGTTGGTATTCACCATACCTAGCTTTATGCACTTTCTGTTGGGGCTTTAGTTCTGTGCTCACTCTCTCTATACAGTGAAGCATGAGAGACACGTCTAAAGGTTAATCTTAGGTGAAATGTCTTGATTTCTAGAGGTGCCTTTGTGCCTCCGTCAACTATACAAAAAGTCTGTATTGCTGCATGCTTTAACCAGGATGAATCTAAGTTAAAATGGATTTTCAGCTTGCACTTTGGAGCGCCCTAATTTGTGAATGCCGGACTTCATAACCCCAATGACATCTTTTTTCGATACTGTGTTTTCAGATATCAGTTACACGCTAAAAAAACCCCACAGATATGTTGGTACAGTCTTTCACGGTCAGTTTTCCCCCACGCTCTCACTCCTTCAACAGCCTCCATGCCTCTGATCTCCAACAGCCGGATCCCACCCCAGTGCTAACCATGCTTTGTCCCTGTCTGTCTCCCCATGACAGACAGCCCCCGCCAAAAGTTAGGGAAGATGCTGGACATGAGCCTTTTTGGGAGGTATAAGCAGCAGCACCAGCTGTCCTATCTATGATAACAGTTCATTCATTACCTTGAGCTTCTTCTTCCTTATACCCCATAACCTCCTCCCTCTTCCGTGTTCACCCCAGCATCCATCGGTTCTCATCTGCTTCCCTCCAGTCCCTCAGTGTCAGGAATCATAACCTGAGAGGTGCGAATATTTTACTGTCCTTAAGAGAGAGAAAGTACGGCAACCAGAACAGTAAGGCAGCTGAGTTTTGGGGCTTTATATGGGAAAACAGAAGTAAGTTTGTGGGTTTTTTTAATGAGTGCTGTATAGTATTGCAAAGGTCTGTATTTATACAATGCTTCAAAGTTTGGAATTTGTCTGCCCGTTTCTCAGGCCTGAATCTCTTCTGTCTGTAAGTTTTAATTAGGTAAAGGATGTATCTCACAACATTCCCGATTCTGGAATGAAGGACTATTTAGATGTACAGTTTGTGTTTTGTCCCTATCTAATCAAATGTTTGCTTTTAGCCCTAGGCAGCTTGAGAAGGTAGCAACACAATTTTAAAGTCTGGGATACTGAAGAAGGCTTCAAAGCATTGGATAAATGTATATCTTCTCTGTTATTAGGTGATAACTAAACAAATACCTATAAGTACAAGTACGCAGATTATCTGTATGAGAACAAAGTCTCAGAGTGCAGTGCGATGACTCTCTCTATAGACATGAAGAGGTGAACTGAAGCAGCAAATCTGAGGATTTATGCCCCAACCTTATTTCTGCTCTCTGGAATATTCAGGAGGTTTGATTTGATCCTCTACCTTACAGGAATTATACTGATGTTCAATACATAATATTTGATAAAGTTGTCCTCCAGGGGCTGAAAACCCTTGATATCAATGTATACCTTTAACATCCATCTGAAGAAGATGAAGTTTCTAACTTAGGAGAATTCTACCAAACTTCTTTATAGTAAAGACCTTTCCTTAGATGAAAACACCGTCTTCCCCACCTGGTGCGAAGAAAAGAAAGCTTGCACAGCTTTTAGTCTCTTTGAAGTATAAACCTCACAGGACAAATAAAGATTTGTCCTCTCCTTTCGGTTTAGGTGTATGCAAACAGAAATGGTGTCAGATGGACGAGAGCATCATTCCATTGTATTTGTACATTGTGCTTATAAATACGATCAAATGTATCCAGAAAGTTTGCTTAAACGCAGAATCTCCCTACTGAGCAATAGATTTCCCTGATCCCTCAAATAACTCTATATTGAAGCAAATAAACTTTAGCTATAAAACTTTCAGAACACAATCTTTTGATTTATATTTCTCTTCACCTTCCTGGTGGTACAGAGAAGATCTATGCAGTCAGGATGATGTACCTCTCAAGGGCTTGACCAAGCCGCTATAAAACTGCTGCCAAAATATCCGGTCATTTATTTAGCTCAAAACATTCTGCCATGCTAGAAAAGAAAAGTTGACTGCTGAGCACCAGGAGGCCCAAAATATTCATACCCAATGGATCATGGATTTCCCTGTGTCACTTACTTTACCATTTCAGCGCAGTACCATATGTTCCCATACAATTTTGTAATGTGCCCCATATGTTTGCTTTCCTTGATGAAAACCAAGGAGGCAGCAAATTATCTGCAGCACTGACACACAAATTGTGGGTTTTTTTCGTTCTGAGCTTAGATTAATTTCTTTTACTTTTTATATTCTGCCGGGTAAGTGCTCTCCAGTGAATGCCCATATTTCGTGAAAAGTTTGAACAACTGTTCAGTGAATGAATGTGCATGAATGTTCCTAAATAACAAGTGTCACAACATAATCTATTTCATTCTTAAGCTGGGGATAGTATTTACAGAAAATATCATCTAAAACTTCTATAACTGTTCATCTCCATTCTGCAAAACATTAAGAGAAAACAAACTGAAGAACTAATCCTTCGTGGCGAGTAGGCCTATGTCAGAGGTGAATTTGGCCAAAACAGAGAGCTGCGTCTCAGCTGTGGACATGGGAATGAATTTAAGTGTTTACTGACAAAACTCTGACCGGGTCTGAGATGAACAGGAAAAACTGAATGCAGCGAGGAACGGTTAAGAGTTACCCAAGCCACAACTCTCTCCATCTCTGTGTGTGTACACGTGTGCCTGTATGTTTATATGTGAAAATAACTACGAAGCTTTGGTCTTAGGCAGGGCTTCTGATAGCACTATATTTTCATCTTAATGTGGCCCAACTAACTAACTACATATGGAGCACTGACATAGCTGTGACATGGTTTCTTTTGAGACAGAAAAGATTGACTGAAGATCGAGATTATCTGCTTAAATCTATGCTGTGTTGCAGAAAGCTTTATTGACTGTTGCAACTGTCATGGTTTTTTTTCATTGCATACAGCGTACTTATTGTTTAAACATCTACTAGAATTTTTGATAAATACAAATTATGCCCCTCTACTAAGGGACATTTGGAAAAACTAACTTAAGCAAGTTAAATATGTGAACTCAAACCATATTACATGCCTATGTGGACATTTGATCTGGTAATTAAAATGTCCTCCATTCAGTTTAACTTAAGTCACTTCCAAAATAAATGAAAATAAATTGTATTAAAGCCACCAGTTCACCAGGAGGAGATCCACAAGGAGAACTAAGGCAGATCAGCAAGTCCACACAGAAAGCCAGTTCAGCATTATTGTTACAATGTCTGGAGTCTACCGTCACAACAACTGCAAGTATACTCCCAGCAGATCTAAGTCTTTCCCTTTCTATATCCTGACAATCAGGTAAAATAAGGGTTAACATGAAAGTCTTAATCCAGTTGATAACTCTTGGATGTTTTTGAAAGCTTTTTTGCTATGCAACTGTCAAACACTGTGCTCTGTTGTCTACTCCAAGCACTGCAGGCAAGAGAAGATGGAATTAAAACTGAATTTTCACAGCATTTGTGGAGTTAATGCAGAATGCAAATGCTACTTAGCGGGGTTGGGGTTTTGTGTTTTTTTGGGCTTTTTTTATATGTTTGAGCAGCTAACGAATGCTTCCAGACTGAGCTCCTTGTTGTGCAATTTAGCAGGATGTATGGATGCCGTGGCGTGGACTTCCCCTGGGACCCATTACTTCCTGATCTCTGCTATCAGATCAGATTTATGACGTGGATAAAGAGGAGTTTGGGCCCGTTTAAGGTTTACTGCTTATTGACCATGAAAACTGCTAACGTGATTTCTAGCAGCAGAGAACATTATATTGGAGATCAGGATTATGCAGGGCCTTTGTATCTCGGGGAAGTGTTTATACTTCTTAAGGCCTACCAGCTTTCTGGTTTGCTGTGCTGCAGCGCAAAGATCTTTTCTGGCTCCAGCAGGATTTTCCTAGTTGAAACACATACCTGAACATACTACAAATGGATAAAACAGTTTACTAAGACATGTTAATCCAAAAGTAAAAGAAATAAAAAGATGCAGCTGAATCCTTTCTGCTTTAAATTCAGCAGTCCTTGGAGGCTGCACGTCAGGCTCAATGGAGGCAAGGTCGATGGAGTTACACCACAATTTAGTCTGTGTATTTTATTTTATACTTCCTTCAAAAGAGCACGATTGCCATTTTTTCTTAGTCCAGAAGTGGGTAATTTAACTTTCTTCTCTTGTAAAGGAGGACTTGTTTCTGCTCTTGTTCTTTGGGTTTTCGCTTCGACTTCTTTCACTAGTTTAGCTTCACCAATCTTTCACAGACTTATGTTTTTAATGCCTTTGTGGAGTTTTGATATCACACCCATGCACACTCTTTAGACTGAATTCAGGGCTTAAAACAAAAGCCTGGGAAATGATCTCATGTTTCTGCACTGATGGAGCCTTAATTTTAGAACTTGACTATTATGAAATGAAGGCTGCATACATAGTATACTTTGAATAGTTTTCCATTTAGCTACTCCTTCATGGCATATATCAAAGTAAAGTGTGCTATCTAAACTTTGGGTGGGGGGAGCAGCTTAGAGTCAGATGAGCACCAAAATACCTAAATACTTTGAGTTTTCAAAACTGAGCTGTTCTGAAAAGCAAGCTTTCCAGTCTATTTCTGCTTTAGTTTGGTCTGGAAATACTGAAGCACAAGCACTGGAAACAGTAGTTCCTTACTCCAGCTTGTCCATGGGAGGGCACTTGTCAAAACCAGCCCTGGCTGGGCCTAGGTAATTCCCCAGCACTGTAAAGGAAAGTAGAGAGAATGTACATTAAAAGTCATAAAAAAGCTAAGGGAGGCCCTCTGAAGATGAAGACTGGAGTGGGTTTTTAGTATCAGTGGTCAACATTTCCAAAAGCAGTCAAATGACTTCAAAATGTAATCATTAAAATGATTTTCAAAAAGTTACCCAGTACTAGGAAAGTTGCAGTCCTTCTGTTGCTTCTGAGTTCTGTGTTATTTACATTTTGCACTGGAAAATATAAAGCAATAAATAGAAAGCTAAAAATCAATTAACACTAAAAATTAGTTTGCTCAGGTTAAGTTCTATTTTTTGGCAACTATTCAGTCTACTAAAAAGAAGCTGGCTAGTCTTATTTAAAAATTGGCTAACATTACTGTTAGTCTTCAAAATGAGGTAAGAAATGGGTGAATGGTTGATAAATCAATGGATCACTTCCACTTGATTCAGGTTCCTTCTGGTATTGTATGAGTTAGTGCTATGGCTATTTTTTCATTAAACAAGTTGGGGATGGTTGATCCCATCAGCCAGAGATTCTAATTCTGGATGAGTATCTTTTTATGAATCTTACATCAAGAGCTTTCCTATCAGGTATAATGGCAAGAGTCAAAGCCCATGTCCTCATTTCACGGAGGCTCACACAGTCAAATTAAAGAGGAGTTAACTCAACAGAATTTATTCTTCAATCAAAATTGTTTGGAACTCTGACAACATTAGAAAACCACATGTTCCGTGATGTAAGGGGAAATTAATACTGCACAACCAACTTAAGAATTCTTAAGGTTTAGAAATGGTGACCCAAAATGCACGAGGTGAGGGCTCTTTAGTTTCCTTAGGCAGCGTTCCAGCCCAAGGGGAGAGTTTCCCGACTGCAGACCCGCTGCTCTGAGGAGGACTGGCTCAATTTGCCCTTCGGCGGAGCTCCATTTGTACCCTTGTCGAATCTGATCTCTGGTTACGCATGGTCAGTGGTCGAGAAGTTTCTTTCAACCGAAGTGTTTCATTGGCTGAGGGTCTTGCCTTTCGACCGAAGTGTGTACGCGATGGTCGTCACCAGCCAAAGTGTGCATGTGACCACAGTTGCCACGTGAGCTGGGTGGCTCGACGCCCAGACCGCGGCTTCTAGGGTTTATTTTTCGGTCAAAAAGTTTCTGTCTCTATCAGGGCAGGTGTACCTGCCACATCTCAAAAGAAATGTGTGTGAGAATAACAGAAATGGTATCAGTTCCTCAGTTTTAGTGTCTAATCTTCCACTAGTTTATACTCTGCCATATAAAGGCAACTCAAAATTTACTGTAGCTGTGATGCGTCAGAAGCTGTTTCACAGATATTTCAGCCGTCTAGCAATCTGTGGTAGAGAGGCTGAACATATACGAATATATTCAGGGACAGGGACTTTTCTATCCATATTTATTCTATGCTAGTGATTATACATAGTTAGTAAGCTTGCTTCCTGCTATCCCCTGACATCCTGTCATCATGGCAGGTCGGCTATAAGAAGCTGTCTGGGGATTTCTCTGTACTTGAGAAGAGCTGGTTGGGAAAGCTGTAATACAATAACTACGCCAACAAATGTCCTTAGAGGGGACGTTCCGTAGGCCTGGAGGAGCTCTTTTGTTGGCATCCTCAAAGAGAATTATCTATACTAGCAGAAAGCCTTCTTGCTGCAATGGTAACCATGGTTTATGGTTTTTTTTGCAGACAGGGTTATATCGTGTAGGACCATGACTTTTTCATATTCGTAGCTGATTCATTTATACTTGACAAATGTTTCAAGACTGTTTATTCTGTCACAGAAATCTTACTTTCTTATCTTTTCAACCATCCCTTTGCTGGAACTTGGACTCTTTAGTGGACACTTTATCCCTGTGCCAGACGTCACTGTGGGAATAAAGAGCACGAGACTCTGCAAATGCCAGTAATACAAACAAAGAGTCATGAAGATAATCATAGTATCTCAGTGCTTGAGGGAAGCACCACTTCGTAAGTAGCATAAACCCAGTGTCGTCTTTTCCCCCTTTTATGGTAAGACCTACTACTATATGCACTATAATTATGTAAGTCTTTGGAGTTTTTTTCATCTTTCTACTTCTTCTATTTGGGTAGGAATCTATTTCAAAGCAGCAGGTCCTGCATGTACTCAGAAAGAAACTGAGATATAGGGTTGTTCTGCCATCTTGGGGAACTAAATAATAAGCTCACAGCACAGTTTTTAACCAGTTTTCTTTAAAGCATCAGATCTCCTTCAATGATGCAAATCTAGTTCATCTACTGACCATAAACAGTGGGATAATTAATGGAATACTTCAGCTCTGAAATGGAATCTTTATGATCTAAGAATTATGAGTTGGATTGTAATCACTTTTTGAACCATCTGATGGATTCAGATATAATTATCACCTCATAAGCCACAGAGCTTGTCATTACTGAGTATTTATTCTATAACCTTCATCACATAACTACAGAAAGATTGCTCAGGGATACAAGCTTTATAAAGCTGAGTGAAACTAAATATTTATTTTTGGGTTTTATGTATGTTTATTGTTTGGAATTTTCCCTGTCAGACTGTTTACAGGTTCTAAGGCAGGACAATTGCTGAACTGCACGTGGAAAGGAAATTTCTTTGCAGGTTACATGAAAAAGCACTTACAGCAATGGCTCCATTTCTTTCTAGACAAAGCAAAGGAGAAAGCGCATGATAAGGTTTGTATTAGTAGAACTTTAAATTCCCCAATTCTCTCTTAGCTATTGACCTGAAGGTGCGAGATTTTTTTGTACGTGCAAATGCCCCCGCGTTCTGCAATTATCTTCTCTTGCAACAAACTAAAGCAGGGCAGAATTCTCATTAAAACTATGGGGTTTTTCCACCATTCTAGTGCAGGGAAAAGGCTTAAAAGAAAATGCAAATGTAGCGGTTATATCCACTTAAAGAGCTCTTTGCACAACCAGAATGATATAAAGCATTCAGTGTTAATGAGCTTCAGATCAGGCACGTAGACAGACATTTCAATGCTTATCACTGCCTTATTTGGATATTCATTTTGATTCTACACACCTCTCCCCAGGGGTGTGGCAAATAAGGCCAAGTTTATTCTTGGATTGCTTTACTTATAAACTGACTGATAGGTGAGGCATTCCTCGTGTGGGTGCAGTTAGCCTGGCATTGTTCTGCCATAGAAACACACCCTTCCCTGAAACAAGGACACACACAGTTTGCTGGTAGAACTGTCTGAAGATTAGGAATTTCTGTCAGCACAGCTATGCCAGCCAGGGACCGAACCAGCAGACGTGTGGCAAAAGTCTGGGGGGGAAGATGGGCCTTAGGAATGGTGCGATATGGTCCCTGTGTTGAGAACAATGCTTAGCACTCACTCCCTGGGAAGAGGAATGAAAAGTATACATATTCTTTCAGATCATTCCCTCTTCCATTTCCATATGCAACGCCTCTCCCAAATGACTTGCTCAGTGTAATAAAATAAATGTATTGTATTTTATCTGATGCTTTCTCTACTGTTCTCAGCCACCTCCCTATCTTGTATTCTTTCATCCGTGTGACTCATCTTTCCTTTAAAAAAGCAAGCATGTCAGGGCATTCAGGATACAGTAGAGAAAGTAAGAACCTGGTGAATTTATTTGATCTCTTTTCCAGGTTTTCTGTTGGATTAAAAAAAAAAGAGGGAGCAATTGGTTAAAAAGGAAAATTCTGGATGAAGCTTTTCCCATTCCTCAAATGGAATCAGAATGGAGACTTTTGAAAACTCAGGATAATTAGGTTTACAACGCCATTATTCCCTCATTTTCTAGTGGGATTTCAAATACATTTGCTGCATTTGATTGTGAAAATTCCTACTACCTAGGAACCTCAGTCACAGTTCAGAGTACACTGTGAGGCTCATAAAGACAAAAGAGAAAAATATTTTGTGACCTAAGAGCTTACAATCTGAATGGAAAATCAGGGACCGTACAGATACAAACAGACAGTGCAGAGCACAAGGTAGCTAGTGATCAGGGTTTTTTGCAATGTCAAAAGAGAAATAGGGGAACCTGTCTTGTAAGAGGAGATCAAAGGAGCTAGGCTTGGTTTACCTAGCAAAGTCAAGGTTGAGTATACTATTCATAGATACATTTTGGAGATGGGTAAATATCAGGGAAAGAGAAGAACCATAGAAATTTAAGGATAGTTCAAAGCAAAATGCTTTTGCTAAAACAAGTTAGTTAGAAGAAGATTTGTGTCTCTTGGAAGCACAGAAGTGGTTTTCCAACATGGGAAGTAAGAGGAAAGAAATGAAATCTCTTCAAGACGGATCATGAGACATTTACAGCAGGATAGGGAGGATCCTGGAGTTAGGATCTACAGCTTGGCCTGAGGCTCTGGCTGTTCAACTTGCTGGTATCTGCAAGGAGGGCTAGAGGAAGACTTGATTGCTGT
The DNA here is from genome assembly GCA_034782735.1 of Sagittarius serpentarius. Taxonomy (NCBI): domain Eukaryota; kingdom Metazoa; phylum Chordata; class Aves; order Accipitriformes; family Sagittariidae; genus Sagittarius; species Sagittarius serpentarius. The sequence continues at coordinate 28,023,506 of JAVKLA010000014.1, read as the reverse complement.
TTGTTGACCCTGTCTGTTTGCACTCCATTCACGTTATACTTAATTAGCTCTGTGCTTCAGAGCGTCTGCCAGGTAAGTGCAGAAACAAGGAAGAATGTCCTCTTTTCCCCTTGTCAATGCAAAACATGGCTTCTGGGAAAGATGGGGTTTTACTTTCTTCTCATATGTCAGCGATCAGTGGAAGTTCTTGAGATACTTAGATTGTTTTGGCTCATATGCCTTAATCATGTCTTCAAGGCTAAAACCAGTCATTGTATTTCAGGATTTGTACTGTATTTTCTATTAAACCACTAACAGATTGGGCTTTGGATTTTGGTGGGGGAATTGCCTTCCTCTGTTCTATTTTCATCTAACAAACCCCCTGCCTATGGCAGGGACCTCAGATACTGCATTTCCCCCACTTTTGCCTGGTTCCTTCCTTTGGGACAGGCTAGTTTTGGCGGTCTTTCTTGTATGAGTGCTTCTAATAATGTTCCAAAGATTTCAGCGGGTTTTTTTTGTGGTTTCTGGTGTATGGGATCATATAAGTGTAGAGCTCTCTGGACCCTGCGTTGAATGTGAAATACTTGGCTGCCTGCAATTGCAAAGGATTTATCTTCTTAGGATCTGAAAAAAGACAGTGAGGTAACTCTGTGGATGCTTCTTGTTAGCATAAGGGAAGGGAGCACAGGATCAGGGCATGAAAATGCTTGTCTAAAAGAGCTGTACGTGAATGCTGTAGGCTGACTTCCCAGAGGCAATGTTTTGGTAATTAGAAAGCCTGCATCCTTGTCTTCCCAGGGCATTACCTTCAGTGGTCTGCAAGTACAAGGGAAAAAGCTTTTGTGAGGTGGAGGTCTCTGCCGAAGGAGAGGGAATGATTGGGGAACAGGGTGTGGAGCACTGTATCTTCAAAGAGCACGCCATGGGGCAGGGCATGAAGCCATCCTTGGAGAGATTTGCCGTGAGAATGAGAATAAAGCAGGCATGGGGAAAATCTGGATTTTTGCTCCCAGAGCTCAGAAAACCGGAGGCACCTGTGACTGATCACAAAGGGAGTTCAGACCAGCAACTGCCGCCGGCACTGGCAGCAGCAAAGGATGATTTTTTATCTATATATGCAAGCTGCATGAAGTTTTCCTTGAAATGATTTTACTGTCTTTGAAAAGGGTAAAATGGATTTAATAATGACAGGAAGGAATGCTAAATGTTTCTGTGGCAAAATCCACATGACACCTCCGTTGACTCCATACAAGTTGAGGGATTTACCTGATGGACAGATGAATGCAAACTGAGAGGTGATCAAGAATTCATGGGCCCAGTAAGCTGAGGCTAGACAGGATGCAAGATAAGGGCATAAAATCTGTGTTCCTGGCAATTTTTTACTCTGCCTTTCAGTCGAAGGTTTTACCACAGTATTGATAAAACTCACAGAAAAAAAACCCAACTCACAAACCAACAACTGAAAGCATGTAATTCCACTAAAACTTTCAGTTTTGGCAAAACAGTGTTTTCTTTTGGAGATGCGTATACTTTGTTTAGAAATTTTCAATTATAGCTACTTATCACACCTTTTACTTGAGGCGAACAACCTGCTGGGCCCCAAGGACAGCATTGCTGGCCTGCCACTGAACACAGGTAAGGCATTGTCATGCCCTGGCACCCAGGTAGGTGTTGCCCTGACCCACCCCAGGGATTCAACAGCTGTTTTGCAACAGAAGATCTTCCAAACAAAGCAGCCTAGCTGAATACACCGTGACTTTTGGATAAGGTTTTACTTCATCAGAACATTCCCATCTAGACCTTAGGCCAATGATGGACCGGGTGAGCAGGCTGGTGTCTTATGCAGTCTTGATCAAATTCCCAATGAACGTGCAAAAGGCGGTAAGGAAATAACCTGCTGAAAGTTTCCTCTCAAGCAAGGATTGAAATGTGGGTCTGTTGGTGGAATCACCACGTTTTGCTTCCATTTTAAATTATTGTAGTGTGTTATCTAACTGCAGAAGTTCTCACTTTCCAAATGGAAGTCCATCTCTGATTCAAATTCTGCTAAGTTCTTTGCCTCAGATACACCTCATGATACTGAGCAAAAGAGATTAGCTGTGAATAAAAGAGATTACACGCAAGTGCTGCCTTTTATCAGCCTTAAATCAGTATCTTTTAAGTTCCTTCCTCTTCTTTTCTGGTGCTGCCTTTTATCAGCCTTAAATCAGTGTCTTTTAAGTTCCTTCCTCTTCTTTTCTGTTAAGAGAAATGGAAAACATGTTGACTTTTTTTGCTATTCATTGCTTGAGATAATCGCCCAGATTTCAAGTAACATTGTTGCTACACATAACAGATCCTGATATTTGGGTATGAATCCATTATTTGTGTGAGAGAGAAAGCATTTATTTTTTATATTTTAAAACATGTTTAAAAATGTGTCTTACAGAAAATGAAAGGAAGATGCATAAAACTAGAGTATGGTCACAGTATAAAACTGTCATGAAACAGTGCTTTTCTTCTAAGTTCTGGTGACAAATACAAGACTTCTGTGTATGAAGAGCTTTCAGGATTGGAAACTACAACTTGCAGAATGAGTAACAAGTAATCATGGGAATCCCAACAGCCATTAGAAGTCACTTATGAGGGTTAAACAGCTGATTCCTTCACTGATCCTTAACAATAATTAAAACCCACGAAAGCCAGGGATTTGGTTAATGTAGTTTCTATCCAAAGGGCAATATTAATCCTCTACTGGAAGCAGAGATTCACTTTGGGTTTTTTTTACAGTCATTGTACGTGATCACCATGGCATAACAATATTGAACCATGTCATTACTAAGCATTTCTCAACAAAACACAATTTGCTCTTGAACTTTTGTTCATTTGTATTTGACAACTAAGATGTTTCCTTCTCTTCTTTTTTGTTATAGAGGGAAAAATTTCCTCTCTCTTGAAAAGTATTTCTCATGTGCTTTTCATCAGAGACCAACAATTATTGTTTATGACCTTGGATTTTAATTGTAAATCCAAACCCATTGTTTTGGAAACTTTATGAGTTTGCAAATAAACCTTGTGTAAATTTTCCGTGCTTGTAATCTGAACCCTTATTTTAGCAGCAGCTGTCCTACGTATGTATAAACTTAAGCCTTTAACTTCATGCTGAGAATATAACCAACCAACCTGCTAGCTTTCAAGCTATCATTATTACAGCCTTGATTGTCTCCACATCCTTTGGCTGAGGAATGGAGTCTTCTGAAACTTCTTGAAAGCCATTCAAGTGATTTCTTCCATCACCTCCTGGCCAAAGAGCTCAGTATTGTCTTGATGACAGGGTCTGAGACTGTGCAGTTATGCACTGGTTGTAAAACATTTCACTTACAAGAAATTAACTCAAATTACAGAAAAAGCAAATCACATAGCATCTGTACGTGCAGCCTGATAGAAAAGAGTCCCTCTGACCCAAAATTAGCAATATTGCTGCAAGCCAGCAGAAGCATGTGGTTATAGACTCTGCTTTGGGAGAACCAAGGTACCACCACAGACTTCCTATATAATTTGGGCAAGTCACTTTTTAATCTCTCACTGCCTCAATTCCCCATCTTTAAGGAACAGACGACAATACTTCGATTGTCTTGCCTGTGTAGCTTTTTGTGGTACAGACTGTCTCTAGCTGACAGCACAACACTTTAGTACAGTGGAGCTATGACCAAACCGTGTTTCCCTAGGGACTTCTGCAGTAAGTATGGCATGCACTTGTCCTTGTCATGGCAGAGCAAATGTTCATAGCCACACAGCCAGAATCTGGAGCTTTAGAGATCTTTAGTGATGCTATGATAGAGGTTTTCTGTCACCATCTCGGTACAGAGCAGACTGACAGCGGTTTGCAAGTTTCTTTTACTCTCCTGGTTGCCCTTTTGCAAGAGGTGAAAGGTCCTCTTGATCTGAAGGCTCATTGCACAGAGGCTAATAACAGCATTTTGAGGTCCCTGCTGTGACCAGCAGAGACCTTCAGATGGCATAATTTTAATGAACTTCAGGTGTTTGTAGTGTTGACTTTTACTTGAGAGCTAGTTTCCTTAACTCCTTTTACAGTCATTGCAAACAGACACTTCCAAGATGGGATTCATCTGCCCTATTTTAGGTTCCTATTTTAGGGTGTGATAAATCATCCCCTGGAGTTTCATATTTCTTTTCATTGACTACAAAGAGAGTCCAATTACCTCATGTACAGACTTCTACCCTGTAGATCTGGACTTCAACTTGTGGTGCTCATACAGCATCTACGGACATCACCATACCTGCCCAACAAAGTCAGTAGCACTGTGTCCATTTTATTTTTTCTCAGTGGGGAACCTGAGGAGCAGTGACATGGCCACAGTGTTCAAGGCCACCAAGCAGTCCTATATTGACCCACTGCTTGATATACTAAGTAACAGTGCAGAGCCAGAACTGGCATTTTATAAAGCTTGGCACTACTCAGTTGAGGCACTCCATGTTTAAAACTGCTGAATACTTGGATCTAAAGATCTTAGGTGAAGCTACCCTAAACTAGAAACGTAAGCTATGCCTTATAGGTGATGCTTATCATTAGTACAATGGGTTTTAAATTTTAAGAAAAAGAAATCGCCAAAGATACCACAATGGCAGCTACAAATGCCACCTGAACTGTGTTATTTCTTTAGTCATACGGCACCTGGTGTTGAGCGAGAGCTCTTCTGAGTCATTTCTAAACCAAATAAAAAGCCTGCTGTGTCTGCAATACCTGGGTATCACAGCTCTTATGACAGATAATTCTCATGGATTCAACCTATTTTGAATTGCCGGGGATAAACAGAAGCTCTAATAAAGATGGTGTAATGTGGCATGTGTAAAATAAAAATGAGTGGAATAACTGAATAACTGTTAATAAGTAATCAGCTAGCTTGTCAGCAGCGTGCTATCTAGCTGCTAATTAGCTGCTTAAAGCACAGTGTCCATTCCTCGGGACAAGTCAGAGCAGAGCAGCCTGTGGGAAAGGCACTTTCATGTGGTTTCTCTGAATTGCTTGAATGGATATGACTAGTTTCATCATTTGGTGAAATCTGTCTGGGGAATGAGATAAAACACGTATAATCTTTGCCATCTATTACATGGCTGTATCAGAGCACATTTCTAATCACTGGCAGAATGTGTCCCTTTGTGGAGACTGTTAATGACAAGTACCAGCATCGTGCAAGGCTCAGGTGACGTAAGATCCAGTTCCAGGCATCTGCACTCTTGGCAGGTTTCTGGGGGCCAAGTACTGAGCACTACTGCGGTTTCTGCAGGGGTGCTCCTCTGGCATCGGCGCTGCTTGCCGTGATCCTGCAGCTCTCTGTGGTGGCAGAGCGTAGCGCTGCCCATCCTGAGCTCAGGAAAGGCCTCTGAAAACACAGAGGTACCTTAAGGAAACACAGCAGCCTAAACGAGGGGGCTGCAACCAGTCTGGAGACCGCTACTCCCCTCCAGAATCCCTGCCTTGCTCCTGCTGCTTCTCTTCCAGGATGCTTCTCCTTTCTGGCACATCGTCTTTTTTCGCTTTTCTCCTTCACGTTTGTCATCTTGCTCTTCTTCCAGCAACCTCCCCCTTACTCTCTTTCGGCTTTCTGAGCATGATTTTAAAGCATTCCTGGACTAAGTCCAATAGGCATAGATAGCCCTCTGAAGGTAATATCACAAATAAGTCAATGTAGGGGTCTAGTGTGCAGGAAGACTGAATTTTTTTCCAGCTTGGCTTCATCTCTTCATGTTGTCTGAACCTCTCTGTGCCAAATTCTCTAATTGTCCATAACAAATTCAAAACATGTTGTCCAGCATCAAATAAATACATCAAAGGGGTACACTTCACAAAATACTACAAGCTGTTTGACACTAGGATGGCCAAGAGAAAAGAGAGCTGCTGTGAGAGCATCATCTGAAGGAAAAGCTACAAGCTAAGCTCAAATCATTAGACAGAGGAGAAGACACAGAAGCTCTTATATAACCAAACTGAAAATTTTGATTTGAACTGACAATCAAACATCAGACATAAATCTGTAGGAAATTAGGCACTGTTAGTATCACAGAACCACTTGTTTACATCTTTAGCAAGGGAAGGGATGAAGAAGAGGACATGTTGGGAAATGAAGTAGAGTGGTGTCAAAAGACATTCTGGATGCATAATGCCTATTATTTAAGTGACTTTCACTTTTCGTCTAACTCTGTTGATGAAACGTGCTGTGTAAATCAGGGAAGATACGTGCCTTCTGTAGCTGTTTAGAAGGCTAATTTCTTCTCATCCCTGAAGAATGTTGTCATCAAATTTGAGATTTTATATTTAAAAAAAACCATGTTAGGATAGGGAAAGGGGAGGGCATTAAGCTTCTATACAGATTTTATTTCTGATTCAACAACAGAGCATGCCAGTGTAAGCTTTCTAATGGGCATTAGGATTCTCCTAATTGTGAATCAGAAGTAAACTCGTGTCACTCTAGAAACAGCAAAAGCTGATAGCCTGATGTTGATCTGGGGTGTAATTACACATTTAAGACAGTTGAGCCTATATTGAGACTTTATGATCCATCTTGTCATTTACTCTTACTCCCAGCTCTTCTATGCAGCTGCCCATGTATATGCACGTATTTCTTCAAGTAAACTCTTAAGTAATAATATAAATACAATAAATTTTGCCAAGTTGAGTTTCCAAGAGTTAATGGCAGAATTAACAACGTTTTATGTGGCTTTAATCAAGTCCCTAGATGTGTATGTTTGATGACACTAATTATTCAGAGCATCTTTGGCTCACTCTACGTGTATACTTGCTTCTTTACTCTGGCTACTCACACTTTTATTCTATTCTCATTAGTTAATGTGTTTGTATATTTTTAAAAAATCTGATTAACAGCATACTAATCAGATTTTCATGTGGATTCCTCTTTTGTGCTCATCATTATTTGACAGCATTCCCAGATTTCTAACACAGTGTTAGTCTTTGTGGTGGGTTGACCTTGGCTGGCTGCCAGGTGCCCACCAAGCCGCACTGTCACTCCCCCTCCTTAACTAGGTGGGGGAGAAAATACGATGAAAAGCTTTTGGGTCAAGATAAGGATAGGGAGGTCACTCAGCAGTTACTGTCTCGGGCAAATAGACTCGACTTGGGGAAATTAATTTAATTTATTGCCAATTAAACAGAGTAGGATAATGAGAAATAGGAAAAAAATTTAAAACCCCCTTCCTTTCACCCATCCCTTTTTCCCAGACTCCACTTCACTCCCAACTCTTCTACTTTCTCCTCCAAATGGTGCAGGGGGATGGGGAATGGATGTTGCAGTCAGTTCATAGCACTTTGTCTCTTCCTCTCCTTCCACATCACACTCTTCCCCTCCTCCAGCATAGGGGGAGACAGTCCTTCACAAACTTCTCCAATGTGGGTCCTTCCCATGTGCTGCAGTCCTTTGCAGACTTGTCCAGCATGGGTCCTTCTGACAGGTGCAGTTCTTCAGGAACGGACTGTTCCAGCATGAGTCCCCCCACAGGGTCACAGTTCCTGCCAGAAAACCTGCTCCACCGGGGGCTCCTCTCCGTGGGCCACATTCCTGCCAGGAGCCTACACCCGCGCGGGCTCTCCACAGGCTGCAGCTTCCTTCAGGGCACATCCACCTGCTCCGGCACAGGGTCCCCCATGGGCTATAAGGCGGATGTCTACTCCACTGTGGTCTCTCCGTGGGCTGCAGGTGGACAACCTACATCACCAGGGTCTTGCCCGCGGGCTGCAGGGGAATCTCTGCTCCGGCGCCTGGAGCCCCTCCTGCCCCTCCTGCTGCACTGGCCTGGGGGTCTGCGGGGCTGTTTCTCACATGTTCTCACTCTTCTCTCCCAGCTGGTGCTGCACAGCCTTTTTTACCATTTCTTAAATATGCTATCACAGAGGCGCTACCAATGCTGCCGATGGGCTCAGCTTTGGCCAGCGGTGAGTCTGTCTTGGAGCTGTCTGGAATTGGCTCTGTCTGACATAGGGGCAGCTTCTGGTGTCTTCACAGAAGCCACTCCTGCAGCCCCCTGGCTACCGAAACCTTGCCATGTAAACCTAATGCAGTCTTCCTCTTTCTTCTCCTGATGTCTTAATTTTCTGGTCCCAAGCTCCTCTTCTATCACAGTGCTTCATCCAAACTCTGGGTTAACTGGTTCCCACATCCCCACTCCTATCTCTGTCCTCCACTGTATCTTCTGGTTCTTGCTTTATCTGGTCCCACTGTCACTACGTGTGCTGATTGACTCATTTCCCTCGTCTTCATCATGTCATTATGAGCAACCCTAGTTTTTCAAATCAGCCACCTCTCTCCTAGATTCAAGCTGGATGCCAGCAGAAAATCATTGCAAGCTCAGGAGAGTCCGGCACCCTGTTCCCACCCTGCACCAGAGGAGCTAACAACCACCCGTGAACAACAGCATGCTCAGCTTTTAGTTTTTCTGGGTTAATACCTTCGGGGTTTTTTGCATGGTCAGCACAAAGACTCATGAGAGACTTGAATAAGCTTAGGCAGATTTTTGCAAAGGCAGGGATTACATCCCCCCAATCCATGGTGGACCATGCCACCCACTAGGATTTTCAAGTCACAACTTCAAACCATGGAGAAGTTAGAGGGTTACAAAATGAGTATGTCAAGGACTGGAACAAACTGTCTCTCCCCCAACAATTTAGTTTTTGGAAATGGTTGAAGTGTTGTTGGGAAAAAAAAAATATAGCAGCTCGAGGCAAGCCCAATGCTTACAATTGGTTCAGCAAGGAGTCTGGGATGCGAAATAAAATGTGGACATTGGGGACAGAAGCAATGTTCGACTTGAGAACTGGTAAATGGTAGCAGATTGCCTGGGGGACGCTTGCTGTGGAAGGAAGGGCTCTGAGATCAAAAGAAGAAATGGCTGAATTCTGAGAAAATTGTGAGCAATGAAAGTGATGGTCCCACTGTGAGACAGTTGTGTCAGGGGGTTGACGTCAGGCTCAGGGTAACAAGGGCCCCAGGAGAGCCCGTGGCCTGCTGGGAATATGTTGGAAGGCAGTATTTTGAACACACATCCACGCTGCCTGTCGGTGGATACGGGGTGACCAAACCCTCCTCTCACCTGCATCCTGCTTCTTCTGTAGAAGGATCTGTGCAATTCCCCTCTCGCCCGCAGACCTCGAACAAAATGGGAACTGCACAAAACTGGTAGCGTAGGTATACCCTCTACCAGGACATAATTCCACCAACCCCGATGATTTCTGTTGGGTGTATCACGTTGTCTACTCACACTTTGGTATGATCAATTAATATTATTTTTTATTTTTGTATGGATTATTTATAGAGCTCTTTTAGTATACACAGGGTTTCATTCACGGTTCACACGGTACAAGCAAATGAAGGAAGCAATGTGTTGTTTCCCAACATCATATTCATTGTGCTCCCGGGACTGCTTTTACATCCAAGCATACAGTTGTATCTTTTGGTTTTTCAGCAAACAGAGGAGTCCCGTGTAAGCTGTGTCTTAAATCACTGTCCTTTGAACTTTAATGGCAGACTGTCTCTTGGAAGCCTGTTCCACTGGAACGTGTCCATTGTCTTACTGTCCAAAATTAGTTTCTTCGGAAATACTGTCTAACAAACACGGTAGGTTTAAAGTGGAAGCGTATTCTCAGGTAAAGAGATAGAAGAACAACTAAAATACAATCACAGCAACAGGAATAAGAATAGGTATTAGGAACTGACAATAAATCATACTGCAGTTATGTGGCTGCTACTACCAGGTAGAGATTTCAGAGGTAAGGTTATTACTAAACAAAAATCCCAACTTTTCCAGAAAAGGTAATTAAAAAAATAAGGTTACCAAAAACCTGAAGTCTGTCCTGCAGTGACTCCATCTAATGACCATGGGATTCAGGCAGATTTTAGTGTTGGTGACCTCAGGTGAAATGAGAACAGTTTCTACAAGCATAATTGATAGGCAAGAAGAACCAACATGCAAACTAACAAAACGTATAGGGAAAAGTCAAAACGAAGTCTGGGCAGAAAGCCGGCTAGTGTTTCTTTTACTGGGTGTGTGAATTCCCTGGAGACTCTAGAACACAAACGTGTGGCACAGCCTAGGCAAAGGCGTGAGTCAAGCTCCAGCAAGTTCCCAGCAGAAGAGCCCTTGCTTGGCTTGGCCAACGGGCAGCAGCAGCAGCCCAGCACCGTGCACCACCTGCGGCCGCGCTCATCCCGCAGGGGCGGCTAAATTTTGGCTGAGCACCTAGGGCTGCGCCGGGACTGTGCCAAGGCACGGTGCTTCCCTCTTGGAGCACCGCTGGGGCCCCCGGGACTCCTCCTGAGGGTTGCCACCTCACCCTGCATGAAGGCAACCGCCTTTGCTTATTGCCTCCCCATTACCCCTGGGAATTGCCCTCCCCGTTACCAGGTAGGGGAGGCCAGGCTGGCAGGCGCACCCCTCGCGAGTCCCACTGGGGCTCATCAGCAGTGCTTCCCATGTGCTGAGGTGGGGTCATTTATCTCCGCCGTTATTTAGTTTTTCTCACTTTCAGTGAGGAGAGCAGATGGGGCAGTCAGCATCTGCAGAATCTAATAAATGCTAAGAGATACCAGGGGATGCGCCTGCTCTGAGAAGCTGAACAGATGTGCTAACATTGAGCTGTATCCCCAAAAGGCTTTTCATGTCTATTTGTTTGCTTTTTTGGACAATATCAGTCAGACTGAATCGAGCTATTTGGATTTTATGTTCCTGGGAACCAGTTTCATTCACAGAGCTTACGCCAAAAAATAAAAATTATCTAAAACTAAAGATGATTTCTAGAATCTGCGAAGGCCAGAAGATGTCTGAGGTCTGCCTTCTCTTCCAAGAGGAGGAAAATAGAGCTTGAGGCTTTGGAAGAATTGGGTCCACTTCAGAACTCCTTCACTGGAAACTCATTGAGTAGCTTTGGATATTATCAGGACGAGTCAAAATGATGGAAAGGCAGGCTTACTGTTGTGATAACCTGGTACATGAGCCATGAGGTGCTCATTTTACAGATATCAGAGGACATAAAAAATCTCTAGCCTGTGGGCTGATACTCTCAGAAATTAAATGAAATGTGTAGTCCTTATCTGTTTAACACAGATAATGGGAAAAAGAACACCAATGATGCTGAGCACTGCACATTTCTTGTGGAAGTTCACTCAGTAGGAAAGTGGCCAAAAGGCAAAATTTGAACACCACTGGAGACATTCGAGTGATGAAGACTGCAAATCAACTCTATTACACACCATAATCTATTTAACTGCAACAAATATCCTAAAAAATGGGCTTGTGCCCAGAAGGTCTACTTAGCTGTTTGCTTTTCCAGTCATCCAAGTCTCTGCTTATTTGAGTATTTTGAAACTCTCACGGATAGTATTTTACTGTACCTTGGTCAGGCTTCAGAAAATAGACATATTTTAATGGTACGAAAACAACAATTTGATTTTTTCATAAATGTATCTGAGACACTTTCTTGTATACCATAAACCAGAAGTATTTGCCAAGGTAACAGATTTGGATGGAAGCATACCTAATGAAAGTCCTCTGTGCATAAATTGAGACACTTCTGCATGGTACTGCACAACACATTACAAACTAGAAGACATTAGATATTTATAACTGACACAGCTGCTGTCAGTTTTACAAAAGAGTAAAAATCTTGGATATAGAAAATGATTTACTCTCTCAGGACTAGAAGAATCACTTTTTCTTGTAGAACTGAACACATGAATGGAACTTGGGGAGATTTTCTTGTAATTGCCTCTTTTATGTGCTGTGCAGTTTCTTTCTTCACTGAGGTTAGTGGGATGGTGCAGATTAAACTCTGGTTCTGGCTCAGTAGTTTAGCTTGCACAGCACCTTCAGTGCACTTTGAAGGAACAGCACTACATTTATGTATTATGGAGCCAGTTCACTTCTCATGTATCCTGCTTTTTCCCCAGTGTAAATCTATTTCATTATTCTAGAAAATGTATAAATTACAAGTATAAACTGCAAACATGAGTTACGTGTATAACTAATACAGACAACAGCATATGAATATAGGAAAGTAAATACTATAACCAGGGTAAGCTGACCATTTTGAATAGATGTCACCTTTGCAAATGGAGGAAAGGAATGCTGTGGAATTTTGCATCTTACCTGAATTTTCTGATTATCTCTTCTATACACATTATTCCAGACCAAAACAGTAGATCAGAGCACTCTTGAGGAGTCTGAGAGTCCAAGCCTCCAACAAAAACCTTCTACAGAAACCTTCATCATATAATTTCTTACATTTGGCTTTTCAGAGGTGAACTGGTAGTCCCCCAAAAGCTGAAGTGACTAAATTTGATTGAAGTCTAATTTGTTACACATGGAAGCATATTTTCCAAATCCCCATGTATGAGCAAATAAATGATTATCAGACATTTGATTCAATGGAATACTCTAAAAGGGAGTAATTTTTCCCTTCCCAGTGCTTCCAGTATAGCTCTTAGTGACGCAGCAGTTCAATAGCTAGGCATGTTCAGTGCTCACCTGTACTGGTTTTGGCTGGGGTAGAGTTAATTTTCTTCACAGTAGCTGGTATGGGGCGATGTTTTAGATTTGTGCTGAAAACAGATTTGATAATACAGAGATGTTTTTGTTACTGCCGAGCAGGGCTTACACAGAGCCAAGGCCTTTGCTGCTCCTCACCCCACCCCACCAGCGAGGAGGCTGGGGGGGGCACAAGGAGCCCGGAGGGGGCACAGCTGGGACAGCTGACCCCGACGGACCCGAGGGATGTCCCAGACCACAGGGCGTCACGCTCAGCATATAGAGCTGGGGGAAGAAGGAGGAAGGGGGGGACGTTCGGAGCGATGGCGTTTGTCCACCCAAGTCCCTGGGTTATGGAGCCCGGCTGTCCTGGGGATGGCTGAGCGCCTGCCTGCCCGTGGGAAGGGGTGAACGAACTCCTTATTTTGCTTTCACACATAGCTTTTGCTTTCCCTATTAAACTGTCTTTATCTCAACCCATGAGTTTTCTCACTGTGAGCCTTCCAATCCTCTCCCCCATCCCACTGCGGGGGAGTGAGCAAGCAGCTGCGTGGGGCTGAGCTGCCCACTGGGGTTAACCGACATCACCGCAGCATCTCTGCCATGGAAGACAAGTTACTCTGCATATCAAAGCAGGATTTTGATCCATTTCTTGTGTTGGAACTATTCTTTACTATTAATTCTCTGTTAATTCACTGTTTGATTTTGGGACACGACTGTACCATTCTATGTGGATAGCTCAACTGACTGAAACTAATTGATGACATCATTGCTTCAGAACATGAGGAGTCTTCTGGTACTAGATGGGGGCAAATGAACAATTTACAACAAGAATAATAATAATGACACTTGTTCCCAGAAGTAGCTCATCGTCCAGAAAGCACACTAATTGGAAGTTAATTTCTTCCTTTTCAGTGTTAAATATTTCTGATTTGTGTTTGCTCTGCCACGTATAGACGTTCAGTATGCTGCATTTTTTTTCAGGCTTAAAAGGAAGTATTTATGATATTGATAACTCTGTCTTTAAGGCTGAGTTTTCTGGACAGCTTTTACTGATCTTAGGCGCAGACAAAGACAGGGAGATTCCTTGTAAGTTTTTGATTGCTTGTAAGTTCTTGATTCATGATCACTGAGCACAACAGTTCTCCCACATCATCTGCTGATAAACTGCATATTATAGAGCCAAGCTATTTATTATGCCTTGGAGTTTAGAGTCTCAGTACTCAAAGACCCATACATCCAGAGTTTTTGAACCCAGACTTCCCATTTGCAAGTAAAAAACCATCCCAGCAATAAAAAATGTAAAATCAGAAATTCAAACTAAATTTCCAGCAAGTGCAAATAACTACAGCGAACTTTCTTTCCTAAGGCAGTTCCAACAATGTATTTCAAAGTTGTCCAATGGCAGATATCAGATAGTCATTTTAAAGAAGCCTTCTGCTTTAAAGAAGCAATCTAAATATAAAGTAACTCAGAATTTTTCAATAGTATTTAGTTAGTTTTGGTGTGCCATTTTTTGGAGTCATGGAGTTTGAGATACTTGAAAGGAGTCTATATTCATGAGAAAAGATGTTCAACACTATTTGATGAACAAGTGTCCTTTAAGGTGTATCCAGAAAAGAAGTACTGAAATCTGAAATTCTTAGTGGATTGCTTTAAGGAAGCCTTACACTTGCCAAAAGGAATGGAAAAATTAAGAAAATCCATTCCCAGAACTTTCCATCTTTTCTTTAAGATGACTAAAGAGCCCCTGTTCCCAGTTCTTCAAAATCTCTTTGGATTAACTGCGATGTAAATGAGCATAAAACAGGATTTTCCAGCCATAATAGTTATACAGAACTGCCTGCAAGCTAACTTGAAGAATTCAGCCATCTGAAAGAAACCTGAGAAACTTCAAAATCCTGAGGTGAACCTTACTGTAGGTGGTTCTGGCAAAGCTGAAAAACACCTTCATGCCTAGAGAATCTACCATCAAAGGGAGAGCCTCTCAGAAATGCTTATCAAGGATGTTACTGGGCCTTATTCTCGTCTGACTTGAGTGACCAGCTTGTAAAAAAACAAACACACAAACGGAAAACCATGGGTACAGAATCAAGCTGTAGATCGGGATTAACTCCATGCATTGAAGTCACAAGTTTTAAAGCAATGAAGATCAGTCAAGCACATGTGCCACGTTGCCCACTGCCGACAGCCTTCCAAGTGCTTAGCCCGCTTTCTGAATGCGTTCAAAATGCCCTGCCGCTTGCCAGATAAAAGTTTTCTTAAAAACCGGAACAGTGATGGGGTGTTACTGCTACTCTAACATCTCATGAGACCAGTTCTTCTTACACTACATTGTAAGCTACGCTTGCAATGTACTGGACTTCCTGTCAGCACATTCCGGTAATCTGGTGGCACAGCCAAAACCGGGAGAGAAAAGAAATCGTAGTTATCAAAACAGGCAACAATATGAATCTGTTAGTTAACTTATGGCTCAGGATGTTTCTAGACAGGAATGCTGGCACCAGTTCCTTAAAAACTAGTGTAGCTCTGCCAATGCTGTGCAAGTGGTGCATGAAATTTCAGTGTGAGGGCTGTTCAAAGTAAGCTTTTGATTCAGGATTAGGAACAGTAAATGCTAAGCCATGGGACACCCCTGCAGTGTGCTCTACTCCACGCTCAGAAATACACTCCAGTGAAATAGAGGTCAGGGTCAAGAAAACATGGCCTACATGATGTCATCTCCTTCTGAGATGATCTTGAAATGACCTTGTTTCTCTGAGGCAAGGGTGAATATGTCTTTTCTCAATGACACGCTGTGCCTATCTTGGCGCTCCTATTGCCAAGCTGGCTGGGCCACGCTCAGTTTCTGCGCAGGCTGAAGGTAACAACAGCAAGTAAATCTTACCGTTTCAAGACACGTCTCCTCATGAGGCATCTTCCAGAAAGAAAATCTTAGCCTACTGAAAAGAAGGTCTTATATCAAGAGTCTGATTCATTCCAGCACACTTCATGTTATGATTCGGTGCCCTCCCCTTGCATTATCGCTAGTTGATCAGCAAAACTGTTGTAAGTAAGGTATGCAATGATTTTGGATGCTGGCAAAATATTGCCCTGGAGACCAAATCCGGGAATCTCTTTTTTTATTTCCCGATTCAAAGCGCATCTCAAAGTTTTTTTGGCTCTTTCTATGCAGGAGCTTAACACAGACTTTCTCTGCTAAGGCTGTTTTATTTCTACAGGCACAACGAAGATTTCTTTGCTTATGGGTGGAAAAAGAAGGCATTCCAAAATGTTTACCAAAGAATAGCTGTTTACAAAACTAGCATCTTGCTTTTTGTCTTGGGTAACTTAGCATCCATAAATGGCAAGAAGATTGTTCTGGTACTTCAAGTCCCTCTGCATTATTCATTAGGGAAGCTCAAGCTGAATAACTTTCTCTGGGACAAAGCTGTTGCTAAGCTTAAAGTCTGGGAGATCTAGTAATGCAATTTTGCTTATCCTTCTCCCCGGGAAACTCTTCCACTCACACGATGTGAGGATACCGTGACTTGGCAAAAACCACGCTTTGTGCTACTTCCTGGATACTGGAGAACAGGACAACTATGTGAAATGAAGAGAAGATTTATTAACCCTGACACTTCAGCAATGAATCAAAATGAGAGGAAGAGGAGGCAGAGAGAGGAAAAGAAAGGGGGGATAAAACTAGTTCCTCATGGCATCCTAAATATGGTATGACATGGCTTTTCCCAAAATGAGCAAGAAGAGAAAGCCATACGTATATGTACATTTTGTAACATATATAGCAGCTTGAATGACAAATGTTAACTTCACCTCTGCCAAATAAAGGTGCATGTTCTCTTTGTCTTATTATAGGGTAAGCCACAACATTCAAGATGTCCATTTTAGTCACTTGTCTACAGAGTGACCAAGTGCACGATTTCCTCAGTTGCCATTTCACTTTAAGGAAATGGGGTTTTCATTTTTGGATAGCAAAAGAAAACTTCCATGTTCTAAAAGAGTGGAAAGGACTGAGGCTCAAAGCTGAGCTACAGCTTTTGCTGATGCTTAGCTTTAGGTCACAGTGTTAGCAGTGTGATCATGAGACCACGCTCTCCTAGCACAGAGGCTTTGGCAAGGGATGAAGGGTGAACTCAGCTGGGGAGGTGTACAAGGAAGGTGAAAGGAAAAAAGAATCTGGAAACCGATCTGCAAGTAAGACGTTGCAGAAGCTGAAAGCATTTATGCAAGATTATAAAAAGTAGAACAAGACTCTCTGTCCCTGTGCATCAGTCCTTCAAGAAATTCCTAGACGTGTATAGAAGTAGAAGAAGAAACAGTCTGAAATTAAGTCCAGCGCCACTGTATTGAAAGAAAGCACACTAAACAGCGAGTTAATTTGGCTGCAGTGGTATGGAACATTTGCCAAAGTACTACTCTGGTGCATTTTTCTCAGCTCTGACTCTCCAAGGGTGTTCTACCTCCCTTCTAACTTACACTGCAACTCTGAGAAATGACTTGTTGTTTCAAAAACTCCTTTCAAAGGTTAGAGGCTCTTGGAAATGTCCTTATTCTGCCATTCTCGGCAGAAAAATCATGGGCTGAGTGAGCACAAAGACTACCTGTTGATCCCCAGAAATGGTTCCTCTGTGGCTGTGCAGAGATACGCCGGCAGGTTGTCAAGAAGAAAGCTTGCATGGCTTCCCCTTCACGAGGCTGCTTCTGCAGATAAAGCTATCAGATCTGCTTTCAGTGTTGTCAGTCTGGGACTGGCCTAGTCTGTGAGCAATGTCTTTGGAGATCAGATGAAATTATGCTCATAATACTACTCAGATGAACCTTTTATGAGAATTACATATGCTATAACGTTCTTTAAAAAACAAATATTTCAAAATCCTTGGTTGTCTGATTTTCATAACATCGTGATATATTTTTGTTTGTTTTCTCATCTCCTTCTGACCCTCCCACCCCCAGTTAATTTTTCCATGGATCTTGTGGGAAACAGATTATGAGATTCTGATGGGACATGAAATTAATCTTTTTCGGTCAGATATTTTCCAGTATAGCTACTATTTTTCATGCAAACACTTTCATGCAACTAACTCATATCTGCAGAATAGTATGCACTTACATACACCACATATGTTAAAATAGCAACTTATTTGTTTTTGGGCTCAGCTGTGCTCAGTTAAAACTAAACCCTTTTGTGCTAGAAGAATGATTCAATAATTGCAGTTATCTATCTTACAGTGGGTATGAAATTATTAATTATTCTAGCTTTACTGAACACAGAAGATGTGCAAGTTCTCTGTCAATTATTATTATAATTAATTGAATGAAAACATTGATATAATAGTGACAAATTAGCAAACCAAATCTGAGCAGCGGGTAACTTTGAATCCTGTGTTGATTTATCTCTGTTTATAGCCACTGACTTCCTTTACAGTACAGTGCAGTTCTCAGTAGAGTGTGATTTTTGTATTCAGTTGTCATACAAGTGGCCTACAGTATGTTCCCATTTATCTTAAGTATTCACATGTTCTTAACATGTAACCCTATGGTGAGTGCCTTCACGGTTGATTGTGTAACATAGGTGTGTCCCAGGAACACAGTGGGCACGTAGGTATCTTTATTTTGGAAAGTATGTTTTGCATTCGGTACTGCACATCATTGTGCATTTCAGTTCAATGTCTGCAATTCATGGGCATTTCTTAAAAATGCTGTTTGTTGAATAATCCATCCATATGCATTTGTTTTATTGATTATAAGTGGCTGTAAGTAATTACTAGTAGTACACAGCTAGTAGAATGCTTATATAATCAATTCAGAAGAACTTTAAAATGTATATTTTGTCTTTTAGGCTCACAATGACCTAAGAAAACTGGTCATGACATGTGAATTTGAGGATTGTACTGACAACACTGAAAACCCAGCATTAGAAGGAAAATGGGTCACTCGCATCCAGTCCAGCTGGGACCATTATTCTAGCATAGCTTAAAAACAGACTTGACAGTCATCACCAAAGGGCCTAAAGTCAGATTTTGTGTATTTGGCCTCCTCCAACTGTATACAAATGGTGATGACACTAAGGAGTGGGGGAAAAGAGTTGTTTGTGTAGGACTACTTTTAAACAGAATGCTTTTCAAACTTTTCCATGCAGCATCAGCTGTTTTTTAATGATAATATTTTTATCTTCCACTAATCCACTTAAGGCAAGACATAACATTCTTGTTCTGTTATTTTACTGGAATTCTTATTTGTTCTAATTTATTTTGATGTCCCCACATCACTTCTTTAATCCAATTTCTGTCTGAACGGCAGCACAGTAACTGGTTTATAGTCATGGAAGCGGCTTGTGCCAAATTAAAAAAAGTACATTGTTGTTATTTTTGCAAAGCTGAACTTGTTAAGGAAATTACAGGGGTAATGTGGTGACAAAATCAACCACTGAACCGTCATTCTTCTAGGTCCAATGCTAAGACACTTTATATGGGCATACGAGGTCCAAAAACTGTTTAAAAACCTCACTGGGAAAGAGCCAAGAGAAAATCAACATAGAGCAACAAAAATCCCTGAAGAGTGAGTTTGTATTTCCATGTGTCCTTTATAGGAAATTTCTTTTCTAAGTTTTTAAAGCTTACGACAGACAAGGGATAGAGATGTTTTAATGTTGCAGGACTACAGCAGTGGCAGTTGTCCCTATTCATTAGTTTATTCTGGTCACCCTGTAACCCACTAGTGTTCTTTTAGAAAATGTGCATGATCCTAATCCGAAAAGAGCAAGGTACTTTATCACACAGTTTCTTTGGAGACTAGAGCTCTCATTAAAGCGCTGCATTCGTAAGGAGCGTTGAGTAGGTTGAACATCATAAGAAGGGAATGTAGAAGATTACTGTGAGCTATTGAGCATACGTGGACATACCTGTATTTTCCTTGATCTTAACTTCCAGGTGGGATGAGGACTTCCCCGAGTAGATGGAATTCCAGAAAAAAACATATAGAGAAGCATGTCTGTAGAGCAGCATCTAAAACACTGACAAGAATGGTTTGTGAACCAAGAATAATGATGCCAGAATGGACACTTTTTAAAAAAAAAATATTTTCTTTTGCCAAAACTAACAGTCCCTCATTTGAATAATGATTCATGGCATAAGAATGAGTGTATATTGTTAGGTATTGCATATAAATGGTTACCTGTACCTTTCTTATTCTATTGTTTACAGAAAGGGATTGCATATCTGAAATGTATATGTAAAAATATGTAATTACTCTGTAAAAACATGAAATTTTGTTAGTTCTGGAAAAATCAGATCGTATATTTTTATATGCATATCCTCCTCACAGACTTGAGAAACTATGAGTTCCAAGATAGATGAGTTAAACGTATGTGTAGCAGAAACAGCAAGACAGGGAAATAATGGGGTTTGAAAAGGAAGAAGTTTATGTTTGATATCACAGTAAAGGAGAGCAGAGACATGGTCAGAACAGCAGGCAAGTAAAATGATGAATTAGACATACAAGTAAAAAGTGTCTTCGTTAAAACCAGAAAAAGGGATGCTGTGCTAACCAAGGCACAACATGATTCAAGATGCTTCCAGGAGGTCGTATAGGATTTCTTACTATCATTATCCATATGTGAAGCTCTGGTCATGGCTGCAGTTGAAGATTGTGCATGGTGACATGTCAAAATGAGAGGCTAATTGGTGATATTTTCCAAAGCAACTCAAAAAATGAACATTGTGAGGAATATTATGTGCTCTGTTTTAACAATGAGAGCTAGATATTGGAGCTGACAGCTAGACATCCCTGAGAAAATGTCAGAGAGGCTAAAATTTGAGTTTGCACAGAAACAACTGGGGCTCAAGTAAAAAAATACAGTTTTGTGACATACTCAGTTGAGATGCTACCTGAATTTGATTTTGTGGAGGAGATTACCACAGAGGAGAAGAGGAGGTCATGAAGGACAAAAGAAGACATAGAAAACAAAGGAGAAGGGAAAAGGGGAGTAACACAAAGGGCCTTAAGGAAAAACTGGGAGTAGAAGGGCAGCTAAGAAAGGAAAGAAGCATAAAATTCAAGAAAAAAGAGAAGCCAGGAAAGGAGCACTGCTGATGTTAACAACAGCAGTTGGTACATCAGGAAGAGAGAAGAGGCACAAGTGCTTCTGAGCTTTGGTTTGTTAGAGACTTTAGGCAGCAAAAATTTGAGAGACTACCAGACTGGGAAGTATCTAGGATTGAAGAACTCCAGACACTGACATAGAGGTGAAGGCTGAAAAAGTAAAAGAACGTGGAGGTTAAAGCTGATGAGCTAAGTCGAGTTAAAGGTGACGTTTTTAAGATGCAACAAAGTAACGGACTACTGTTATGTGATAGGGAAAAGTGGGAGGAGAGTCAAGGGTTAAGGCGAAGAATATAGGAGTGCTGGGAAAACTCTGATACTGTGTACCTGTTTGCTGTTTAATAGGAAGCTATATTGCTCTGTTGGGAAATACATCATGAACAAACCATAAAAAGACACCTTTTTTTTTTTTTAAAAGTGATTCATTCTATATAAGAAAAAAATCATATTTTTATTATCCAGCTGCTTACCAGTAGCATAAACCTGGTTCCCATTATTTTTCATGTTCTCTTTTACCACTTTGCCCCTTTTCTTAAAGTGTTGCCATATGTTATACACCTTATTTTCCTGAAAAACTTATTACTGGAAATCCAGTGGCATATGCGTAATGTGTAATGCTGATGCCATTCTCTACCTAACATGTAAATACATAGCTACTGACTGCTCTCAATGGGAGCTGCAAACTTGACTTTGGCTGCTTAGCGTCTCTGAAAATCAAGTCACTCTTTCAGATGCCTGAATGTGGATTTAATTTTCTAACAATGGACATTCTGGTACCATTTTTAAATATGTTGAAGAGTAAATTCCAAAATAGCTTTTAGGAAATTAAAGCAAAGATTAGATGAAATTTAGATCTTCGAATTCAGGATGGCAACCCTTTCCCTGTCTAAACCATGTAGGTGTCTGAAATACCATTTAAGCAATTAAGCTTTACATGTTAGTGCATCAGCCCATAAACTGAGCATCTAGATGCATATTTTCTGCCTGTGCATATTTTGGGGTTTACAAATCTGGTAGGGATCCCAGGCTAGAGCGTGTTCAGTGGTTGCGAATGCCTTCTTACAGAAGCAGGGTCAAAGAGGAAAGATTGGTGGCGGTGCTGCTGTTACTCATTGTGATACAAATAAAAACAGTAGGGAAGAGCTGTAGGCTCTCATCTTTGCTCCCTGAATTGTTAAGGCACTTTACTTTAGACAGGCACTGGACAAAGCCCCAAAATGATCCAGAGCACTGGGATTCGCTATTCCCAGCAGCACGCTCTGACCACCAAGCTCTCTCTTGTTTACTCTTCTTCTGGTTCCATGACTCCGTTAGTCCTGGATGCTTTTGGCCACATTTGAAAGAAACAGTTGGTGTTTGCTTTCACCATTGAAATATTACCTAGCTTTGCTACTTCACAGATGTTGACTATTTGTTGATTTGCTGAAAGCCTTTAAAACAACCTCACTTGCTTCCCCTCTTCTCTTTTCAAAGTCTCAAGTTGGGCTGCTATATTTACACACTTTGTGCAGCAGGATATGTGGAGAATTAAGAGTCTAAAAACCTCCAGCCCATTCCAGGGGAAGAGGAAATGTTTGGTACCTTTGGAAATCAGAAAATATCAGGAATCTGGAAATTCACATTGAGCTAGATTTAGTTTATGTGTCATTCAACTTACCGCTTTTGATTGCGTTTCCCTGCTGCAGTCTAACCAGAGATGTGGCCCAAATGTGATTTATGCAGTAATTA